>JANRMJ010000107.1:7199942-7210525 GCA_025584955.1 Alethe diademata | reverse complement strand
GAAAAAAACAAACCATCAAGAAGATAAAATTAGTTTTATCAACCAACATTTAAGACCAGTATTGTGAACCACTGGTAGATATATCAAGGAGCTCAATACAACCATGGAAGCAGACACCCTCCGAGATGTCTGGTTTCAAATTCTCAGTGATTTCAATGAAATAGGACTGCAAGTAGCTACTCCTTCCCAGCCTTGAAATACTAATTCTGTAGCCAGCTCTAGTTTTTCACAGTACCTACACAGTGAGATTTAAAAATGCATACATAAATACAACCAAAGCATGTTAAACGAGTCTAGAAAAGTTAGGGAAATCTTTTGCCATTTCAGAAAAGAGCACAGTGCCTTTTCCTACTCCCACTGAATAGGAACTGAAGTGTGAATGTTTGATTGATGGGCTAACTGATCAAGTCTCAATGACCGTGACAAATATCAACAGCATTATTTTAGAGCAGAAAAAGAATTGCTGAGGGATCTGGCCACAAGATGTCACTCTCTACTTTGTGGCAACTTGGAAGTTCATTAGCACAGCTTCCCCCTCGGAGGTATAAAACGCCGGGGTACAGCCAATGACATTTGTTATGTTAAATTTGAGTCAGGTTAAGGCAAACTGCTCAACGTGTCATTTCTGTAGCTGTGATGTAGAATTACCATGCAGCATGCAATGAAGCCAAAGTAACCCCCAAGTAACCTCTGCATTCATCCTCCCAAGTCTAAACCAAGAGCAACTAGCTCAACTAAAGCTTGTTGTTATAACATATGTTACTGCTCTTACACCAATGACACAAATTGTTTCCAACTTTCCAGCCTTTTAAAATAAAATTATTGCTATGTACTGAGCTCTTATGACTCAGAATACAACAAGCTGCCTGTATGAACTATAGCTTCTATCCAGGTAGACAGCCTAAAATAGTAAGTTTTGCAAGTTTTTTCAGGTGGCTTTGGTTAACACTTTATTAGGCCCCATGATCTAACATGGTCTCATTTCTTTGTTTGCAAAACATCACCACCATTTTTACTAACCACTAGCATGGAAAACAATTTTTATACTTCATATACCTAGCCAGGCATCTGTTGCAAGAGACCAAAAATACTTGAGCCTGAGTTTTACAAGTTTAACATCAAAATCTGTAGCCATTATAAATACACACCTATGAAAGGAGAAAGTAAGTGGAAGTCCAAAACGAAGCTATGATGAAAGAAAAATTTTAGGAATAAAAGATTTTATGTAAGTACTACATGAAATGCTTGGATTCATCAGAAACTGATCCCTAAGATAGCTGACAGAAAAAACCTCGTTATTACCTTATTATGTGTTAATGTTATCCTCAGGTCTGGTTTTATGATACCATATGCTGTCAGTAGATCTTGGACTTTTTTCAGTTCTTCCTTACATTTTCTATTTGTTGAGTAAAACTGCTTTCTTACAGGAAGATTCTTAAACAAATTGAGGACTGTTACTGTAGTACCTACAAGCAGGTGATAAAAAATAAAGTAGAAATGACACTGAAAGCAAATCACTGACTGGATATTGAGGAAACTATTTTTACTTAAACAGACACATTTGCATGCTGCTGTGCTAAACCAGGTTATTAGTGTGAGAAGAAATATACCAAATTAGCAGTCATCCTCCCCTAAAAAAGGTATCTCAAGAATTTGATAAAAGTTATGACTGCAGCATTAAGCTTTCTTTCATACACACTAACAATAGCAAGGATCAGCACTAAATAAAACTGAAGACTCTCTCAATGCATGTTAGCCCTCATTAGCAAAATGATTAATTAACAGACTAGAATCTAATCACACATATCTGGAGGCAAAGGAACAGTGTGCTTCATTAAGGGCCTTCACAAGCATTTGCTTTAGGGTAGTACCTGAAATGCCAAATACCTCTGCTCAAGGCACAGTACACAGCAGGAGGAGGAATACACAGCCACACAAATTCCTAGCACATAAGGATACTGCAAAGCATGAAATATGTCAGAGAATTCAACAATTTCATTGAAATACAAGGCATTGAAACCTGCAGGCTTTCTGGCTGTGGAAAACACTACACAGGCTAAAGCTTAAAAATAATCCTTAATAAAAAGTAGGCACACACCCTTCCTGCAGGTTAGAAAGAACTGTGACTTTGCCTGGTCCTACTGCCATGCTGCTTCCAGCAATTCCTATGTATGGCAGCAAGGCAACTCTTCCTCCTTTAAGCAAAGATTTTGCGATATACAGAAACATTACTTTGGTCTTGAAGAAATCTTTCATATACAGACTTGGAGCATTTAATTTTTACAGGTTTTATTCCCACTGTCAGCTTGAAGAAGTGAGTCAGAGAAGGAGAAACTAGTTTATAATTACAATCTAGAACAACTTCCAAGACATATCATTTCTTATGCTATGACAACACATTCTCAGCTGACAGACACAAGGCAAGAAGCATTTACAGCTGCAAAGATTTCATACTCAGCCTTTAAGTAACCAACAGGTATTTCAACATCAGATAGAGCCTCAGAGAAACACAAAATACAACTGTCACCTTGCAGCACCAGAATAGTGATAGCCTACCTTGCCCAAGATGGGAAGGCTTTTTAGAGGTTACATGCCCATTGTTATCCAAAGCATACTGAATGCTGAAATCATCAGCAGCTGTCTTTGTTGTGACCAAAACCTGAAGAGAATGATTTAAAAAAAACTTACATTAATCAGGGATAGACAAAGTTCAGGATGAGCTTAGATAAGCTTTGCTACCACACTCACCACTCTGTTACTTTAGTCACCATAATTACATTTAATTAGTTTATAAAATTTTTCTTCAGCAGGTATTTCTTACAGGCACAGAAACATTCCACATTTCTCTGCATGTTTCCTGCCATTAAACTAAAAGCATTTCTATCACACTAATTCACAAAACACAGCAATTCCTACTATCTACAACACACGTTGCTCTATTTTCTATTCTAGCACAGATTAAATAAACTTCATCAATTGACAGTTCTGAATTTTTACCCTCTGTGAGAAAAACCACACTAAAACAACTTAAATTCATGTGAGATTCCACAAACTTAAAGACTACTCTCAAACAAACAATATATTATCTCTCCACACCTAAACATATCTGGCAATCACTCACAGCAAGTTTTGTAAGCTGTTAAGGTAATACACGGATTGCTTTAGCAAGAGCAGTCATAAATCAGAGTTCAGGTACCAACACAGTGGCACAGAACCACTGCCCTTTACCACCTGGAAGACAAAGTTTAACACACACACAGAGTTCTGGGATATTTTGGTTTATTTTAGTGTCTCCCATGAATCACTCAGCATTCAGTCATGCCCCTGGAGAGAAAAACAGTAAGTGATTAACTGGAAATTACAATATTGCAGACCTACTTAAGGGCCAATAGCAAAGTACCTTCAAACTGAAATTTCAGGGGGCAGTTTGGGTAGGCAGAACACAATTAATGCCAGGAGTGTCAATTAACATAATTACTGATACAAGAAGTAATACCTATTAAAGCACTTCACAGATTCAGGCCACCTCCCATCTCTTATGAAACGTACCATAGAGCTGATTAGAAGCTCTGAACAGATGGCATTCTGCTCTGAGAGCTCAGTAGAAGGAACCAATGATTGAGGTCCATCATCATCTATCAAAACACCAACAATTTTGAAAGCATCTTTGGAAATCTCCATGCAAATACACAACCCACGCCTGCTTAGTGCAATGTGAATGCAGCCCAAGGCACCAAGGAGTGAAGCCGTAACATCTCTCCTGACCTCAACAGCTGATGGTTCCAATCAGACACAGGCATTGGCATCTTCCTGCACAACCTAATCCTTGGCAGACTTGAACCCAAAACTTGATCTTGGTGCAGCATGAATTCAGAAAGGGAGAGCACAAGAGATGGCAGATGCTGTGCCTTTAGCAGCCTGAACACTTTTCAGATGGTTTTGAACAAACATATTTACTTTCAGCCAATAAGTTAAGTTGCAAATGTCAGTACACTGCCAATCCTCTGAACACAAACATATGGCTCAGACTGAGATAGGTCAGGTAGCAGGTTCCTGTTTACTCATAAGGACAAAGTTTGTGCAATTGCAGTCACATACATGTCAAAGAGCAATAAAGAGCCCAGCAAGATCCCATGACTGCTGATCAGTTAGATAACAAGGCAGAAATCGTTACTGGAATGGTGGCT
The DNA here is from genome assembly GCA_025584955.1 of Alethe diademata. NCBI lineage: Eukaryota > Metazoa > Chordata > Aves > Passeriformes > Muscicapidae > Alethe > Alethe diademata. The sequence continues at coordinate 7,206,338 of JANRMJ010000107.1, read as the reverse complement.
ATGTGGGCCATCAGTCCCTGAAATTACTTCTCCTGGCCATCACCTGCTGCTCCTCTCTTGACTTACCCTAACTCAAATAGTAAAGCCAGCCATACTCTTTGACATGATACACCCTGATACAAAAGGAAAGAGAATACAACACAATCTGTCTGTTAACTGCTCTGATTGAGCAAAATAAACAGAGCACTGCGGTGACCTGTGTGACAGTAAGGCAGGACTGACACAAACAAGAAATCTGTAAGGCATGGCTTCTGGGGCTGGGGAGAAAGGCAGCATACACAAGCATATCCCTGGCAAGACGCTGGAACATTTAAACTCTTTGCACAGAATAAAACTTTCATGAACACATACAGACAACAAAAATTGTAACAAAAAGGCTACACATTTATGAGCATTTATGAGCAAGTGCTCACCTCTGATACACTGCAAATCGATCCCAAAGCTTCCCCACGGAAACCGTACGTTGTCAGCCTTTCCAGGTCCTCAGAACAGCTGATTTTTGAGGTGTAGTGTTTAATTGCCATAACTGGAACATCATCAACCTTGACTCCACTGCCGTTGTCTCTTACTTCAATTTTGCTAAACCCATAATTCTCCTAAAAAAAGAACAAAAAACAAAGGAGCAGTAGAACAACCAAATTAATTAAGACGTAAGTTTGAAGCAGCTAAGGTTACATACAGAAGTGGAAGTTTTGCTTGTTTGGAGGAACAGAGCAACCATTAAATGTCTCTGTTTAAGGGAAAAAAAAAAAGGAAAAATACACCGTGTTAGGATAACAGTGATGGTTTCTCCAATTAAATAATGTAATTCATATCTTGTGATTTGGAAGCAGCAAAACCTAAGTTCAAAAGGAGACCTATAGCTGGAAAGCTGAAGATTTTCCACCTCTTTTCATGTCTGTTACCTACTTGGTATCAATTTTTTTGAAATCACTTGAATGCAGCTCTGTGTATTGAATTCAGTAGACCCCACACTTCATACCATTTTCAGTTTCAATTTTAACTGATGTGATTCCACCACATTTTCCAAGTTCTGTTTCCCAAGTTCAATATACAGAAGCTGAAATTCTAATGGGGAGCAACACATGAATGGTGAGGGTAATAAAAAATCTTGTAAAGAGATGCAGTACTTCACAAAAAGAAGTAAAGGTTCCTAGAGGCTCTTCTAAAACAGCCCTCAAGGAACCAAAGTTCAACCTTTGTGATTCACCTTTACAGACACGCGATGCATATTTTACTGAATTCCAGTTCAAATATGTCATTCCAGTAAGCACCACCATAAACAGAGTAAAACTCTGAAACCCAGGTATTTACAAGAGCTAAATAAAAGATAAAATTTAGGTTCTGTAACATCTGAAAGAAGTGCAGCAAAGAATTCTTTCCAGCTACATTGCAGTCTGCACAAGTGAGCAGCACCTGGAAGAACCACAAGCCAGGAGGAGAAAGTAATCAGAGCTGCAGGAGCACTAAGCTTCTTTCACAAAAGCAAGACTGGCTCTTTGAAAAGATTATGATGCAATGCACAAAGAATGTGCTGTAGTGTGTAATACATCTAGGTGACCTTAAAACTAGTTTTGCTTAGAAAGAATACTTTAAAACACCAGCTGCCACCACTGATGCTGGACAGAGCATGTGATGGTTGATCAGTGAAAGCAGGTTGATTAAATAGAACAAACTTTGCTGTCCTACCTGGGCCTATCCTGAAAACAGTTATGAAAAATTATAATGGACTCAAGGTTATTTCTTGAAGTTAAAAAAAAAAAAAAGACCTAATCAAAACCAAAAGAAAGGTATCTAAGGAACCATCTGTATTCACACATAATCTGCTTTAAGAAACATCAAAAGCCTCTGAGGTAGGCTCAGAACCACAATACACAAAACACAACAGAAATATGGGTATATGTCACTTTCTGTTGTAATGAACCATGCAAAAGCTGTCTTCAGGCGAAAAAACAATGCTTTTGCTCATGTTTGAGTCAACCTCCTACTGGGCAGCAAAACAGAACTAAGCGATACACCTCAACTGAGCACAAAAACACAGAAGGAAATAGAGGCAGGAAACTCTCTACCCTGCTGCTATATGTGCTAATGAAAGGTTTGAGAATCTTACAATGAGCCCCTATTTTCCATTCTAATTTTTACTTTCAGACCAGTTAGCTGCTGAAGAAAAGTGAGATTTATCTTGAATAAAAATATTACATAAATGATTCTCTATTTCTCTTCTAATCTTCTTCATTTTTACTTGTGCATGTTTTATGTAAATATTACAGCGTTCAAACTTTGTATTTTGTAACACCTTCCTCCATGAGCTGACTCTCAGCAAGGTTATGAACCCATTAAATGTTTATGTTGTTCTGCCAGGTCACTGATGCCAATCAGTATGATTCAGCTTTGATACACAGTGCAAAGATGCCAAATAACATCACCTATGGGTGTCTGGTCAGTCAAGACTTAAACACCAGCCAAAGCTTCCCACTACAGTTCACCACTGCCACGACTCTTATCTGAACCCATTCCATCTTCAGGTTAATTCCTGTCTGCCTGTTAAAAAGGAACTGTTATCTTTGTTCAGGCAACTGTGCCCTCCAATTCCATCTGAAAAAGATTAAAATAATGAAAATGCTACAGTTTCAGGCAAAACCCATCAAGCTGTAAAATGGAACTTCAAAGTTTCTCTTCTCTGTTTTTGAACTAATCCAGAATTAATGCGGTCATCTGTCTATTACATAGTCAGAGTTATTTTAATTTCCCATTAAAAAATACTAGAAAAAAATTCCATTATTTTACAGTATTACTGCCTAGAATTGTACAGAGTGCAAGTTTTCTCTTCTCCCCTAGTACCCACACAAGAACAATAATCAAATCTCTTTTAATCACTGACAACTTGCATAAAACCAGGTTTGTTTGATTGGAACTAGTGTTTCGGATTGGGCTGGACTGACAAGAATGTAAGAGTAGTAGAGATGACGCATGCACTGAAAATGGTTAAAAACAAACTTTTTAATTGATTTGGGACACAGCTGGTTACTGTGCTGTGAAACCCACATTGCTTAAAGGGCTCTCACCTCTGCAAGGTTTGTTCTAACCATTCTGGAACACTTAAAAACCTTTCTGTTCATTTCTTGCAGCTACAGATCAGCTCCCAGGATCTGATCCCAACACCTTTTACCCCCAACAACTGTGCACACATTACTAACATTGAAGGTACTCATGAAGCAAGATACTCTGCAATGTTAACATTGAGAAGACAGAGATTATGAGAGACTATAGGAAAGACAGAACATCTTCAGCTCACTCAAAGCAATAATAAACATGTTCCTTGGCATCTGCAGAAAACCATTCTCAGATGGAAAAAACTCCTAAGTCATTAAAAAAATACAGCAGACAAAGAAAGAAGGAGAAAATGAATTGCCCTCCTAGTGAAGAGCATTTATCTAATGCTTAATTACATTCACTGTTATTTTCAGAAAGCAAATTGGATACAATTCTGAATACATACACTTATACAGGATATAACAATACTTCTTTCTTACTAAGCAGGAGATACTGCAACTATACAGCTGCTGACAAAACACTGCAAAAACAGAAATAGGACAGCAAGAGAACCTGACCAGTTACCCATTTTACCCAATTTGTTGGGAAAAAGAGCTCAAATTCTTTATGAAAAGTAGTATTTTCTATTGTCAGAAACTATCCTTCAGTGACATGTCAACTTTTTTGAACAGCTTGTAAAAATAAAGAGTTAGAAGTAGCCAGCATTAACCATGCTAATTAGAGACAGGGTGGTGATTTGTATCACAAAACCATCTTTTGTTTTGAATGGTCATCAAGTTTTTCCACTGTCTCCATTTTCACCTTTCTTACAATTCTTTGCAATGAGCATTAAATATGCCAACCTAATAGCAAACCTGAGTCCAACATCTTTTAAAACAGGCTATTAGTCAGAAAACATATAAGTAGAAAAGGAGGATTAAGAAAGCTGACAGTTTTTTCCCCATGATACACTCAGAAACCCAAATATTCCTTACTGTTTCAGAGCAGGGCCTCAAAAACACAAATGAAAACTAATTTTGTACCATTTTCACTTGAGGCAAAAATATATACATATAAATATATAATAATAATTGCCATTCCCCAAACCATAAAAGCCTAAAAAAACACATTTGCAGTGGAGGAATTTCCCTGGCATCTTATTTTATATCCAATTCTTTTTGAGAGAAAGACTTACCAGTTTAATATCAATTCCTGTAGCGCTGGCATCCAAGGAATTTTCTATCAGCTCCTTCACCACGCTGACAACTGAAGTAATCACCTGAGAACTCGACAGGAGCCGAATTGTCTCTCCAGGCAGCTGTTTCATGGTGGAAAGATTCTGGGAAGCTGCATAGAAAAATAACAGAAAAAGAATGTAAAAGGACCACTGTTATTAGCCATTTTAAGAAACTGTTCCATAAGAACTCTGAAATGTAGAAAAACACAACATTATGGCTGGAAAGTGAAATTTTTGAGCTATAGTAGGACCCAGCTTTCTCTGCAGTCAGTAGGTGTTGGGAGAGAAATGGGAAGGCAACACAGTGGGGTTGAGGAAAAGCCATATTCAATGGCAACAGGACCTACTGGCAAAAATGAAAACCAAACCCCAAAAAGTTCTCCATTACAGTCTTGCCTCTCTGATCTGATGTACTGTGTACCCTCATGCAGGTAATTTTATTTCTATATCACTCTATCTCTCACTTAAAAATGAAGATGCCTTATAACCCAGGGGAGATCTCTTATTTTTAATTACTGGAAATACAAAGGGTTATAAAACTCTTTGTATATTATAGACTCTCTCCCATGAAGAGACTGTGAATTTTGGCATGCATTTCTGTTTAAGTAGCTACACTGACACAAACAGCCAAGCCCCAGGAAAATTGTTTTGCTGATCCTTGTAAACTGCTACAGAAAAAACGGCAGTGCTGGGTAGCATCTTACACCTCAAGAATGGTTCAAACTGGTTTCTTCTCTTCTCTGGGTTATGTTACATAATACGGAAAGGCAAACAATCCTGCCAGTCCTGGCTTCCCCACTGATTCAGTCCAAGGTATCTGCTGAAGAACACAGACTGCACACTCAGCACCTGTCCCAAGGATATGAGCACACGTGGAAGAATGGAACAAACCCAGACTCCCTCCTGACACAGCCAGGACCTGGTGAGGGATTGCAGCCAACACCCCAAAGCATCACTGCCCTGTAGGGTATATGCAGCTGATATAACAATTACAGGACATTTGTCTGCCTCAACATCCTTCTTAAGACAGCTGCTCTTTAAACATAAAAGACAAAGTAAAAGTGTGGTTTCTTGGAGGGGGGGAGGGAGGAAGTACAGTGTTATGAAGTACAAGCAGCACTAAAATTTTTCTAGGAACAGCTACAAAGGGGTTTTCTCTTTATTTACATTGGAAAGGAAGTTTGCCTTTCAGATGTGGTAAAAGGATCCCACAAATCGTTTTTCCACCAACTGGAAAACAAGAGGAGCAGGAGAAAAGGCGCACTTCTGAAGATCAACTGATATTAATATCATGTACACGTGTTCAGAGCAGCAGGTTGCGAGGCATTCACACATTGTACAGAGCTCCTGGATCAAGTGCTTCATGATTTACTCATGGGAGTAAATCAGATGGGAACTGGATGTCTCTCCATCAAAAGACACTGACTAAGATATGGGAGGGTCTTAGAAGAAACGCTGCAGACTAATTTTCTGTGAGATGTCACAGATGCAGGCAGTTTGGGAGAGGAATCAGCTCCCGATGTGGCCTCCCCTGCCCTGGACCCAAACTGAGGGAAGCAAGGCTGCCCACATCTCAGAACACCTGTCTGGGACGTCCTACCCACGGAAAGACATCCAATCTATGATGCTTTCTAGGTAAAAGACACGTATTTCACCTCAAGCCACCTTACTACTGCAACTCTTCACGGACCAGATGTGCTACAATTGTCCTCTGTGGAAATGCACAGCAAATTCTGCGTGGGAGCCCCATCATTGACCCAACCCTTCTATCCCTCTACAGTAAGTCCGATATGTGTAGAACTGCGGTTCTACACATCCTCACCCAAACTGGGAATAAAATCTCCCTAAATTTCACGGCTCCGGCCCCACAGCCGTCTGGAGCCATGAACCCCCCCCCCTCCTCCGGGCACCGCCTTCCTCAGGCGCCCTCCCCCGCACGCACTGAGGCAATTCTTCGGCTTATGAGAGGAGAAAAACGGGCGAAAAGCTGCAGACAAGCCCTGCGGGCCCTCGAGTTTACCCCACGCCACACGAGCCGTCCGCAGTTCCCGGTTCAGGCTGCGAGAGGCGGGGCGGGGCGCCGCTCCCGCTCTGCCAGGCGCTCGCTGCTCCCCGGGCCTTCCCGC
>JANRMJ010000107.1:7155580-7192634 GCA_025584955.1 Alethe diademata | reverse complement strand
AGCTCCGCCCCGTGTCCCGGCGGGCGGGGCCGGAGCCGGAGCTGGGCCCGGCAGCACCGCCCCGTGTCCCGGCCGGGCAGCGGGGCGGTGACACATCGCGACACGGGGACAGCGCCAGCGCTCCGCGACTCGGGCGGGGCGGAGCCGGGGGTTCCGGCCGCAGCTCCCGCTGCCGGGGCGGGACGAGGATCCGCGGAGATGGGGCCGGGCCTGTGAAGCGGCGGAGCGGCCGGACTTGCCCTGCCCTGACCGCGCAGCAGCGCTCAGCCGCGGGCGTTTCTGCTGCTGTGACCTCCCGTAGGGCTGCAAGCGTGGTGAGGAACTCTGTTCACACGTAATTCAGGTAAAACAAGACGTTACCTCCCAGCTAGTTTTTTTATGGTCTTAAATATCGTGTGTGGCCCTAACTTTAGAAAATCTGAGCAGAACACGTGCTTGAAGACCCTCCAGTAATAATAAACTATACAATTCTCTTCTAGACATAAGCACCAGGTAGATTATAAACAATGAACAGCATTGCCAAAAGCGTTTTGCAGTCAGTAAAGCACGGCCGAGCTGCGTGGCTGAGGAACAGCTCTGCTCACTCTGGAAAACAGCGTTTTCGCAGGCTGGTTTTGGGAATAGAGACAAGCTGTGACGACACCGGCGCTGCTGTGGTGGATGAAGCTGGCTGTGTTCTGGGAGAAGCACTGCACTGTCAGAAGGAAGTTCATTTACAGTAAGAACAGAATTTTCTCAGGGCTTCTGCCTGAATAACGATTTTATTGTTACTGTTACTTATAATATCATCCATATAAAAGTCTTCCCTGCCCCATAAAACTCAGTAAGTGGTGGGTAGGTGTGAAGATCTATTGCTGGGGCCACAACACGCACTGCTTGAGATACTACTAAGGGGGAGGAAAGAAATGCCATGCAGTTAACAAGTTCCCTCCAGTATTTTCTTTCAAAGAGACATGGATTACTTCTCTAGCTTGAATAAAAAGCATTGCTATTGTTAAAATCACCAAATGTCTTGACTTTTTAAAGGGAAAATGAATCAAATGTAAGCGTTGGTGGTTAAGAACATGAGCTGATGAGGCGTTGTGAATATTAAGTTACATTGTTTTGGAACAGTGTTGAAATATATTTAAAAAAATCTGTACCAAAAAGAGGCAAGTTACATCCTTTTCTGGCCTTCCACTAATAACTATGCTCTCTTCACTGCCCTTGACACTAAACAAGGCATTAGAGAATGAACTAAGGAAACAGGCAGGATGTGACAAGGTTAAGAGGTGCCTGAAGATTATTTTTATGGCATTCTATCTGCTGTAAATTACCAATGCATTATAATTCCTTGGTTTTACTAGAACAGGAGGAATAATTCCCGTGGTGGCACAGCAGCTTCACAGAGAAAACATCGAGCAAGTGGTTCAAGAAGCCCTGCGTGCCAGCGGCGTTTCTGTGCCTGAGCTTGCGGCTGTGGCAACCACGGTGAAACCCGGGCTCGCTCTGAGCCTGGGCGTGGGGCTGCAGTACAGCCTGGCCTTGGTCAACAGGCACCACAAGCCCTTCATCCCCATCCACCACATGGAGGCTCACGCACTGACCATCAGGCTCACACATCACCTGCAATTTCCCTTCTTAGTTCTCCTGATCTCTGGAGGCCACTGTCTCCTGGCAGTAGCGCAAGGAGTTTCAGATTTCCTCCTGCTCGGACAGTCCACGGACATCGCACCGGGTGACATGCTGGATAAGGTCATATTTCCTTTCCTTACCTTTCCTTAGTTGTTCTCTTCTTTTTGTTGCATTTATACTACATAGTGGTAGTATTATCATCAGCCTGAGGACGGCAATTTAATGCAATACAAGTTTGATGTAACTTTTTTTCTATTTTGAAATGCCGTAGATTTAAGATACTGAAGACTGTTACAAAATGTACACAGAACATCAGTTGTAACGTATGTACATTAATTATATTTTAGCAAACAGGCAACATAACAAAAACTGGTGTTGGATGTTTCATTGACACTGATTACACAAAGAAGCTGTACTAATTAGATATCTATAGAGGTATTCTATAGAGGTATTATGCTGTCAGGTTTAAAAAAATGCATGTTAAAACATTTCTTACTAATTTTAGTTTTTAGAGTTTGAAAAGCATGGTTTGGCCTTCAGAACCTTAAGTTTTCTGGGTCCCTGAGTACAGTCTGTAAAATTGGTCACTTATGGCTTTGTTCTCAGATGCTGTTTTTAAAGACAGTTTTTAACAGTATTTGTGCATATTAATTTAAAAAATGGGGGAGTGCATGGAGTCAGAAAGGGGATTTTCAAAAGTTGAAACCAGCTTTGTTCCTGTGTATCTGGTAATACAGTATGGCAGCCCATGTGTGTTTCCTGTAGCTTAAAAATGAATTAATATTTCTGCAAAATTCCTTGATCCTTATGTTTGCCGAGATTGTTCTAGAATTGCATTTCTAAATACTCCAAGAAAAAAAAAAATCCTGCTGGGCTGGTATTATGTCTTACCCTTACCATGTCCTGTTTGTAATTTCACATTAGACTGGATTTTTTGGTGTCACATTTTACTCCATGGACTACAGTGATGCTGTTCCAGGAGGAACTGATTCCAGGTCTGTTGTTTGTCATCTCCTTAGGTGGCACGAAGACTGTCTCTCAGAAAGCACCCCGAGTGCCACAGCATGGCTGGGGGGAAGGCCATAGAGCACCTGGCTCAGACTGGGAACCGGGAACTGCTCACCTTCCGACTGCCCATGCAGCAGTATCGCAACTGCGACTTCTCCTTCTCCGGACTTCAAAACCTTGTCAATAATGCCATTGTACAGAAAGAAAAAGAAGAAGGTATTTTTAGGCAGCCAGATACAAACTGAGCTTTTGATGACCTTGGGAACCCCCTTTGATGACATACTTTTATAGGTATTCAGGAAGGTGAGATCCTGTCCTGTGTTAAGGATGTTGCTGCTGCCGTACAGCACGCAGTGACTGTTCATATTATCCAGAGGACATATCGAGCCATGCTCTTCTGCACCAAGAACAGCATATTACCATCAAAAAATGCCACTTTGGTGGGTATACTCTGTTTATCCTTTTCATATCTGACTCTGTAACATCATTTGAGGATGCAGACGCCTTGTACTTTCTGCCTTGACATATGAGGAAGATCTCAGTATGTATTATATTGTTAAAATACCAACAATATTGAAGTAACAGTCATATAAATATTTAGCTGGATTTTAACCTAGAGAGAGATTTTCTTACCATCTCATCTAACCTCCCAAAACAACTTGACCTCATGCTCCCCCATACTTGATAGCTGTCCTAGTTACAGTAGAACCATAGACTGGTTTAGCTTGGAAAGGACTTTAAAGATCATCCAGTTCCAACCCTCCTGCCATGGGCACCTTCCCTTAGACTTGATGTGCTTCAGGAATATTTTTTGCATAATAAGCTCACTTAGCAGACTCTTTTCTGGTATGTTTTAATCTTCAAATGCAGCATTTATTGCTGTCTTTAGAACTTCAGCCAATAACCTTTTTTTAGACATGATGTTAGTTGTGTGTGATCCATCAGTACTTTGGAGTTAATGCCTTTTTTTCTTTTTGAAATGCTGTCAGGTTGTATCAGGAGGAGTTGCAAGTAATCAGTATATCCGAAAAGGTCTACAGAATCTGGCAGATACAAATGATTTTGCTTTACTGTGTCCTCCTCCAAGACTCTGCACTGATAATGGGGTTATGATTGCATGGTAAGAGTTGTTTCTCTTTGAACAACACTACAGGAGCACATGCAAGGTTGACATGAGAGTCAAGACCTCTTTTTGTGCTGACTGAACGATATGCTTGCATGCAGAGATGTGACATGCATTTTTATGTAACTGGTTTGTTGCTCAGGAATGGCATTGAAAGGTTACGTGCAGGACTGGGGGTGCTCCACAGCACTGCTGGCATCCGCTACGAGCCAAGGTAAGTGACTGCTCATTCTCACTCTCCTCACTGTGGGCAGTGAAAGGGGAAGAGGTCACATGAAAAAGAGGCACAAGCTGCTGAGGAGTCCCTCTGCAGCACATATAAATTTTAAAAGTTACTTTCCAAGACAGCTTTAAATACTAATGATCATGGCTGGTATTTATGTTCGTTTTGGCTCAGAAACTTAATTTACCATGCATCCTAACAGTTCTATGTGTTTTCCTACTTTAATTGTGTAGATGTTAGGCTTAAGGCCAAACAAAATGCAGATCTTTCAAAAGTACCAACTGGTATTAAACTCTGATTTTTTTTTCACATTTTTTCCCCTTTCCCTTTTCAGAAAAAGACTTGGATGGTCTCAGTACAAAAAGAGTGCATTACAGTTTTCACATAAAAAATTATAAAATACTCCAAAAATAATTTGCTGTATATATTTCAGTGAATAAAAAACTAAGTTTCACTTGCTGTTTTAAAACTAAGTTTTAATGCTGACAATACGTTATTAAGATTGTCATACAAGATACCTGTGAATTTCTAGTGTGTTTTGCATTCATCAGCAAGACATGAATTATCAACTAAAATCAGAATCTAAATAGAACAACAGCCCCAGAAGATGGCTTTGAAATCACAACTGTGTTTCTGAGTTTGGAATGGCTACAAATGCAAATATTTCCTCATTGTAAAGATGTTTCCAGGTACAGCTTCAGATAGGCTATTTTAATGGTCACAGTCTTAGAAGTGCAGGGAATGTACCAAAATACTTTGCCTCTCGTGCTAATTGTAAAAAAGGTCTGTGAAGCTGTACATCTGTGTGATATGGCAATGACAATGTTAATTTTTAACAAATACATAATTTTGTTTTCTAGAGCTCCCCTGGGAATTGATATTTCAAAAAGAGTTGAAGAAGAGTCCATCAAGGTGCCAAAATTAAAACAGATACGATGGTTGGCATCTTAAAAAGTAACTTAATAAAATAAATGCAACTATAAATTGTTCCATGGAAACTGTTCCAATGCTGTTATGTTTAGTGACAATACTTCGATTACAAATCCAAGAAGAAGAAACAAATGCTGTGTTGCTATCACCAAAGTGATTCCAGTTACTATTCCAAACTAAGCATTAAAAGAAAAAAATTAAAAGCACAAGATCCATTCATAGCAAGCTCCTTGTACACATGTACAACTCTGATTATTAATAATTATGTCCCAAGTGTGTAAAAAAACCCAAACATTCTAAGAAAACTCCAAAGATTTACTGACTTTGCATATTGAGTAAGTGCAACATCTCAAGATACAGCTCTATAATTCATCTACTGAAAGTAACTTCAGTCTGCTGCATGTGTCAGATGCTTTTTCACTGTTGCTCTCTAGTTTTGCAATCCGAGATCCAAACTGTACCGCCCTTTTTGGCAAAACAGTCGAGGCTGTCAGGCCCAGCTCCTTGGCTGCAAGGCGCAGAATCAGTTTCTCACCAATTCCTCGAGGTAAAGTCAAATCAGCTTTTTCTGAGACGGGAAGAGAATTGAGGAATGAAACAACATCTTCATCAAGAAAAGGAAATCTGAAAGAGAGATTTACGTGGGGAAAGACCCTTTAAAAATTCCATAGGACTAATCTCGTTTTTCTCCTTTACCACATGCAAAGACAGTGTGAAACTATGCTGTAACTTTGAAACAATAAGATTTACACAACAAATGCTGGCATCATTCTGAATTTCAGGCATTCACACCTCATCATGTGCATGATTAAGAGCACTGCACGTCCACCACTGCAACTGTTCTTGTGCTCAACTGAAAATGTGCAACTAAGAGCAGATTTGGAAAAGCACTGGCACAAAGATCACATGAAAAAGCCTTTCATGCACCTGAGTGGCCTTTGCTCCTGCACACCACCTAAGGAAGTTTTATCAAGTAGACACAAATAAAATTATTCTTCAACACTTCAGATTTAAGAGCCAGGAAATGTGGTGGATATTGACTATGTCTTTACTGCAGGAATACACAGCTTCTGTTACACTGTCATTCTCCAGAGACACTCCCAAAGGTCCACACCAGAACATTTCAAAGTTGTACGAAAGACTGTTTAGCTTAAAATGATAAAACCAGCTTGAATTTGCCTATTTCAACATCTGTTGCTGCTTCTTAAAACTTCTACATTGAAATCAAGTTGCTAAATTTCCTTAAGTAAAAAGTAAACTCTTCCACAGTGTAATACAGTCCACTTTTTTAAAAAACAAGACTAAAGACTGCACAACACAGTACACATCAACAAAACTGCAGCAGAACTAGAGACAATAAAACACACAGAAGTTTCAGTTTTGTTAGGGGTGTTAAAAACTGCATCTGACCAGCAAAACTAGTTTTGCTCCATGCTACAACAGTAATACCTGGCTTCTTTTCCGTGATCACCGATGACCCTGTCATCTCTACCAAGATTTCGAGAAGAAATGCGGCCTAACTCCATTTCTAGTTCTTTATTAAGACCCTCTAAGCCATCTTGTCTGAAGCGAACACGATGTCGGGAATACCCAGCAAGCTGCTCATCTGCTCCAATTCCCATAAGCACAACCTGAGGGAAGACAATATAAGAAATCTTAGTATCTATGCAAGTTAATATGTAACAGATCTTAAATGTTTAACTACATCTTATGGAGAAAAATTTAAAGAGACATCTTCTAAATATTACCTATAGGTTCGTCTGTCCCTTACACATTTACAAAGCCTGAAATAATTCCCAGTAAAGTCACTGGTAACTTGACTTATGTTCATGATCAGACCTTAAAGTACATATAGACAATGCTAGTGAAGCAAGGAAAAAACATCAAAATAATGCCATATGTATCACAAATACACCAGTATATTTGAAGAATGTCTTTGTTAGTTTCTATGATAATAACATTTGTTAAACACCAGCCTTTAAAAATTATTGTCAAAGGATTATGCCATATGTTGTAGCTACCTGAATGAACACCCAGAGTATTATTCATTTACCAGCTACTGAGTTAGTAACAACTACATTAGATAAAGTAAAAATGTAGTTACTACTCAGTAACTACAGTAAAATGTTTTATCAAGAGAAGAAACACTATTACATCTGGCCCATTACTGTGCCTTCAACAGCTGAAATTAAACAGTTCCTTCTTCCATACACAAACCATCACAGAGAAGTGAGAAATCAGAATCAAAAATGATAAATGGTGGTTGTTTTTTTCCTACACGTATTGTTGCATATCCAAGCTCACTGAAAAGCCAGGCACATTACATGACAAAAGAACTAAATATTATTTTAAACTCTAGAATTACACAAATATTATAATTATTGAATATTCTACATTCTGACACTGAATTTCAGAAGCCTTATGAATGGCAAAGATCCCAGCTGATTTCTGAATCAACAAAACTGTTTTTACATTCCAAAGTCAAACATAAGGCAGAAAACAAAACAAAACAAAACAAAGCAGTACCTTTGCAGGACTTTTATATGATTTCAGTTCTCCTTGGCTACTAATGAAACCCTCTCCTCTGGAAGCAAACCAAATTGCACAGCCAATACTGTCATCCAAGACTGTGTCCAGTGGATAGATTAAGTAATTAATACGTTGTTTTCTCACTTTTTTCAATTCCTCTAGTGTAACATTAATTTCCACAAAGTTCCAGGTTCTTGAAGGGTTAATGGCTTCTAATTCCTTCAGTCCTGCCCTACCAGTGATTCTGTCAGGAACATCAAAACAAGATAAATGAGTACCAGTGTCAGCATCAAGATCCTGACAGCCTTCTTGAGGACAAAGCAAATCAAGCTGTACTTCATGGCTGGTATGTCTTTTAGTGGTACCCCTGTGCTTAGCTTGCTTTTTCATCATGAAAGCTACATTGAGAAGATCAATTGGCTCTTCCAAAGGCACATGTTTATCAGCCAGGGCTGCAATAACCATAGAATCAATGCCACCAGAAAAGAGCACTGCAATGTGTGCTTTCTTATGAGACATGCTTGGAAATTCTCTTGTTTTCTGATCTGGGTCTCTAAAGAGACACAGGACTCGTCTCTTGACTGCTTCATTTAAAACATCAATAAATTGACAGGCTAATTTTTTCTTGTGTTCCTCTGCAAGAAATTCTTGAAGGGTTTCTACAGCCACCACACAGTTAATGTTGCTAGAATTAGAGCCTGGACATGCACCTGAAGCTTTAGAAACTGTTTTATTTAAGGGGATGACTGGTGCTCTAAGACACAGCTTTGATTCATTCACCACGAAATGTACATGGTTTGGTAAGTCTTTTGACACTTGGTCAAGAACATTAATGCATGTTTCTTCTACTGCTTCCTCTCTGCAGCTGTACTTCCATGGAAACAACGTTAAAGACAAAGATTTAGTTGTTGCACAAGCTTTGAGATCAATTTTGAAAATTCCAGAGGCTGGGACTTCTTGCCATTGGTTGCCTGATTCAGACCAACCACTTACAGATGTGAGACAGAAAGCGCTGTCAGCCTCATTACTGAACTGCCAAAGCAAACTACGACGACCAAAGTAATCTCTGCCAAACCATAAACTGTGTCTGGCTGCTTCATAATAAATAAAACACCAGGGACCCTGAAGTGATGAGAAGAGTGACAAAATGTCTGTTTCACTGCTGCATAAAGCCAGATGATGAAGCATTACTTTGGTATCATTCTCTAGATTTCCTACATGCACTCCACTGAAAATTTCTCCATTCCAAAGAAAAATATTGTTATTAGCATCTTCCAGAGGCTGAGGAGTCACTGGTCCCCTCAAGTGAAGTACGTGGCCTGAAAAGAGACATTCATAAGAGAGATCAGACACAGTTTTTATCAGCTGTTGGCTATTGTCTGGTCCTCTTCTTCTCAGATGGCAGAGGATGTCTTCACTGAGGAAATCGTGAATCGCACGCTGGCTGCACAAGGTAACAACACAGCAAATACCACACATGGCAACAGGAATTCACATGAACTACTTCTTGATTTTAGCCTTTTCTGAATTTTCCAGCTCCTGATGTGCCTTCTTTAATTCATCTAATGTATCTGCGTAAGAGAAAATTACACAAATAATCAGTTTCATAAACAGGAAAGTTTATGCATAGGTAAGTTTAAGAGTATATCTACAAAATTAGTAATTCCAGCTACTTTTTCAATTAAAGTGATAATCATAAAATACTAATTAAACAAAGTGCTATGTTTGTGTTCCATCATTACTAACATAAGCTATCTAAGCTTGCTGTAGCATATTCCTCTTTATTATAGAAATATGATGATTTTTTTTCCAAAGAAAGCCACAGTGCAATAGGGGAATGGCCAACTCCTGCCCACATAATCAATATGACTTCAACATTTTATTAAGAAAAGGGAACTAACAATTAAAATGGCAACACTATTAACCCAAATCAAAGAGAAGTACCAATTTTTCACTCCAGAAAATTAAATTTATACTTCTGAATTTTTACTCTTCTAATACTTGTTCCATCATCACCTCTATTATCCATTCTCCTATTACTTTGTATTTGCCACACAGCTGCAATTTTCTCATTTCAATATAACTTTGAAATCAGCTACAAATACATCTTTTAAACATTAACTATTTGAGATACTTTTACACTACCAACTTACTTTTGCACTGAGACAGCATTTCTGTCCGGTCTGCAAGGAAGAATATGTTGCTATTGGGCTGCTGCTTATAAACTTTCTGTAAAACAAAACCCATACTGTATTAAGTTAAAGCAGCAGCTTCTGGGACCACACTGCAGCAGAAGTTGGTGTGGGTCCAAAGAGACACTCCTGGTATAAAAGTGAAGGGATAAATTCTGCCCTGCTAGCACCAGCACTCTAATCAAAAGTATTTAATGCTCAACCTAAGACAATTCTGAATTTCTCTTTTCTTCATCCACAAGAGATTATGTTCTATTTTAAACAAACACACAGAAAAAGTAGAAATACCTCATGAATCCTTGTGATCAACTCAAACATCTTAATTAAATAAAACATAGAAAAAGCAAAAAAATCCCAACACTGCACAAGTATACATAATCAAATCATTTGCAGGACAAATTATTCTGAGCACAGCAGACCACACGTTTATTAAAATATGTATTATAACAAATTAAAGACAGCATGCTCTGATTTTGTTGCCCCTCTTGTCTCTATGTTTATTTCTCTGCTAAAATGAAACAGTTAAAAGCAAATTTGGAAAACCTTACCCGGTTCTTCTTCAAATTGGAAAGCTCATCGACTACAACCTTCTGCTCTTTAATCTGAAAGGCAAAAGATGCATTTGAATTTAATGATAAAAACAAGACATCATATTATAATCCTAGTGGTGAGCATGAATACTGATATATTAAGACAGCAAGATGCATGTATAGCTGCTGTTCTCTAAATGAATCACTGAAAACAAAGTAAGTCTTTAAAATTACATACTTTATTTCTCTAGAAACAGGCTATTTTGCATGCATTGGTACTTCTCCTACCCTCAAAAGCTGCTGGGAAGCCAGAGTACCTATATGTATAAAATATATATTTTATATATATGTAAATGATAATCAGAGAGCACATTTTTTACCCCCAGAAGAGAATATATACACAACTAATACAACATCAAATACTTTTTTAAAAAATAGCATAATATCGAGAATACACTTTATAATCACAGGTATGCTCCAGATTCAAAATGAAATTAATGAAAATTCAAATACTCTAGAACTATTAGGAGCAAAAGGAGCCTTTCTATTGCTCTTAGTTTTTACATTAACTTCCTTAGTGGGATTTACCACTCTGCTTTGCACTGATAGATGTGGCAGATATTCCTACTTTCTTTTACAATGGCAGCTGTGATTGCTGAAGAGTAATCAGAAGGACTGTTGCAAAAGCCAAAAACTGAAACAAAATCTGTTCAGAGGGCACAATGCTTTTTGTTAGAAGCAAACAGGGTTTCTCTGCTCTTCCTTTGTATCTCCTGAACTGGTGCAACAGCAGGGAACTGCCACAGAGTGAGGTCAGCCAAACTGAATATGGCACACTGAAAGCAGAGTTTTTTCAGCAGTTACATCAATCTCTTGTATCTAAACACCATCAAAGCAAAGCAGCAGAGCCACCCTCTGCTACAGACTAAACCAGCCACTTAGGCACAAAAGAAATGACAACCTGTAGCTCTGTGATGTCCCAGCTTTGCAGCTTCCAGGCAACCAAAACATCACTGTGTCTATACAACATGGCCATGCAGAAGTAATTTTTTCATATAATCACATAATTTAAAGAGGTTGGAAGGGACTTGAAAGATCATCTAGTCCCCGCCTGCCCCCTGCCATGGGCAGGGACACATAACACTAGACCTGGTTGCTCCAGGCTTTATCCAGCCTGGCCTTGAACACTTCCAGGGTTGGGGCATCCACAGCTTCCCGGGGCAGCATGTGCTAGTGCCTCACCATTCTCACAGCAAAGAATTTCTGCCTAGTACCTAACCCAAATTTGCCCTCTTTAAATTTGTACACATTACTCCTGGTCTTATCACTACAGTTCCTGATGAAGAGCCTGTTCTCTGGTTTCCCTGTAGGCACTAATGGGGTACTGGAAGGTTGCTGTGAGGTTTTTTGGAGTGAAAGTTCCACAGGGCTTGGCAGATTGCATACGGAACAAAGCTGTGAGCACCAGGGAAGAGGGAGAGGATACATGAGGAGCACCAACCTCTATGACTGAAATCCCTTGGGATATTTTGGGCAGATAAAGCTGAACTAGGTACTAGAAGGAAGCCATATGAGAAGCAGGTGACGGTTCTTGGTTTGTCCAGCCTGGAGGAGACTGAGGGGAAACCTCTCAGCAGCCTGTAAGTTCCTTTTGAAGGAAGTGGAGGGGCAGAGCCTGATCTCTTCTCCCTGGTGATCAGTGGCAGTACCACAGGGAACAGCCTGCAGCTGGGTCAGGGAATGTTTAGGTTGGATACCAGGAAAAGGTTCTTCACTCAGAGCTTGGTTGGGCACTGACCTCCCCAGGGAAAGTGGTCACAGCACCAGCCTGACAGAGTGCAAATAACTTTTGGATAACACGCTCAGGGCACATGGTGCGATCTTGGGGTGTCCTGTGCAGCGCAGGAGTTAGACTCGATCACTGGGGGTCTTTTAAAACTCACGATACTCTGTGATTTTGTGACAAAAACCTCACTGCGCCTCACTTGACATTTCAAGCTCAACTTAAAGCAGTAAGACCCAAAATACCAATCTGACAAGCGAGCTATTAAGAGGCAACACAGGTTCGCCAAATGCAGTCCCAGACAGCACCCGCCCTCCTCTTCCTCACGCTGCTCGCACCCGAGGCGACAGGCTCCGGGCGCCGCCCGCGCCCCGGCCCGGACCCCAGCACAGGGCCCCGCGGGGCCACCTCCGCTCACCCGCCGGCTCAGCTCCTCCTTGTGGCGCAGCGCCGCGCTCTCCCCATCCTCCTGCCGCGGCGGGCAGCCCGACATGGCCGCGGCGGACACCGGGCGCGCTCACCCGGCGGCGGCGACAGCCGCGCACGTTCGGACAGCACAGCCAGCAGAGCCAGCCGCCGCACAGCGCGTGCGCGCAGGCGGGGCCGCGCAGAACGCCGCCAATCAGCAGGCGCGGCCGAGCACGCGCCTGACGGAGCACCAATCAGCAGGCGCGGCAGGGCACGCGCCTGACGGGGCACCAATCAGCAGGCGCGGCGGGGCACGCGCGGGGGCGCGGGGTGGATGGCGCGAATCCTGAGGGGGCTCGCGCCCCCGGCTGGGAGAAGCCGGCACTGCGCTGTAATTCCTGGGAGCCGTGCCCGGGAGGGCATTGGGACAGGCCCAAGATGGAAATTTTTGGGATACGGCTTGGGTACTGTGCTCCTTGTAGAGTGTGTCGGAACACCCGGAAAAGGAAAAGAACGGCTTGGTGGAGTGTGACCCTCGGCTGCTGTCGGGCAGCGAGCTCTCAAACACCTTTAAGCGGTTTGCTTAAATGTTCCAGAAGAGATATGAATCATGCGCTATTTAGAGATACTAGGATCACGTGTTTCATTAAGTTCATTATTAGGACATCTTTCTACCAGAGAGATAGAGAGGGACTTTTTGGAGCGGCATGTAGTGACAGAACAAGGGAGAATGTCAGGCTGACAGAGGGCAGGTTTAGATTGGATACTTGATGGAAATTGTTTACACGGAGCATGTGAGACACTCGCACAGGTTGCCCAGAGAAGCTGTGACAACTCCATCCTTGCAAGTGTTCAAGGCCAGGTTGCACAGGGCTCTGAGACACCTGGTCTAGTCCCTGCCCATGGCAGGGTGTGGAAATGAGATGATCTTTAAGGTCCCTTCCAACACAAACCATTCTAGGATTCTGTGATTTTGTTATTATACAAGATGGATGTTTAAGACTATCCACCTAAGACGATCTTAACATTTCTCTGTCTCTTTCATTCTATAGATATGTCACAGTGATGCAAATGTCTTTATAAATACATCATTGTCTCATTTTTATCCCTTTCCTTATTTTTAAACATTGTATAATTATTCTAAACATTCAAGAGTTGTCCAAACTTACACACTGCTACCAATTGCTCAGTTTTAGTTTTTTATGAGATTTCTATCCTTGTGGTCCTTATGGTACTCACTGCAGTGCAAGTATTGTTCAGATCTTCACGAACC
Organism: Alethe diademata; assembly: GCA_025584955.1. Classification (NCBI taxonomy): domain Eukaryota; kingdom Metazoa; phylum Chordata; class Aves; order Passeriformes; family Muscicapidae; genus Alethe; species Alethe diademata. The sequence goes on along the minus strand of JANRMJ010000107.1, from coordinate 7,179,021 downwards.
ATTTGAAATATTTGAAACTTTAGTAAGAGAGGTAAGAGTGTTGACTTAATCTCACATAATCATACATATTATATATTTTGATAATATTTAGAGTTTGTGAGCAAGATTGCACCTTGGTTGTATCCATGAGCTGGGCTGGAATGTCTGTGATGTTGATCAAAATTTTTGGCAGCCGTATAGGAAGAACAAGGATTTTGACTCCCAGTACAGGGATGGAGAAAGACAATTTGGCTATATTTGGCAATCCACTAACTTGCAAAAGTTATGCTTATTTGCTTTTAACAGAAACTGAGGTTCCAGTCTTGCTTTTCCCTCCACCTTTAAGCACACTTGTGCCTCCGGCCTTGCCTCAGCATTGCTGCGTGTGGAGCTGTGTGGTGGGACAGGTGAGGGAGCTGATCTTTTTTTCTCTTCAGCGCACAGGGCAGTCCCAAAGCAGAGCAGCTGAAGCTGCTGGGGAATTGTTGACCAGGGGTTGGAGTAGTTCTGGGTTCTTGTCCTTTGAATTCTTGAAGAAATACACATATCTGGGTCACATAGATCAGTTTTGGTGCTATTGCTCAGTGTGCTTTGTAGTTTGTCACTGTTGTTCTGTTGAGTAATTTGTTTAATCTAACTCCCAACCCTCTGCTGCCCAAGTGTTTTATTTGTTGTTCATATGTTACAAAGGTTGATGATCAAGTAACCCAGTAGTCAAAGTATAATTTCCGTAGTGATTATCATTTTTACGTTCAGTAATAAATGCAGTTAATATTTATTAATCAAAAATCCATCACTCAGTGTTATTGATTGTTTCAGAAGAGTGATGGTAATTGTTTTGAGGACTAATAGCAAAAGTGGAATGGTTTTAACTTCTGGTCTTACCACAAACTGATGATTCTTCTGATGATATGGAGCAGGCTTTTGATAGGTCCTTTTAGAAATAAATTAATTCCTGTGACAAGATCACTCCTGAAATTACAGTCTATACCTACAATGAGAGCAGCTGTGTTTGCAACTCAGCAAAGGAAAATGTTGGCACCTTTTCACTCCCTGTGCAGAGCGTTGTCATCTCCATAGGAGCTCATTTCAGGGCTGCTGCAGTTCTGATGTTGTGATGTGCCTGCACTGTTATTCCTGAAAGCTGGGAAGGACACCTAGAGCTCTGGCTAAGTGGACAATGTCATTCAGTGGCATATCTCTGGTCATTCTGATTGTGTCTGTGCATTTGTGCCAGCTCTGGTGCTCTAAACTATTTTTCTTTTTACTAGCGTAAAACTATTTCTGGAGGTTAATAATACCTGACACAATGTTAATAAAGTATCAAAGAATATTTCAGTCTTTTAAAGCTCTCACCTTTTCAGTGTCTGGCATCTTTAAAAATATAAAAAATAACACAAATTACCCAACAAGTAATGGAAACAGCTAAAAGCCAGAAGTAGTTACTGATGCCAGAAAGTCTTTGAAGTTGCTGTCATCCCTTAGCAAATGCACAGCCAAAACAGGAATATTTAAATAACCAAGCTCAAGCTCCAAAAGGCTGCTGTTAAAACCACACTGAAGAGGTGAGGCCATCCTTGTGACAACACTGTCAAGTCTTGAGGACCTCTGTTCATGGTGTTGGCAGTACATTTGTGTTGGAGGATTTTACAGCTGTGAGAGTCACAGGGTAGGACTCATAGTCCTTAGCAGCCTCAAAGTTTCCGTGCTCTTTGCTGCGGGCTGGAAATCCGCGTGTGCTCTGTGCTGTATCTCTCAGCTGACGCTTGGTAACATGTTAAGCCACCATAAATCAGTTGTGGGTTCAAGTCTGAGTGGTTTATGAGGTTCAGCTGTAAGTGACTGTAATCTGAGGAAACTTGTCGTGCTTCAGAAGAACCGGTCACAGAGGTCCTTGCAGGGGAATAGCAGCAGGGTAATTGTAGCTCTAATGTTGGCCACAAGAGAGCAAGCTGAAACTCTGCTGGCTGCTCAGAGACAGTCAAGGAAAGAGTGGGGCCAGCCATGTAAGACAGATGGATGAGGTATCTAAAAGGGGAGAGCACAGCCAGAGAATTTATGTGGGTTTTTGAAACATACTCAGTTCTGATCCTGGGTTCTTTTGTATTCAGGCATATCCATAAATACACATATGTATCATCATAATCCACATAAGTAGATTCTGAGATGTAACATCAATCTCTGTGTTAATTTCCCAGTTGAACCCATATTTTAATAATTTGCTAATTTATACCAGTCTAAAAAAGTTCAAATTGTTGAAATTGGTTGGGTTTGCTTTATGGTAATCCTTCTGCTAACTTGTCTGAGACATCAGGATTTGAAGGGAGTTAGGTTAACTTACACAGCTAGGGATCTGGATATATACACTGGAATCTAGGCAAAGTTGTGGTTTGTTTCCTTAGGTTAAGTACCTATATTGTCAATTACACAAGAAACCTTGCAAAACCTATAATCATTCCACTTTAAAAGTCCTGTTACTGCAAGTAAAACAAGAAGTCTGAGCACTTTTATGGTCTTGAAGAACAGTCAGTTTTTTCAGCACTTTACTTTTGATACACTGTTAAAGTGATCTGAGAACTCATTTGCACAAAAATTCTGTGTAGTTCACAAACATAAAATTATTAGTTTTCTATTTAAAAGCAGAATTTCATCACTTTCACATGGTGGATTTTAAGGCTGTTGTCAAAATAACTGAGAACTATCATCAGTTTGTAAAAGCTCATTAGTTTTTACAATCTGATTGTAAACCTCAAAGCTTCTAAAAGTTCTGAACCAAACAGCTTATTTGTAAAATACTCCCAGCAGTCCTTCATCTGATTATTTAAGTAAGAAAGGATTTAAAAATAGACTTTTCCAAGTTCACTATGTTCTTCAATGTAAAACTGAAGTAACTCTAATGAATTCAAGAGCCTTTTTCAAGGTCTTATGTTGCTGTAGTTGAGAAGACAGTTTGACCTTTAATTTTCATAATTTTTCCTTCCTTAGTGCAGAACAATTTGTTGTGCACTTTGTTAGACTTTAAAAGAGAGTTAAATTCCTGTTAGTGCTAGCTTCACTTAGACATGCAGAACTAAAATATTTGGGTTTGTCTGTTGCAGGGCAATCCCTCATGCTCTGAATAACCAATGCACAGGTTTACTGCAGTAACTACTTGGAATATGGGTTCAGAGTCCCAAATACACATTTTGAGTAGTGAATGTCCAGGGATCTTAAAAAATCAAGTGCTCTGTCTTACAAAACAAACATTTTGTTTGCAGTGTGAAGATGGAAGCCTGGTGCCTGGATGCTGGAAGCTCTTCTGTTGGTGCCACCAAAGAGCAGGTATATGAGAGGCTTAGAACTGCTCAGGAACATTGGATAGACAGATGCCTCATTTGAATTATCGTGGATTGGGCATCTTGCTATAAAATCAGATTAGTGCTAATATTTCTGCCTATAGAGAAAAGGAAAAGAGAACTGCACCAAAAGCATGCTGAGTGAAGAGTCAACCTGCCCAGTAATTCTGCTTTTTGGAAGCTGAGTTGGGAAGTCTAGAGAAGACTGGAGGGATAATTATGGGCTTGCTTCTCTTTCCTGTTGGGAGTGCCTCCATGACAGTAAGTACTGTGTTTAATACTATGTACAACTGATATTTTCTGGAAGATAAGACCCAGAGATTAGATTTTTTTGGAGGAGTAGGCAGGTCTGAGCAGGATGGGCTGAAGGTAAGGAAGTGGCAGCCTGCCTGGGTCTCCTGGAATCAGGGCCTTGGTAATTTGGGCTGAGATAGGTTACAGCACCATAAAGCATATTCCATAGGCACACAACAGACACCTAGGTGAGAGCTTGGGCAGAACAGAGCATGTCTGAGCAGGCTGGAGAAAGGGGGAAATGCATGATACCTTTGCAAGGCTCTCTGAGGCAGGAGTGAAGCTAAGGCTGTGTGCTCTAAGATGCCCAGTTGGATTAGGATCTTGCCTAGGTTATTTTATTTAATGTATTGCTCTCATGTGCTTTTTGTGTCTTTGTTCTCACTGTCATATATATTTGGGAGTTATTTCAAAGGAAACACTAAGATTTTAAAATTCTAGTGTGCCAGAGACCATGTTATTGAACAGCTTGTTGGGCTTCATTTATTTTTAAACTTCATTCTTTCTGTCTTAGGCTGTGCTGAGGCCTTCCCATTTATGCCATTACCCACTGTCCTTATTCCTCTCCAGTTTTGTTTTTATTTTTCTTCTCTCTACTCAAAGTTTTGGTACAAATCAGCCTGCACACATGGCAAAACAACCTGGGACCCAAAGAAAGTGAACTCTTAGTAGAACTTTCAGTCTTGAGGGTCATACTTGTTCACCATCCTTTTATGGTCAATGTGATACTAAGTGCTTTCTGGTCCATAGAACTCAAAATGCCCAACTGAGATGGATGAATACAGAGAGGAAACCTAAGCCAAAGCTGTGTGAGTTGGCAGGGTGAGGAACAGAACTTGGAGATCCTGGCTGTTATTCACATTCCACTTATGAGCATTAGTATTTCCATGTTTAAATTACTATTTCCATATTTAAGATTGGGCTGGTTTCGCTTTATGAAGTCATAGTCAGAAAACTACTCATTGCAGAAATATTCACTGCACTGAATGGCAAATGTGTATCTATTTTAATTTTATCACAACTTTTATGCTGTCTGTTTTAAACCTTCATGCTTGCTTGGCAGCCTAGACCCTTTATCTCTGTACCTGGAAAGAAAATATTCTGATCAAGTTCTTATGGAGCAGCAGACTAAGCATTCCACAGCTAGGTGACCTCTGACAGAAAAGAGTTCATGAAACATTTGTTTTGGGTTATCACAGAACAAAACATTTCTATTTGTCATGTTGACATAAAATTTAAAAAGGTAAAATTCCCTGGTTGTAAGTTGCTGTGCCTTAAGCTTTACTGTGATTGTCATCTTATTTAAAGCCTAAACATCACAACATTTAACAAACATTTGTTTTCCCCAAACACTCTCCTGTGAAACACCATCACTGATCCTGTACTCTTTCCCACTTTAACACAGTTTTTGGAGTAACTACAGCTGTTACAATTAAGGAAGATTGCACTACAAAAGTGCAGGCTGTAACTACTGTGAGGTGTAAGAATCTCATGTTTTAGGTAGTGTAATAACCCTCAAAAGATTTCCTTCTCTTTCAGGGCAGAACCACTGGAACTGAGAAACCAGCAATGAAAATGCTGGTAGGGTTTGAATGTTTGCCATATCTTGTGTCTGATACAGTTACTTAAAATGCTGTAATGCTCTCTGCATTCCTGGTATTTTCAGTGCTGATTTTTAAAATGTTAATTCATCATTTGAAGCAAGAATAACCACAAGGGAGGGAGAGGTATTATTGCATAATTCTACGTGTGTTTTTTAATTGTTGAATATTTAGCAAAACTTTGCCCACGGCTCTGAATTTAACACTAATTTAGGTAATAGAATTAAGGTCTTTCTGCTACTGACATACATTATCACATATAAGAGAGGTAGCCTAAATAAATCATATAATTTTGTAACATTGAACATTTGAGTAACATCCTTGTTATTAATATTCTGACATTTCTTTAAAGAAAGGTACTGGTATTTAGCACTTCTGAAATCAGTACAGTAGCTGTCTGGAAAATAAAACAATCCTAGCACTAGATACCTGTAAATTAATATCTCAGCTTACACACAATGTAAGTTCAGTTAATACTCTTAAAGCAAACTTTAAAAACCTTTAAACAAGTTTATAAATATGACAGTATCAGTGTAACTCGGCAGGCTTACTGAGAAGTAGTGACCTTGTTTAGCAGTGAAAGTCAGAAATAAAAATAATGAATTTAGAATAAACAAGCTTTGCCAAATTTTGCTTATGGGTTGTTTATAGGTCTCAGTAGGTTGAAGTGACAGTCCTATCAGCATCAGTTTACATGGCATTAAGGAGGAAAATTTAGAGTGGCCATTAGTAAAATGGTAAATTTGCAAGCAACATGGACAAGGTGTGACTACATTTGATTCTTTCCAGACCAGAACAAACAGGGAGGCACGACAATAAATTGCTATGAAGGAACATACATTATCTGGAATTATTCCAGTCCAAAAGCATGAAAGTTCTCTCTAAAGAAGGGAAAGCAAGCAACTATGTTTTACTTTCTTTGTATCTACTTAGCCTTCTCTGCTATTTTCACCTTCAATGAAATCTTGAAAAATTATCATCCAGGAGATACTGAATTGGTCAAAATCCTCTTATGGCTAGTGTTCAGAGCTCAAAAGACAATTCAAAATTTAAAGCAACTCTTACAGTATGGTTAAGATTTGACTGTAGGGGTTCTTGAGTTCTCTGTCCAAGTAGGAAAAAACCCTCTGTCTGAGCCCCTGAACAGTGGTGTCACAGGCTGTGCTTGGCTTAATGGTAAGCAGAGTTAAAGTGATGAATCTGCCACAACTGGTCTAGAATTTATTCAGTAATCAGCACAATTAAAGTAGAGCAGATTTGGCCAACACCTGCTGAAGACATCTCATAGTCCTTGCAACTATCAGATTTACCCTATTACTTACACAGCTACTGCAGAGATTACATTAAGGTATCTGATTAAAAATTGTTAACTAGAAGGAGGTCATGATCTCTTTAAAAATCAGAGGAAGACAATAATTGATCTTTTAAAAATAAAATTTATCTGAAGTATTTAATTGACTTTTAATCCTCTCTTAGATAAGTCCACTGTATACAGCCTAACATATATTGTTTGCTACTGAAATGGATGCAACAGCTCTTCAGCTGCACATAGAGCCATTGGAAGTATTTTTGGCTAAGAAATGAAGGCTCTAGCATTCAGTTACTGTTCATGTAACTTACACTTATTTGTTTACTGTGTTTTCCACGAAGTGTTGCCAGGAGACTTTGCCAGGCTTATTTTCAATCATGCACTTAACTAGACTCCAGCAGACTGTATGCTTCCTCCATTATTGCTCTGCCTTTATCTTTTTAATAAAACAGGTAACACCTTGGAGAATAAAATATATTGTTTGAATGACTGAAAAATTGGAAAATTTTATTCAGAGATGACACTGAGAAATGAAATTAATTTCTTGTTCTGAGTAACAACTGTAAAAAGGATTAATTTTTTTTGTTTACTGTTGTATTTAGTATTTTAAACTGTGCTAAACTCGTTGTCATCTTACTATAGAAGAACTTGGATATGTGATCTGCATCTGGCTTGTTTAAATGAATACTACTTTGCAAAGGTAAATTCCGCTGCTTTCGTCTTGTAGATAATTTTAATCAAATTACTTGATTACAAAGCAAGATGAGCAAGGTTTAGCTGGTGAAGAACTGTTTGGGTTATTCCATTCTTCTTGCAGGGAACTTAAGCAGCACAGTCTTGAACATCTTGCTGCTGGAGGATTTTCATTAGATTTAATCAAGCTTCAGGTCTCATCTGTATAAATTTAACTGTGTGGAAGTTTGTGAATACAGAAATACAAGTTTATATATATGGACATAAGCCTACTCTATTAGATAATAATTCTATATTCTATTTATTGTTAGTAGCATTTCTTTATATTGTAGAATTCTATGTTTCATATGTATTTATGTTATCAAATAAGAACAAATACAGAAGTTAGATAATTCTAAGCACTTAAAATCCCCTGCATATAAATACTACTACTAATAATAACTCTTAGGGAAAACAGAGAGAATTTTAAATAGCTTTATACCTTAAGAGATACTGTTCTTGGTGCACATCTGATCTGTCTTGCCTACTGATACAAAATTGCCTACCGATACTACTCTGATGCCAGATGCTGCTTTGAAAAGGATTTTTAAGTCATCATGGATAACTCAATATTTTTTCAAGTTTACAGAAGTCATTAAAACCTCATAAAGTCATTAAACTCAGGTGAGTTAACATTTGGACAAAATTAAAATTCATCCAAACAGAACAGCAAAGGGGGAAATTTCACATGTGTTGAATCAGACCTAAATATGCATTTGGTACCACTGCAGTTTGCTATTTTCTTTCAGGCACTACTCCACTCCAAAACCATGCAGGATATCTTAGTATTTATATTGGCAAGTATATTCAGTATTAAATGCATACCTCAATATATTATCTTGACAGTATAGTCAGTGTTCAAGCTGCTTTTAGAGTTTCAAAACTGAAGGTATTTTTCTTTGACCAGGCTGCATCATCCACATAGCTGATGAATAAAGCTGAACATTTGACTCTAGTTACTGAAAAGTTCAGTTTCTAGCCATTGCATAGTTCTAGTGTGTCTCATACTCTGATGCTGAGGACAAAACTGAGGAGACTGAGGGTAAAGGTTTTGTGTTCTAATATGGAGATAGGGAAGTGATTTGGGGGAGTGGAGGAAGAGAAGGTTTGTAGTATTGAGCCTCTTCCCAGCAGAGCTTCTAATGACAGGTTGCACCATCTATTCTGCCTACACATCTAGCCCTATGCAGAACAAAAATGAGGAAATACTTGCTAGATGATTGGCAAGATGTTTGCTAACAGTGTTGATAGTAGTTATCTTTCTGATCTGACACTTCACTGATACTGTGTGTTTGACATGTGGGAGAATTATTTACAGCTCTATCAGACGTGGAAAAATGGTTGAAAGAGGCATCCAAATAGTAGAGATTGTTGTCTCTTTTAAATTTAATTTATAACAGGCAAGGCACTGAGTGGCGGGGTTTTAATATATTTAGAACTGAAAATATTTATGTTGCCCATGGTTGGTAAGTGAAATGTAATGCCACAGAAATTCCTAATTTTGAAATGGTGATTTTTTTTAATAGGTTAGTTTTCTGAGCACTAATGGTATTTTTTTTTATAGGGTACAGTTAAATAAGGAGAATGAAATCTCATGCTTTATTAATTGTCAGAAGGAAATTAATTTAAGCCCCTAAGACTCCTGTAGTTGTGTGCAGAAGGAACAGTGAGTTGCACAGCTACTGAAGTCTGCTCTCTACTACTGGCTGTTGTAGGGCAGGCCAGAATGTCAGGAACTTAGGTGAATCTGAGATCTTATATTGCAGGGTCAAGTGTTCCTGTTCACAAGTGAACAGCAACAACAAAAAGGCACAGTATCTTGCACAATACTAACTACTGCTGGCTGTTCAGTATTCAAGCAGTTGCACAAATGCCAGGGTAGTCTCAGTTCACTTGTATCAGAAGATTGGCAGTGCTAAGCTTCGGTTATCATCTTTACTTTTGAGGCTTTCACTGTGCTAATTAGCACGACTAATTAAAAATAACTGGATTCCCTGAGGTTTGTTGCATTTGCTTTTTAGCACTAGAACATTGTTTTTCCACTGAAGCATTTACTAGGGTTTTTTATTGAGATACAGCTACAGGGAATTCATCTTAAACACTAACACAAATAATTTTGCATGGTTTTCCTAACTAGTTCATCTTTAAAAGTAAGATTTTGCTGTATGTCTGCAGCTAGTAAATAGGTCTTTTTGCAAGGGTTTATTTTTTATATATCTGTCAATTTCTGATTTTCGGAACAGAGCTCATGCATAACAAAATTATTTAGCAGCATTTTATTGTTTAATTCTTTTTGGTTTGTTTCTCATTAGGGTTCTGTGTGTTTGGATGAAGTAGCTCTCACTGCCTGTGGAGCATCTTCTGTATGACCCAATAGGTTAAATATTTCTGGTAAATTCAGCTCTGGTTAATTTATGTTCCATGTGTTACTGTGATTTGAGGTTAGACTGTGCTTTCAGTTCTTCATATTTGAAAGTCATTAAGCAGCCTTCCTGCTTGACTTCAGTGCCATTGCTTCATGTGTTTATTTGCTTATTGTTTAATTCTAAAATAAAACTTTGCTTCTGAGGATATTTAAAAGTCATCACCCACTCTGCACTAGGTATGAAGTAATCTCCATTTCCTGGCCTTAATTGTTGCATAACACTGCAATGCACAGCGGTGGAACAGCTGCAACATCCTGACTGAAAATTCTGCATTAAGGCTGAGGAGGGAGTGTGGTGTAATCAGGCCAATATTCTGTCCTTGAGCAGCCTGCAGTGTCTACAGAATTATACAAAACATGCCAACTTCAGGCAGGAAGGATTATTATTGGAGGAAATTTCCTGGGTAACCTGGCCAGGTTTAGAGTGGAAGTTATGAAAGGCTCTTACTAGGCAGTAGCTTTATCTAGCAAACTGTTTTCCTGCAAACAGAGATTTGATGGAAGATCAGAGTGCCACACCCTGTGCATAGGTGTGGGAAGAACATTTATCATTGTTTTGGTACCCAAATGACGTTGCCAATTTTTAATTTGCTGATGTGGTGAGGAGCCTGATTTCTGTCTCAGAGGGCACAAAGGCATACCTCAAAATTAATAAAAATCTTTATCATGGAGTATCTTGCTGTCCTTTTCTATTTCCCTTATGATTTAACTGCTTCTTCCACAGCTGTTGCTCTCATTTTGACTCCCTGCAGTTCTCAGGGTGCAAAATATATAGCCATGTACTTCAATTACTGATAGTTATGTTTTGTTGATTATTTTTGCAGGAATGGTTGTACAGCTGCTTCTTTTCTTTCATAAAACATCCCTGGGGACTGAAATCTTTGTTCTGATGACAGTGAGAATATTCTCAGCTTGTATAGAATTCAGGTGGTTCTTCTAACACCTCTACACTAGAGCCTTCTGGCCTACAGAATTTAAATCTACCAACTGTGAGACTGTTCTCAACATAGCCATCCTCTAATGCTTTATGATCCCCTGAACAAAGGTGGGGAGCTAAGTTTAAGCACAGCATCATATTCCTTGGCTCTTATTCTCCTTACAATGCCACAGCCCATAGTGTATGAACTGCTTAAAAAATGCCTCCTTAGCAGTATAAAAAGTTCTAAGGTGCCACTATTGGATGAACCAGGAACAGATATAGGTGATATTTGGCAACTGGAAGCATTAATTTCTCAGATGAGATAAAAGATGCAGATGATGACAGAGAAGCAGTGGAACAGGTTGTTCAGGGATATTTTGCAGTCTCCAGCCTTGGAACTGGATAAAGCTTTGAGTTACCTATCTCATACCTGACTTTGCTTAGAGCAGGAGAATAGGGAAGAGACCTTCTGAGATCTTTTCCAATATGAATTGTCCTAGTATTGAAATTTTTTGAGATTGAGAAAAGCTTGGGAGTTTCTAGCATCTCACAAGCTCCATAAAACCTGCCACAATGTAGCCTAATTTTTACCAGCAAGATCTTCCTTTAATCCATGACCCTTCTTTCCAATGAGCCTGCTCACATCTCCTGCTTCTGCGAGATGACCTGTGTGGAATGCCACTTAAACCCCACTTCCCTTATTTAGTGATCTGCCACAGACTCCAGTACAAAGATTATACTTATCAGTTGGTCCCAAGGCTGCAACAAAAATTCTGTTTAACTTGTTATAGTGGAGAGAGAGAACAAGGACAGTGTGTACCATATTCATTTTATTTGCAGTGTCTTATTTTCTTCTGCATGCTTAACTACTGAAATTTAATTTCTTTCTTCTTCCATGCTGACAATACTACTGAGATCAATTAATCTGTTTTTCTTCCTTTCATGCTTTTATCACACTGTTTACTTTGACCTGGCCAGTAAAGCCACTTCCATTGTTCTACTTCAGCCATTATTTAATTTCCATGTTTTTCTAATACCTAAAATAAATGGCTTGCATCTTGCATTTCAGATGTTACTGTTACTCACTCCACATTCCCTGTTGTCCACTCTGATCCTACAGCTATGAGCTTTGCTGTATGGCTGCACAGTCACTGCTGTAGCAGCTGCACTCTATCCCACATTTCCTGTGCAGATTGCCCACCTAAAAGCTGTTGCATATAAGAAAGCACACAGCAAACACCTGCAAGGCATGCAGTGGGGAGAGGGCTCTGATGAACCTTCAGGGAAAGTGATGTCTGACTAAACTTAGCACCTCCTTACTCTTTACACAAGGATCTTCTTTCCTTGGGGAACTACAGTAAGGTCAGACACACTGGATATTAGATGGTCAGTAGTTTTTTCAAGTAGTTTAGTCAAGTAGGTCAAGAAAAATACAGAGGTAGCCCAAATACTTTGTCCATGTGCTCTGTGTCCTGGGGAGCACCCAGTACTGTGGACAGTATGCAAACATATGTTTTAGGTGTTAATAGTGTGACAAATCATGACACGTCAATCCTGCAAACTGCCCAAACTGCCTGCAAACTGGTTTTTTTTTTTTTTCTTGAATTTTCAGAAGGGCTCAGCATTCTGCCACAAAGGAACTTGACTGGGACCACTAGGGGAGAAGCTCATTTTTAGTACGGTAGATCTGTAAACTGAGTTACATATTTTCTATAAAACCAATTCTCAACAACTTTAGTAATTTGATAAAGTATTACCTGCTTATAATGGTCATTAATTTAATATCACCCTGCTACCATAACATCACTGTTCCCCATCTCCTGCTCCCTGGCCTCTCTGCAGAGTTAAATTTCATGAAGTATGCATGTGGTGAAACTAATTAGCAAACCAATTGAATGCTGTCTTCATTTTTAAGTTTTCAGAATACTTGACTGACATTCATTAATTCAACTTCTTAGTGATACATAGAATAATCCTCATTCTATAGATGAGAAAATTTGAGGACATAAAGTTAGACATGTCTGCATATGATAGTACTCTGAATTTACTGTGCAGGACACTTCATAGACAAATTTTAGAAGACTTTAGAAAAATCTCTCTTTTTATGGCACAGGAAATTAAGACAAAAATGCACTTGTTTGGAAAGACACAAAAAACCCCTGTGACAGAACAAAGAGTAGGCTGAGCAGTGGATTCTCACTCGGCAGACACTGAGCTGCTGATAAAGGAAAATATGACAAGCTATTAATATGCTTTTCCTGGAGTTGGTAGCTTTTGCAGCACGAGTTCAGCATTGGTGCCAGTAGGTTTGGCAGCATAAATCTTACCATGAGCTTTCTGAGCATGTACCCTATTTCCCTAGCCGGGCCCTGTAGCTGTTGCTCAACTCCATGGTGCCAGAAGGAGATTGGAGGGAGAGACTGCATTATAGCTGTCCCCTGCATCAGTGACAAGACCCTCCCAGGCGTGAGGAATCCAAGATTACTGGGATTACTGGTTAGCATGCTGCTATATAAATTCATTTTGGTATCAGTAGGGAGAAAGCAGTGAGTTATCAGTGCTTCCATCCAACTTTCAGTTAAGCCAGTTAAGCCACAAAAATATTCTTGTTTTTTTTCATATTCTCATGTGCAGGTTTAGATGTAATGTCACTTTCTGCAACTTCTCAAGTCATGTTATAGGTGTTCTTGAAAAGTAGTAATTATGTTCTATAGTTTGGAGATGCAGCCTGTATTTTTTAAACTAGCTGTTATTGTGTTTGTTAAATAACTACAACTTGCTGTCTTTTTTTACAGAATCTATATGTATGCTTGGTTGTGTTCCCATTTGAATATCTTGCAGAGATGGCAAATTATTTTTCACTAGGTTGCCTTGAACTAGAAGTGTATTAAGCTAATAAGTAATTTTTTTTCAAAGAACTTAATAATATTTTGGCCTTTCATCAGGTTTTCTAGTTCTCCTTAGAATTAAAAATATGGCTTTTTCACTGATTGTGTAGAAACGGAAGTGAACTAGTGATTAGTGTGGCATATCTGGTATTTTATGTACTAATTCACACTGAATGTCTGACTTTTCCTATATTAGATCACAATAATATACTTTAGTCAGTGGCAGTACCTCACTAAACACAGCAAATCTTAATTGTCAACAAACTAAAAATATAGTTCAAAATATTTATGAAATAATTTGTTTGAGTAGTTTAGAAATAAACTTTATTTCAGGATGGCTAGTAAGTTTTCTCAAGTGAGCTTTCTTCTGTTACGCAACACCACCAAATTAGGTCAAGCTGTGATTTTATAGATAGTTGAATCTATAAAACCTGACACACAAAACTTTCAGTAGACTCATAGAAAAGACAGGCATATTAAGCTGGATAGAAAATGCAGTCGATTTATGGCACCCATAAAACACTAATGGCCTAACAGATAAGATTGTTTTGCCTTCCTGAAAGACTTCAGTCTTGAGCAGAGGAATTGTTAGGGAAAGTTAATTTGTGGTGATTTTTATAAATATATTTAAGAATACAAAATTTTAACAAACACCTGTCATCAACAGTTTACTTTGATGCTAAGATAGAAAAAACCCTTAAAAATGGTCCCAGATTCAGAGAGCTGATGAGCAATGCTAAATATATTTGTCATATATAGGATAATCGACAGTCCTCTCTGTACCATTTACACTTGGAATCTAATCTGACAATCAGTTGGGCACATGATTAGCTGATAAATAGTTGTACACATATGATTTACTTGAATCAAATATTAGCTAAACACAGAGTATAATAATAGGTGAAAATAGGTAGAAAAAGGAGGAGATGGCAATAACAAATGGTGATTTCTTGCTTGCTTTCTCTAAGCATAGACAGTTTTTGCCGCAAAGGAATAAACAAATCAGTTCAATGGGCTCCTACTGTGAATTTGGCCTTTCATCTTCAAAGTACTTTCCAAACATTTATTAATTATCTTTACAACAGTCCGTAAGGCTAATAGATAAATACCAGCCTGCTTATGAGAAACTGAAACATGAAGGTGGAGCCATCGGTTGGCGGCCACATGGTGAGTCAGCACGGAATCTAAGATCAAAATCCAGAAGGGCCTGGCACCCGCTCTCTTGGTCAGTCGCTGGATTTAGTCTCTTTCTCAGTCTTGTCTTCTCGTGTGCCAAAGACGTGATTTTTTTGTTTTGCTTGCTTTCTTCCCGTCTGCCTTCTACTTCCTGCAGGCCTCACTGGAGATCAGATCATGTGCAAATTGGCAGGTACAGTTTTCGTTTTTTTCTTCCTTCATCCTTCCTACTTAAGTAAACGTGCAGCCTTCTTGTCCCCTTATGTCCTATCCTCGGACTGTGCAGTTTAGAGAAAGTAATAAACCTTGAATTGACTGAATCATTAATTTGACATATCAGAGCATAATGATGTAATTTTTCTAATTAAATGGCTGTACCTAACAAATCACAAGAATGGATCTCATGTCTTAAATCAGTTAATGAAATACTTCTTTTGATGGTTTCCTATAAATCTCCAAGTCTAAGTTCCTGTACTAAATGTTAAGTTTCTGAACTATTTTATTCCAAACTGTGATTCCCACAGCCTATATCCATGTACTTAACTTTCTAAGGAATAATGATTGTGAAGACAGGCATGTTCCCTTCGACAATTTAGGATGAATTTCACCTTCCTAGTCGGTACCTTATCTGATTACAACTACAATTCACTATGAGCAGGAGCTCATATATTGTAGAGGCCTCATTTTCTTCTTTCAGACTGCCTCTTAAAAACCAGTCAGATTCCCCACTAAGACTCCATCCAAGGGTTCTCTTGGCTCCAAGGGATCATCCTGGAGAAAGCCAAACTCAGACCATACAAATTGCAACTAAGTGATAGCGTTTCAATTGGTGGTGTGTAGGGTTTTCCAGTGGAAAATGCTGGACACAAAGACTGAAGTAGATTTGGGAAGGTGGCTCTCAATCTCCCTGAACCTACATTCTTCCCCAGTGTTGCTGTAAAACCTAGTGCAGAAGTGCTGCTGTAAAACCTAGTGCAGAAGTCCTGCTGAGTCTCAGCATAGAAAGATTGGCAAAGTACTCTGAGAAAAGACAAAAATTTGCCATTCTAATAAAACACATGCTGTCCTAAAGGTACCACAGCCTCAGTAAGGTTATTAGAGAGTCGGGATTTGATCTGTTTTTCTAAATTTAGACATCTATTACCATCTGAGATGATAGAGGCTATCCTGTCTGCCATTCAATTAATACACCTATAGAGCTCAGGTCTCTTAAAGGACCTGTGTTGCAGTTGCCATTTGGGTGTTTTACTTTCACAGGGTCTCTTGAGCTTGATGCCTATGTTTGGCAACTTACTTTGACCCTACATAACATGTAGTCGCTTAATCACTGTCTTGAAACTTGTTACAGACAAAGCATAAACAAAACACTTGTTTTGCAAGGGGAGGTATGAAATCGATTGCTGGCAATAAGAATGTGGTCAAAACAGAAAGACTACAGAAGAAAGGAATTCACAAATGAAAAACCTGTGCTCCTCAGGATGGATGTGAATATTGTGTAAATAGACATTAGTTAGAGGTTTAATTGTGACAACGTTGTCTCTCTTAATTATAGCTTACAACAGCTCTTGTGTTTGTTCGCAAGGTTAAACACATCACAACAATGCTTCTGACCATGTCTGACATCCAGAATTGCACCTTCACTTAAGAAACATCCTCTGCCTGTTTATCCTTTATAATTTCCCAACCACTTTGGAGCCCTATACTTAATTGACTTTGGCATGGATTCTCATCCTGAAAACACTTGGAAGCACGTGCATAATTAATGTTTGAGTATTTCAACTGAATACAGTAATGGGCAGTTATGTGTTTTAAAGGACTGAAGGCATAATTAGTGAGCAGCCTATAGACTTCAAAGACTACTTGAAATCTACCTTGAAAAGCAACTTAAGTCAACCTCTTCTGCAGGGAAACAAGAGCCCTCCCTCAGCCCCAGCTGAGGTCAGAAAAAAAACCCAACAAAGTATTGTATTGAGACAATTTAAAATCCTTTGATCTTGCCATGGTCTTACATTTTCTGTGTGTGAACCCATGTGGTGTAGTTTAAGAATTTAGCTATTATACAAGTGTTCTTTGCAGTACCAGTAATGTATATATAATCTGACTTCTTCAGATTTTTTTCCTTCTCACAGTTGTTTTAAGTTGTTTGAAAATATTTTCCCTTTTTCCTGACATAATGTCAGGAAAGGATTCTTGTTACCTCAAGACTCATGTGCCAGGTTTCATATGACCAGAACCCCATGATGTTGCTAACTTTCCATATCAGTTCCCTTAATTTATTAATGATCATTTCATCCATTTGGGAGTGATAGCCATAATAACAGGGTGGAGAAGTATTAGATAGCAGCAAGCTATCAGTCATATTTGTGTTTTCTTGTTAGCTGATTAAAGGTACTGAGTAGATTTGTCCTTAAGATATTTTTAAAAATAAGAGCTCTGCAGAAACAGGTAAAGCCACGTTTCCATCTCTGATAAAACAGTGTTTGCACAGAGCTGAAACTGAGGGCTAAGACCACCTCTAGGGCCAAAGGCTTTGAAAAACTTTTCAAGGCAGAGGAGTTTGTGTCCTGCCCCTGAGCACACCACATACATATACTGCTTCCAGCAGATTCCACATTCCATATTGGACATTGCAGGGTCTCCCTGGCAATATCTCTGGAATATGATTCAGGCCTTGGGTGTCATTAATGAAAGAGAGAGAATGCTTTCTGTGGTATTATCTTACATTTCACTTCAGATTAGTAAGAAAATCAACAAAACAATATTAATATGAATGTTCCTATTAGAGCCCTTATAAAAGAAATTTCAGAACAAACTTAAATTTTCAGGTTTTGGGGGTTATTTTATTTTTAATTTTTAAATTGGTTATTATGCTTGCCACCCTTAAAGAAAATAGCCTGAAGATAGACAAAGCTTTCTATGGGAATAACTTTCCCTGGCTGAAACAAGAGTTAGTTGAAGTTTGCTGTGCCAGTGAAGGCATCAGTGACAAGAAGGTATCTGATTGAGTCTGATAGGTAAACTGTTCTTTGAAAGCTAAGGTTACGATTTATGAGAATTGAAGTCTAAGTAATTGTACAATTATGGCTAATTACTAGATTATTATGTTGTTATTATTGTGAATAATCAATATAGCACTAACACCAAATGGTAATGACATTGCAAAGGGAAAAAGACTGACTTACTCTTCTTAATAAGATATGGCAACTTAGTTAATCACTGTCCAACATCAAATGCTAGCACATGGTAGTATGAGGTTTTTCTTGTACTCAGACCTGTGTGTCAAACTCATCTCTGCAGGTTTTGCTAAAGATCTATTTGGCTCAGCGTGCAGAGCCCTGTTCACACAGGGTGAAGGGCTCTACCTGCAAGATGGATAGCTACATAACTGAGGGCTGTTGAGGTGCATGTTATTTGTATAACCACAGAACAGTTCAAATCAATGATTTTATTTGCTGGCATATGCTTACTTCATCACGTGATTCTAAGTACATCTTGTATTTTATGCTTTGCCTTCCAAAAATTTTGCTTTCAAGTTGTGGCTGGTTTGAACATAACTGTATCTTGGTCTCCAAAGACAAACATGTTTTTATAAAGACTGTTCTGGAGACACCAAGAAACAGAAGTTGATAGTGCAACTGAAGCTCTTCCCTTTTCCTGCTGTGGGACCACTGATACTACAGGTTGTTCAGTTCAAGCTAGTGGCAGGTCAAAAGAAACTTGTATTCCCTAATTCACTTCTATTCCAAGAAGTTTTTCAACGTTGTCTTAAATCTAGATATGTTTTTTTTCTTTATTTCATTGAAATCAATGGAAATGAAACATGTGCCTGAAGTCGAAAATGTGTTTTTAAGTATTTTCTTGGAATAGAATCAGAATAAAACATTGCAGAAAGATGAACAGGGATATCATAATCTGACTGTCTTAAAGAGGTCAACCATAACCTCCAACAGGGGTTATTTAAGAGAAGGATACCTTTTACTTTTAATAGTTCTTGTTTTGTTTTCCTAAGAGATACAAATGCTGCCTAACTTGCTTTCATATTTGATTTTATTGTATGTATCAAAATTCCTTAACAATGAATTAAGGAACAAAGGAAAAATTTATAGGTATTAGAAGGCTGTGGGGGAAATAACAAATCCCAGTTTTTTCATATTGTATACTAAAATACACACAGGAAACAAAATGCTGTTTATTAAGCATTCTTGCATTGTTCAGTAACAGAACAATGACACCCAATAGGAGACAAACTGCAGTAAGTTCTAATGAAGAAAACAAACCAAATGAGCTTAAATTGCAGATAGGCTGTTATCTTACCCTTCAGACTCATTTCAGCCTCTTCCTTAACACGGTGTTCCAGTTCAAGTAAATAATTCCCTCTCTCGAGAACGAATGTGCAGTATGGTATAGGCAGTTTGCAGAAACGTTACTCTTGATATTTGGGTGCAAAACATCCACTTGTCCCTAAGTAGATATGGTGTCTTCTTTTCTTTTAATTACTTTTCTTCTCATTTGGCACAGGATGTTTTCTTTATTTGAGTTTAGAGTACAGTGTTTTCTTATGACTGAGAAAGAATGGACAAAAGGAGTCTCTTCTTGAAACCAATTTTCCTATAACATGGCATAACATGTAACGTATGATTTTAAGTTGTTTCAGTCACTAGTCAGGCTATCACTTATCAGTTACAAATGTTTAGCTTGCTTATGTAAACACAGAGCTGGTTCAGCTTCTTGAGCTGGAGTTGTGGATGAGATAGATTATTCTAAGTTCTAAGAAAAACCTCTCAGTTCTAAATTCGCTGGAGGTTTTGGATGATTTTCTCACAAGAGTTTGTCACACGAGCCTAGCTCTGGTCCTGAAAATACTGATTGTTTCAGGTTAAAATGACTGATCTGTCACCTAGCCCTGAGAGACAGGAGATGTCACTTTGAAGTCTTAATGAAAAAAATGCCTAAGTGCATCCCACTGTGGATCTTAGATAAAGTGGGAGGGAGTAGATGGTTAGTTAATGACCATTAGTAGATACAGATCTTCAAACTGCTAACATGTAAGGGACATGAACAGGTCTGGAGTAAAAGCTGGGAGATTTTCTACCCCACCTCTGCCTGTTTCCCTGTGCAAGTGCAGACTTGGAGTGTCAGCTGATACAGAGATGGCAGTTCTGAGAGTTGAACATGTGGGGTTATGAGCAGCAGAGCCACAGCTTCCCATGCCTAAGTCATAGCAGGGGGCAGTGCAGTAAAGGCTTCTGAGTGTCACTCTTCAAAAGACACAGATTATAAACATTCTTTCCAGTTTTGCTAGGCCTTGTGTGAGCCAAATGAATAAAAAACCACTTTGCCCACCAAGAGGTGTGTTTAAATGAAGAATGGCAACAGATGATAATTAAACTTCATGAAACCTCGCAGCTGAGTGAAAGATCCAAGTGTGCATGAGGTCTCACTATGATTCATGCCTCTTTGGTTAAACCATGATGACAATTGCGAGTATTATTTGGTAAAATTGCTATTGTTCTAGGTTCAGCAGCTCTATTACAAGCACAGTGCTTAAAGAAGCTGCCACTGATGTGGGCAGTTGTTTAAAGCCAAATATATCCTCTCTTATTTTTTAAGCTGTGTCTTTCCTGGAAGTGTATCTTTGACTATTACTGACGTCATAGTTATGCACTTACCAATAATGAAAATATTTTCAGTTGTTTACATCTTATAGTTTAATTGTTGCCCTTGTTGCCAGAAAAATTAAATATAAGTTTTGTTAGAAATACTTTGAAGAATGCCTTTTGAATGAAATAACTTTTATATTTTAATCAGAAACTTAAAAAATGTAAAAACTAATTTAGTATTTCTATTTCTTCATTCAAATAATAACTAGAGAAATTATATTAGCAATATATTTTTAAGAAAGCATATGGAATTTATCCAGTAAAAAAAACTTTATCTAGGAAGACGATAACATAAATATATATCTTGTTAATTCAAATCCCAGTTTTTTATCTCCATGTTCATTCTGGCAGTGACCATTAGTCAGGCCTGGTCTCAAATCCATGGCTGGTGTGTTGTGCCATTGTGGAAATTGTTGCTGCAAGACTGCTGAGTCGAGGGTGTACCAAGTAAAACTGGTAACTCCTCTCATACAACTTCCAGCTATTAAACACCTCCCTAAATGCATCAGAAGTCTGTAAATGTTGTGAAAAGACTCTGGTGAGCCAGTCAACCTGAAAAGAAGACCTGCATCTTTAAAAATATATTTACAAGGCCTTCACAAAGCAATCTAATAAAATTTGAATTTAGTGGAGTATTAATAAAAATATTTGAGGCTTTTTTTTAGCAGCATCTTAGATGTAAAAATCAAAGTGCTTAAGTTACTGTATTATGTTGCACATCAGTATTGTAAGGGAAAAAATCCTGAACACAGACTAACTTTAATAAGCATATTGGGAAGATCATTAGCAAAGTGGTGGCAAATTTAGGAGAAATAAATATGAATTTATTTCAATTTAAACAACTCCCCTGCTTTTGGAAGTCCCTCACAAATCAGCTATGGTCTTTTAGCTATATGTCTACAGTCTCTGGACATTCAGCAGGGAAATTGTTAGAAAAGGATATAACATATATGCCTTTGGATTTAAGAAATTCTGGCTGGTGCCTGCTGGCAGCAAGTCCCCTGTGTCATTGTGTGCAGTGACTCTGTGTGGCTGGGACATGTCTGACCTGCAGTGGACAAACTGCATGGTTTATCTGCACTGTGCAGTCACACACTGAGCACTGAGGACAGACCGACCTCACTGTATTGCGTGCACACGATACAGCCTCTCCTGACATCCCATACAGCACCATTCCAGACACACACTGGCTTCACTCTGTGCCATACTGGACAGAGCACATGTTCTTCCATGAGAGAAATCCTAGAGAAATATAGCAATCATTGCTTTTCAAATTTCAAAAGACATTTTCCATGTTTTCTTTGTCATAGCTTAAATAAAACCCAATTCATTACCAGCAGAAAAAAATAGCAAAGATGATGATTTCAGCTATATAATCCAATGCACTTGTAT
Source organism: Alethe diademata (assembly GCA_025584955.1). Taxonomy (NCBI): domain Eukaryota; kingdom Metazoa; phylum Chordata; class Aves; order Passeriformes; family Muscicapidae; genus Alethe; species Alethe diademata. Next base: position 7,157,311 of record JANRMJ010000107.1, on the reverse strand, counting down.
AAAATTCAGTGAACACTCAATAAGAAATTATTATTATTTAAACTCTAATTCATCCACATTGTTCTCTAGTAACAAAAAAAAGGTCTAGCCAGCAGTACTGTGCTGGTAAGTGCTCCTGGTGTTACTGGGTGAACTCCTGCTCTATCACATGCATGTATGTATGTATGTATGTATGCATTATGTACCTGACAGACCAGATCAGACCCCTTCAATCCAGTAACCAAACATAACAGTGGCCACAAGTGCCACCAGGGACAGGGCTGCAAAAGATGTGAGTCCAACGTGGTAGTCTGCAGTGGAGCAGGGCAGGCATCTGTCACACAGAGCTCCTCCAGATTGTGCTGCCTTCCTGCTGAGACACAAATAACAGCCAGGGCTTAGACCGGAGTTCACCTCTGTGTCTACCTGTGGAAGACACTGCCCTTGTCAGTAGAAGTGAAAGAACTGACAGTTAAGACACTTAAAACTACTAAATATCAGTTTTGATATGCTGTAGGGTTTTTATATAACATGGGCTAATAATATTAAAACTGTTAAGGTTTTAGCTGTTATTAAAGAAGAGTACAGTTTAAGCAATAAGGCTTTATAAGAAAAACTATCAAGAAAATTTACTCTGCTTTTGATGCCAATCTGAGAAAAGATTTGCTGCAAAATTTTAAGGAATATACCATAAGAAGAAACACTTAACTCACCTAGGATAACCAATTCCATTAAAATAGCAATTTTAGGCTTCCTATGTTTATATGAAATTTTATTTCTGAATTATTGTTTCCCAAGGTATAGTTCCCCTTATGCAAAGTATAATCCATGATTCATGCATAGAAAGTCATCTAATTAATGTAAGAATACTTTGAACAAGATCACAGGAGGGGCAACACCAGGACAGGTTATTGGTCTGTTATGTCAGGCATTTATTTCTGGGATGGCCTATATACTTGGGGGAAAAAAAAAACAACCAACCAACCAACCAACCAACCAAAAAAAAAAATCAAACAAAAAAACCCCACAACCCAAACAAAAAGCAATTTTACACACAGAGGAGGGAACTTCACAGTATTACACAATGAAAATATTATCTCAGCTCTGGCAGCCAAGAACAATCACGATTTAAACCGCACAAGGATAGATAATTCTTAAATATTTTCATAGTATCCTGAAAAAGATCTAGCTTATTGCACATTTAGACCGTTTTTAAGTTCTATAAACATGTAGATTTTTGTGGTGGTCAATACCAAAAGTAGGTCACATAGCGTGCAAAAAAAAAGTATTTATGGTAGGAACTGGGATGCTTCATCTGAAGCAGAGCCTGAGCCAACAGCAACTCGGTCAATTCTACATCATCTTCACTAGAATAGAAATGCTATTTCAATTAAATAGCTAAATTTTGGTACCCTGGTCAGGTGGTTTTTTTTTGTTTTCTTCTTGGAATTGAGAGCACTGGCCTTGGCAGTTTTAATCACAGGCTGGTGGTACTTGGCGCTTCTCTTACAACCCCAGCCTCTTGAACCTGCATATTCAAGGACGTCACGTTTTTTTTAAATGCCAGGAAACAAAAAGGCAACAGCAGATAGCCGAGCCAGAGGCAGGACTAAGGGTCTCACGGTTGCTGGGGTCGCACCGGCGGTGCCCGGGAAGCGAGGCTGCAGCACCACGCGCTGCCTTCCCGGGGCCGCCCCTCCTGCTCCGCCGGGCCCTGGCGCTGCCGGGGCCGGGGCCGGGGCCGGAGCCGGG
>JANRMJ010000107.1:7145023-7155047 GCA_025584955.1 Alethe diademata | reverse complement strand
GGTGGCCGGGCGGGGCTGCCCGCGGGTGGGGGGCACAGATCGCGCCGTGTCCCGGCGGCGCCTCCGCTTTCGGAACGGCGTCCGCGGCGGCGAGCCGCGCCCGCTGCACCGACGTGCGGTGGATGTGCCCGCATCTGCTTTAGCATCTGTTTCTTATTTCTCGTTTAGGATCTGTGATTGCCTATTTTACGTCTGCAAAGTTTCTTCTTTATCTTGGACATGCACTGTCCACTTGGGTAAGTAAAATACTGGTCTGGTAGAAGTAGGATTTTATTAATCTGGCTGTGATTTACCTGAACTTTATTGGTGCTTTCCGAAAGTCTTCACAAATTAGCACACCACCATAGAGGTCTTGTTACAACACCTTGCTCTTAAAAGTCTTCATAATCTTTGCAAGGCACGTTGCAGTAGGTTCAGTTTTAGTGCAGAGTAGTGCAGTACTTTTGGAGGGACTGCTTCTGTACCTTTTAATGTTTTTAAATAACTAGAACCAGTGACACTCTTTATACAGGAGCAGAATGAGAGATGGTCCATTGCAGCATTATATGTAAAGGACTCATACTTACTAATGAGAAATTATCAGTGTTTACCGTGGACTCAGTACTGTCCCTCACTAGCTAACTTGTTGAAAGCATCAGGCATTGTCCTCTGTAAAATCGTGTGCCTCCTGAAATGCTTTCCTTCTGTGCTAATATGATTTACCAGCTTTTACTCACATGAAGAATACTAGAAAAAAGCTACCTTAAGATATGCACTAAAAATAGACAGTCTGGTTCTGTTCCACAGAATAAAATTAAGAACATGTGCGTATTTTAGCAATCATTGGTCTCCATACAGTGGCTTGCTTCAAAAATAAATGGAAAGTTTGCCCCCATTTTCCTTGTTTTGTGTTTTGGTCCTGCATTTGGACTGGTTTGATATATGTGTTAAACAAATGGCTGATCTCAGTTTCATCAGTGCATGCCGAACTCTAGAGCTTCTTGCTTTCACTAACCTGAAAGATTGTACTGATGTTTCTTTTAGTGAAAGAAGTCTTTGAGTGGTATCAAATGTTTGTTTAAACAAGTGCAATATTTTGGCAGTTGTTAATGTTGAAAGCAGCAAGCCAAACAGCTCCTTCAGAGGTCAGGGCTGTTGCTTGCATGCCCAGTTTTTGTCAGTCATGCCCACGAAGTTCTCACTGGCAGTTTGGCCAGCCCTGCTTACTCTTCTCTGACCAGTGCTTCACAGCTCTGCCGTGATTGCTCTGAGTCCCTGAGTAAAGGTGACAAAGCAGAGTTAGAAAACAATCTTGCAAACAGTAACAAATTATAGACTACAAGATGTCTGTTTAGCAATATTAACAGGATACTCCTGGTCGTGTCCTGGTGGGTTTTGTGCTGAAAATCTTGACTCAAAAAGCCCCAGCCGAATCTGCCTAAACAACAGAAGTTATTCTGCAACAGCTTATTTTGACAGAACTGAGTGGAAGACTTCACCTTTTGTATCTCCTAAGCTTTGGTGCTCCTGTAGTGTGATGGTTTTTGCTACCAGGAACAGTAAACAAATACCTGAATCTTCAGAACACCAAGTAATTGATCATCTTTGTCTTAGTGTCTCTGTCCACAGTACAAAACCTGAGAGAAATGGGGTTTTGCTGTAATTGAGAGAGCTAATTAGGTTTCTGTGTTACTGTGCCATTCCCAAATGCCAAGAGAAGCTGCAAATGATTAAACATCTCACATCTCCAGAAATGCTCGGACTTGAACAAAGTCTAGGCTCTATTGGGCCCTTGCTCAGTAAAGTATTTGAGTGTGAGCCTGGCCTCAAGGATCTTAATAGGCTGGACAGCAATGCTGAACTGGAGTCTCAGACCTTAACGCTGTTGCTGTGTATCCCTCAGCAGTAAAGGAGGAACAGCTTGGAACTGGGTTCACCTTGTTGGTGTCAGGCCTAATGTTTCCCAGGAGATCAGCTGATTGCAACTTCCCAGCCTTATCTGTGTGCCTCAGGAGGCTGTCAGTAGGTGGTAGCCTGGCTATTCATCAACTTGCTGGCTTCACTTCTGACGTGGGATTGTATACATTCAGTATAAGGTGATTATAAGGGTAATTATAATTACAGAGGGGGAGGAGCTGTCTTTAAAAGGGTAGTGATGCTGAACAGCTGCAGCTATTTAAAGTTTTGAAATAGCCACATTTTGAGACATTTTAAGGTGGGGCTAAGTGTATGTAATCAAGGATCTGCCTGTTTCTGAAGACAATATTTGCTGTTCAAATTTCAGTAGATCTTAACTTGAAATGACATACTTGCTACAAAGCTCTGCAATTCACTAATATTGTTTTCTCCTCTATCTTTGCCTATTCTTTATGGTTTTTAGTTCTTGAGAGAAAATCACACTTTCAGGTTATAATAGCTGTGGTTTCCAGAAAAATTATCTCTGTGGGTTGACCCAATCAAAATACTCTGGGTAAATGTGTTGGATAAAGCTGAACAGTGTTCACAGGCTCTTAGATGAGGTGTACAACAAAATCACAATGTTTCTGGAATCAAAGGAACCTGTCCATGAGTTTGAAGTGAGATTCAGTTTTTTACTCTGACAGTGGTGGCTAGCACTGACTTGCACACGCTTAGTTGTTTTTTTTAATGCCTTTTCCATTTTGTCAGAATCCAGTAACTGAAACAACTGTGCATAAAGAAAAAACCCAAACTTAATATGAATGTATTTCTTGGTTCATTTCTCTAGCTTAATAAACAGTTATCTGGGTTAATTCACCTGCATGTATTTTAAGTGAAATTCTAAAAAGTACCACCTCAGGTCATACTAAGTTTGAGTGAAAGCTGGAATTGGGAAACTATATGCCTGTGGATTCATTGCTGGGATATTTTTCTATATATTTCTACTAACTAACCATAGAATATAAGGGGAACATATTTACAGAAGGCTTTAGGTGTCTCTTGAGAAAAAAATGGTTTATACTATATGTGAGGAGACATAAAAGATGATCATGCTTATAGTAGCATTTGTCATTGATTTAGTTTAAAAAAAAGCATATAAAATACCCTGAGGTTTTATTAATTCCATCTATGATGAAATTTTCTTTCCATTATTGGAATATAATTTTTTTCAGTCTGTGTTTAATGAAACAAGTATCCAAGTTTACATGTTACAATGTTTACAGAAACCTCCTTCAGTGAACTCAAAAAACATTAAAAGGCAAGCGTTTTTTGTCTATACTATACTGAAGACTAATCACACTTTGCAGTTATTTTGACCCTCCAAATATGTATCCAAATATGAGATTTTTATGTATCTCTTGATTGCTGTGTTACCGGGTAAGTTAGATTTGGCTGGCTTTGATTTTTAAAAGTACTTTTATATTATACCTCCCCCAGCCCTTCTGAGTATTTGAGGTCCTTAGAAATTTGTACTCTTTGCTGTATCACATAGCAATTGTGTGTTTAAGATAAGGCAGCAGAAGAAAACAGTTTCATGTTTAGTTTGTTGGAGACTAATGTTAGGGACCCTGATTAAACAACCTGTGTGCCATAGGGTGGTATGATTTCTATTCATCTGCTTTGTTACTGGTTATAGAAAGCATTTTCTGTATTGTTGCAATATGTTTAAAAGTAAAGGGAGATGTGTCAGCAAAAACCTCCCTGTATTTATTAGCAATCCTTAAATGTTTTGAGTGGAGTGAAAATGACTTCACTTGCATGTGTTTAACAACTTGGGTGTCCTTTTTGTACCTGTAGCAAGTGGTATCAGAACATGAAAGTGTTTTGCTCTAGGTATTAGGTTAAATTAGCAATAGGCTAAATAGGCTGAACTAGCAGTGAGTTTATAACAGGTTAAATGACCTATGCTATTCTACCTCCTCTGAGTAATTTGCCATTGCTGAAAACTAAAAACAACTGAAGTCTGTTGATTTCGGAAATTTCAGTTAACATTTACCCTTATCTATCCTGATTTGTATGATGACTTGTTTCTACTTGAATCACTCTTGTGTTATAAAGCAGCACTTAAGCTTTGATCATCTAAGAGCAAACTGCTGCCTTGAAAAGTTATTTAAATAGTGATCAGTAAATCTGTTGTTAATATTTGATCTGTGCCGAAGAATTTGTGTAAGCTTTTTGAGGCTTGTTGGATGTGGCTGGTGACAGACTTTGTCCAGTAATATGCTAATAGAAAATATCTGGGATTTTTTGATTTGTGGTACTACAAGCTGTAATGAGTCTCTTGGTTAGGATAGATGATCTTGATGATACTGGGAGAAAATGGTGACAGGCTGTAGCAATCAAAAAACCTCCTGAGAAGCCAACAACCACAAAAAGCCCTGCACCACCTCTGTATGTGTAACAAACCTCTAATTTAGTATAGACATTTGACAGAGCTTTAGTCAAATGGTGAACCTGTGTACTTCTAAAGAGCAACCAGTAATGTTGTGTTTGTTCTCTTACTCTTAAAGGGAGATCGTATGTGGCATTTTGCTGTGTCTGTATTCCTGGTGGAGCTTTATGGAAACAGCTTACTCCTGACTGCGGTCTATGGCCTGGTTGTGGCGGGATCTGTTCTTCTCCTGGGAGCCCTTATTGGAGACTGGGTGGACAAGAACTCCAGGCTCAAAGGTTAGATGCCTAGAGCAGGTTATTTACTTAAGGATGGATCAAATTCATGTTAAAAAGGTGAAGCTGACAGAATTAATTCCTTAAGTCATATATGAGAATGGGGCTTGCTTGTCTCTTCTAAGAAGGGCAGAGTGGTTTCAGAGTGGTGATGGTTATACAAAGATACTCTCAAAGACAGGAGGGAAACAGTTTTAAGTCACAATGTCTGTTATTCAGGCTAAAGCCATGTGGCGTGTAGAGATGTATGGAAAAATAAAAGGTAAAAAAATATGTAATTTTAAGGACTACAGACCAAATTCTTTTTGCATTAAAACACTAACATAAACTTGTATTATTTGTTGTATTTTGTCTGGATGCAAACATCTTTCACTTAAGTGTAAACATACTGCATTTGCTCTATGCATATTGTATATATGCTCTAGTCTGTTTTATAAATAAAATGGGATCAATTTCTTCAAATGAATTTTTACTTTCCAAAAATTTTCAAAATAGTATGCCTTCCATGGTAGGTTGAAGATGAATTTTAGAGGCTTGAGCTAGGTTTTTACTACCTGAAACATACTGTCAGCATTTAAACAGGGACTTAGATTGAGAGAAGACCTACTTAGAGTGTAAATCAAGAGCTATGAAGTTACATTAGACATTAGTGTGTTTCTCTAAGACAGTGGAAGATTCAGAATCTACTATGAAGTATACTTTTGCCACTTATATTTTGGGGGAGATTAGGAAATTAGGGTTGTTTAATAAGTCTCTGTGTGTTCCTTAATTATGTCCACCTTCAGGCTATAGTTAGCTCATTCTTGTGTTCATAACTGTTGCTTTCTGTTTGGTTTAAAACAGTGGCCCAGACATCCTTGATTGTGCAGAATTCATCTGTCATCCTGTGTGGTGTTATCCTGATGATTATCTTCTTGTTTAAGACACAGCTCTTGACATTGTACCATGGATGGCTTCTTGTGAGTGCTTCAACTTATTAATAAGAAAATAATTTATGAAGAAACTTTGGGAATCATGGGAGATGGATGAATTTTCATCTTTTTCCTCTAATCTGTTAGACATTTCTGGGAGCCAGAACTGGCAAATGAAACTGCACTTGTTAGGTAAACAGGTGATGATTTTCTGCCACGAATTGTAGACTTGATCTTGTTTTGTGTGAAGAATAATGCTAAAATGTGTGGAATTGAATATAAAAGTATTTTCTGCTTGTGTAAGTGGAGATCTCCAGTAGTTTTCTCACATTATAACTCTTTCCCTTCATCTCTCTAGACCTTGTGCTATATCCTGGTTATCACAATAGCAAATATTGCCAATTTGGCCAGCACTGCCACAGCGATCACAATTCAGAGGGACTGGATTGTTGTGGTTGCAGGGGAAGACAGAAGCAAACTGGCAGGTGATATATATTGCTTTTATAATACCTTGCATGTCTTACTTTCCAAGCTTGATTTTATTTTTGTTTTAAGACTAGAGTTTTACAGGGATCAGTGCATCTTTGAGTTCCAGATATTATGAGAAAACATCAAGTAAAAGGGCAGCTTTTATTTTGCTCTTCCTCGCTCTGGACTACAGCAACTGAGATCACAAATTACTGTTGTGTTTACAATTCAGTTTGGCATCCCCAAATTTGTTTTGCCCTCCTCTTAGTCCTTCTGGAACTCTGTTAAGAAAACTAGTCTTGCTGAGCAAGCCAAGTGTTGCAATACTTTATTTTTAGGTCCCTGGAATGAAACAGAGAACTCTTGCGTAACTGGGCTCCTCTCATAGGGATCAAAGAAAGATGCATGAGAATGAAGTCCAGAACAGTTAAGTAGGTATATTAGGAAATTGCCATGAGGTAATACTATGCATGCAGGCACATTTGAAACCTTTGCATATATCTAGCATTAGATGTCTAACTCAGTGAATACTTTTGCTTTAGTTGGAATTGGAAGCTCTGCTTTCCTTTGACATCTGGTGCTTTTGAGCATTGACTACAGACTAAACCATCTTTTGCCTAGAAAATAGTTTTGTTTGCTTCTCCCTCTGTGCCCTGCACTTGCACAGTGACATTGATACTACTAGGCTATGATTCCCATTCATATCCTATTGCAGCTTGGCAGTTGTGACACTTCTTGGATGTGAGAGACTGGGACTCTCACCAAGGATGCACGAGGCAAATTACACCAAACGGTGTACAACAGTCTTTGGCTGTGCTGCTCCTCTGATTGTAACACAGGATGGAAAACAGCATTTTTTGTGATGAATTTGGTCAGGCTGTATGGGCTCTGAATCAACCCTATAAGGGGACTTAAGCCTTCTCAGACAGAGGAACTGATACTGGGCTGCAAACAAGGCACAGAGCAGTTTAACATTACCCAGACCTTCTAACTCTGGAACTAAAGTTTAAGTCTGATACAGTTTGGATACCTTCAAGCTTAGACAGCATTTCAGCTTCTGGACTCTAATTTTGTGTAAAGCTGCCTAAATTGCCCATGAAGTTCAGAATCCTTTGGGAAATTTGAACCCTGCATTCCAGGTTTTTACTTGATGTTTATCTCCAGTGAAGGAATATTATTTACCCATTTCATCCAGGAAAGGCTAATTCTTAGATGCATTACAAGTGTCATGCTTTTATTTCCCAGTCTACAAATTATCCTCCCAAATCTTTTATTTTGAGCTTGCAGTGCCTTTCTAGGTCATGCGTTCTGTAGAGCAGCAATACAGGTGAACTTTATTCACCCATGTGAATCATAGGTAGAAAAATAGCAGCTATCTGTAAAAGTCTTAGGTTAATTAGAACTCTTAACACTTTATTCTTATGTCAGATCTTACTCAGCAAATCATCTCCCCCATCCCTGGCCCACATAGCACACATGAGGTAAAGTACACACCACACCTGCAGTGACCTGCTGCCTGGAAGTCAGTCCTGCCTCTTTACTGCTTCATGAGCTCAGGCACAATTGTATGACCACTTACATTTTGTACTGAGAAATCAGGCAAGAGGTTGCTGGAAGCTCTCTTAAGACTTGATTGAGAATGCAAACAACCACTGCATTAAGCACCTTAGTTCAACAGATTTATCCGAAACATCCCTTCCAGGCTGAAGAGGCTTGTTTGCTGTTTAACCATGATGTAACCTGGAGAGTGTTGAAATTCCTTAACTTAAAAAAAAAAATGAAGTGCTGATGCTGACTTTGCAGCAAATACTGTTGTCCATCTCTGCATTGTTACCTTTCCTCAAAGAGAAATCTACATTATGCAAGTTAGTGGAATAGGGAAATAAAACCTTACCCTGACTTCTCCTTTGTTGCCCTTGATTAATTTTCCTGTTCAGTCTTTTTACCTTTTGAGTGGAATTATTAGCCTTCTTCAAATAACTCAAAAAAACAAAGGTTAGTTGGAATTTTTAAGGCCAAATATTATGCAAGTATCTAACCTAACTATTTGACTGAGGGTTAACTAGGTTAACATTGAATTGACCTTGAAATAGAGTTTCCTGAAACCTGAATGTTTCTTTGAACAGCAAGGAGTAATGCTCTATAGGTTTAATAAAGCAGCTTCATACTGATGTAGAATTTTACTTGCCCTTCAAGAGCTTGGGTTTTACAGTAGGACTCTAAAAGAGGCTTCATGTGTGAAACCAATGTCTAGCAACTTTTAGGAGTAGAAGAATGGCATTACTAATTGGAAACTTACTGGAACCCAGACAGTTTAATGATAGTAAAGTAGATAAGGTTGAGGAGGGTGAGGCATTCCCTAGCAGCAAATGAAAGATGCATTTGTGCTGAGAAAGGGTTGCATGTTTTGACTGTAAACATCAAAGGACCAGAAAGGAGTGAGGACTTTGCTCAGTAAGATCTGAGGATGCTTATAGCTGCCATCAACCAATGTGACTTAAAAAGGAGATGGAAAAGCTACTTCAAAGTTCTGCTGCTATCATAGTGGTTCTATGGTCACCAGATATTAGAAGTAAATGGAGGAGGCTAAGAAATACGTGTTGGGAGATAAATTACTATCTTCCCAAGACACAATTCCACCTTATGAGATTGCTGGAGCTGAGCATGCTAGGTTTGAGTGTTACAGGGATAGAGCTCAGAGTCCACAGTACCAGTGCTGTGTAAAAATGATCTGATCTTATGATGTACAGGACTGTGCTGCCACAGTAAACCCAGCATGCTAAACCTGGAAGACCTCATGCAGGCAAAACTGGCAGGAGTAGGGATTTGGCTTGCAAACACCTTGGTTGATTGTAGTGAACTTAAACATTGAAGTCTGAAGGTGCCTCTGGTTACTCCTGGAACCAGTTGCAGTTGGAGCAAGATTTGTAGCTTTGCCTTTATACATGTGCAATTAACAGTTATGTTAGTGAATATGTCACTGTAAGTGTTCACCAGTCATTTCATATCATCAAATAATTTCTGACAGATATGAATGCCACAATAAGAAGAATTGATCAGCTGACCAATATCTTGGCCCCAATGGCTGTTGGTCAGATAATGACATTTGGCTCCCCGATGATTGGCTGTGGATTCATTTCTGGCTGGAACCTGATGTCGATGTGTGTGGAATATCTGCTGCTCTGGAAGGTTTATCAGAAAACCCCTACTCTGGCTCGCAAATCTGCAAAAGTGGAAGCATCGGAACTGAAACAGCTGAATGCAAAGAAAGGTATTGAAAACACAGAAGTGACTACTCAAATTCACTGTATATTCTTTGCATCAGTCAAGCCAAGTGTTGATTTTTGTCTTCCACAGGCACTGCTCTTAGTGCTTTTGAGGCTAAGTAGCTTACTACTCCTAGCTTGGAGATGTCAGGTTTGGGGAATAGATACCAGAGGCTAGAGTCTAAGCAACAGTACTTTGTGCAGCTTTTTGAGGAATTCTATAAATGCAGACAAAGAATGAATTCTTTCCTCTGCATTAACCTCTTAGAGTAAGTCTGCCCTGTAACTTCAGGCTGATCATAGGACATCTTTATATCCATCTATACTATAGCTGATAAGCTGGACCAGGCCCTTGGCTCAGTAGTGTCTCCAGTCTCTGTAAGACTATTCCATGCTAACTCATCCCTCCTTACACATAGTACTAACAGACTTCCAGGAGAATAGATGGTTATATTTCTATTATGGCATGACTGAATGATTTTTACATGCTCCAGGAAATAGTGGAGGAAAAAAAACCTCTTTTGGCCTTCAGCTCTGCTTCCTTGGCAAAGCAGTACAAGTGGGATTTGCAGTGTAGATGACTATGGCTGTTACTATAAGTAACACTAAAATTGCTATTAACATTACTTTAGATAAACTCAGTATCAGAAGTTTAAATTCAGAAGCAAACCTTTTATTGTGAAGTAGTAGAAGTGTCAGATGCTGAAATACTAAACTTAAGTGTTTCCCCATTTTTTAGTATATGGATACTACTGAAAGCTCATGTTACAGCCT
>JANRMJ010000107.1:7121786-7144923 GCA_025584955.1 Alethe diademata | reverse complement strand
AGTGTTTCCCCATTTTTTAGTATATGGATACTACTGAAAGCTCATGTTACAGCCTCCCAGCTCCAATAGGTGGTGGATTTTTGTTTGCGTTTTGTTGTTTAGCTGTTTTAGTTATTTTGGTTTTTTTTTTTTTTAAATATGAAGAATTCTGGAGTTTTGCTAATTAACATTCTTGTTTGGATATATTGTGAGTTAGAAAGCTGCTGTTAAAAATCCTGAAGAGATCTATCTTCCCAGCCATCAGGTCCATGGTGGTAATAGTTAGTCCAGTAAGCTGTTGGGCCAGGCTGATGGCAGTTGAGTATTAGAGAGTGTAGAAGGCTCCATGGCTTTGGAACTGGCTCTTAAGTACTTCTGGAGAATGAAGCACTTAGGAAATGTCAATATCTAGAAAACACTTCTTAGTCTTTGCTGTTGCAGTATTTTGATTTCATTAGAAGATTTGTCTTTAAAAATTGCTGAGCTACTTAATTATCTCACTGTATGTGGAGTTAGTTTTGAACTTAATAGTGTAAAAACACTGCTCGGACATCCAGACATTTATAGAATTTCTATCCTCTTTACTCGTGTAAATACTGCTGTGAGTTTTTGGATTTTTGTTTGTGATCAGTGGAAGTGCCTTCTTCCTTTATTAGAGTGAGAATGGAATTGTGAAAATGCATAGGTTTTCAGGTTTGTTTGGTTTTTGTTAGTTTTTTTTTTTAAAGTCAGGATTTGAAAGCTTTTGGCTCCAGACAAAAGGCTTTAGCCTTCTTCCATTACATGAGATACTGACAGATGTTTAAGTATTCCCTTCTTTTTTCAGTCAATGCTTTTAAGCATATGAAGCTGTGTTAAATGCCAACTGACACTGGCATTCATTAGGCAAATAATTTCTCTGTGGAGCTTGAGCATTCAGGCAGAAGTCTAGAAGCAGGCAGTGCTTTCTCCTATCACTGTTTAATTAATTAAATTGATAGGGATAAACTTTACTTGATCTTATTCCCCAGGCAGGATTTAAGAATGCTTTAAATGATTTTAGTTTAGTTTAGTTTAGACACCCAAGAGCAAGCTTGGTAGCGGAGTTTGACTGATGCTCTTCTGCAGTAGTGAGCTTATGGCAAATAGTTGTCTGTTGCTTTACACTGTGCACTTTGCAGGCAGGAGTGTATCTGACAGCTCCATTTCTGTTTACAGAGAGTGACACAAAACCTGCTGAAGGAGTGCAGTTAATTATTGAGAAAGATGTAGCTGGCTTTGAGCCGCAGCAGGAGAAGGAAGTCGGCTGCGCTGCCCGGATTGCCGAACCTTTCATAACGTTCCGGGACGGATGGGTTGCTTACTACAACCAGCCAGTGTTCCTTGCAGGCATGGGCCTTGCCTTTCTCTATATGACTGTTCTGGGATTCGATTGTATCACTACAGGCTATGCATACACTCAGGGGCTCAGTGGCTCTGTGCTAAGCCTCCTCATGGGTGCCTCAGCAGTCACTGGAATCATGGGAACAGTGGCCTTCACTTGGCTCCGGCGCAAATGTGGCCTCATTCGCACGGGCCTGATCTCTGGAGTTGCTCAGTTGGCTTGTCTGATCTTATGTGTCGTCTCTGTGTTTATGCCTGGAAGTCCTATGGATTTGACTGTTTCCCCATTTGCTGACATCAGTGCCAGGCTGTTTGAAAATGAACCATTGCCTACTATAGCATCTCCAGAACCTGAAATGATTTTTGCAACTGGAATGCCCAACGTGTTAAACGGGTCTATTGCTCCTGCTAACAGTGACCCAGAGATGAGTCCTGAGCCCGTGCCTTTAATCTCTGTTAGTCTCCTGTTTGCAGGAGTCATTGCTGCTAGAGTTGGTAAGTATTGCATCTCTATTACAATCTGGTTTATTGTCTGCTTTTAATTCTAAAAATTACAGTGCCTGTCAACTAAATACAATTGATTTTTAGAATTAGAGGCAGTAATTGAAGTATTGCATCTTGTTTCTAGGGCCAGTTGATTATGCTTCACATAAAAATGAGATGATCCTGCAATAGCATCACTAGTACTAATTTCATGAATGTTGTATGTCACTAACAAGAGAAAAGTTACCACATTTGGAGATGATTGTAACGTATTTTTTGGAAAACTTGTCTCTAAATTATTTTTGTTCGCAACCAAATGAAACCACTTCTTACTAAGAAATGACACTAAACATGTCTGCTATGAAAACCTTCAGATTTCACAGTTTATTAAATTAATCCACTTACCTAAATGGTCTTGGTGTTTAGAAAGGGAAGCTTTGATTTAGTTGGCAGCTGAATTTTTTGAGGCATTGCTGGTTAGTGTAGTATTGGGTATATATAACAGAATAGGCAGTCACATGTAAATGTAATGAACAGTAATGGTCATCTGTGGAATCATTATCCTCAGTTTCTGTAGTTTTTGGTGAATTCTGGAAGAATAAAGTACTTGATTCACATGTATTGAGTTTGTTTGCAAGATAAGCTGCTAAAGCTGGATCAAGAACAGATTAAACCAGTATGGAAGCTAATGTCAACCATTTGAAATTATTGTGTATTTTGCATAGTTTAAAAGATGTTTGATTTTTTTTGCAGAATTTTAGTGATTGCATCTAGCATGAATACACTGTAAATAGCTGTAAGCCAGCTATTTAAACAAAGAAATGATGAGTGAAACATTGGCTTGATAGTCATGATGAAACAGGATGTGACAGGCAACTTAAGGTGTCAAGTTTATGTATTATTTCAGAAAATTTTTGTAAAAGGAAAGTAATTGCTCTTGACCGTGAGTGTGGAATCAATTCTAGTCAACAAGAGGATATCTTACCCTATGCATTTTTGGCAGAAGTGATGAATTGAATTGTGCCAGAGATAAGTTTGCCATGAGAAGCCTAGCAGTGTGGATAACTGTTTTTTCTCTCCATAGGCCTTTGGTCCTTTGATTTGACTGTCACACAGTTACTCCAAGAAAACGTCATAGAATCTGAAAGAGGCATCATAAACGGTGTCCAAAACTCCATGAATTATCTTCTTGACTTGCTGCACTTCATCATGGTCATCTTGGCCCCAAACCCTGAAGCTTTTGGCTTATTGGTGCTTATTTCTGTGTCTTTTGTTGCAATGGGGCACATAATGTACTTCAGATTTGCCCAAAAAAGCTTGGGAAAACAACTTTTTGTTTGTCACACTCCTGATCCCAAAGCAGCCCCTGACAGTTCACCACCTGGTAATACATCTACTGTCTGAAAGGATCTACTTCTCTTACTAACTTTGCTTCACAAATACCATGGTTAAGCACATATACTTCCTTTTATTACCCTGTTTGAGGTGTTTCTCTAGAGTTGAAAGCATAACTTAGCTGTTTGGGGAAGCTGTCCCAAGAGAGAAGATTCATTTTACAGTGACCCTGTAAATGTTTCATGTTTGGCAGAGGACAGCCTGATTGCATCTTGGCAGCTGCAGTATCAAAGGTTCCCCACAAGTTTCAAGTCTGGTGTTTGATCACAAAAATGCTGTTCTAGTTCCACTGCTGACCCCCAGAGTGAAGTGGTTAAGTTGTTATCCATACTCAGTTTACCATGAATTCTGATTAATTCTTGTATTCATGGAGTAAAATGAGGTCTTGTCCTTCTTTTTAGTTAGTTCAGAATAAGTTTTTATACAGTATTTGGTTGTTTGGAGTTTTTCTCCAATATTTCTTTACCATGAACAGTTCCGCTCTCCTATATTCTTAAACTGTTATAAACATCCTTTCATTGGACTTTGATGGTCTTTGGTCCCTTCTAACTCAAAATATTCTATGATCCTACTTGGATTCATCTAGTCAACTCAGCTTTTTTTCCCCAAAACTTTTATAATATTTTATGTTTTGGTTTAACTTTATGGAAACACCTTTGCAGGTTTTTTGCATGTTTCCTTACAAATTAGACAACTGTTAGGTACAAGATATTGTATTACACTTTTGTTGCACTTCTTAGAGTAAAACAGCCTCATTTAGCAGAAGCTATTGATGTAATATTACAAAGCATGGCTTTTAAATTGCAAATGGCAGGTTTGCTCGGGTTTGATGTAGCAGAAAGTGCTAAGGTCAGTAGTACTGGTAGAGAAATAAATTCTAGTGCTAACTTTAGTTTTTGCCTCAGAATACAAGCAGCTTTAGTTACTTTTATAATGTATCAGGCTTTAATAGGGTTTCTGAAAACAATTGCATTTGAAAATAGTTAATATTTCAGGCAAAAGGTAGATTACTTGCATTTATCTGATGTGTATGTGAATTTTGACTTTGTTCTAAAATACTGCTAAACCAATGAGATGATGGACTGAGAGGCCCTCTAAAGCAACTTCAGAGCAATGAAAATGATACATCCCCTTAGTTCAATAAGTTCTTGCCTTTTTTTTGTTTGGTTTGTTTTGGTTTTTTTACTCTGCATGTGTACTAACACAGTACTTCCATAGTCATTAACCCTATTGTGCACTTTTGTGGAAACTACGCACTTTGCTTTCTCAGTAGAGTTGAACCTGGTGGTGTTCTGAGTTTTCTTATGGCTTGGCAGTCTGACTTCTAAATTTAAATATTGTAAAATGTTTGTTTGCAAAATAAGTAGTATGCGAAAACAATGTCAGCAACTTGTGAAAAGTAATTTTTAAGGGTTTTTTAATTTTAGGTACTGTCCTTCGCAGTCATATGTTACCAGACTCAACCCTGGAATGTAAGTGTGTGAACTCCGTTGCAATTAAAGGCGTTACACCAGGGCTGAATCTGGTCATCACAAATTGTATAACAATTATCTATCCAAGAATGTAAAGAACCTCTAGTGGCTTTTGTCTCAGATACAATGTTTTGTAAGAGGCGTGAAATGGAATGAATGGAAATCCAATGTGCAACCAATAGATTTGCAGCCCATAGTTTTCAATAACTGGATGTAACGATTTTCCTCTGATGGACCAAACCTAACAATTATTCTATGTTGCTGAAAGCTTCTCAGGGATGTTTTCACTAGGTTTATAAGTGTTTATACTTTGACCAAGAATTTGGGTTTTGTTTTGATATAATAAAGTAAAATATGTAATTTAGAGTAGATTTAAAATTTGTGACTCAATCCTGAGTGTAACTTAAGGAAAAGGGAATTTTGCCATCAGCAGAATTTGTCAGAAGACAAATAAAACAAGCTTATCTAGATTTGTAAATATGTCTAAAGGATAGCCTTATGTGGTATATGATAAGCACATTCGTAAATGAAATAGCTCTGATTTGCCAAATATATTTTGTCATGTGTATCTAATATAAATTGGGACCAGATTTTAATATTGTTAATAAAGGTAGTCCAAATGTCAGTGAATGCCTCTATACTGCACTTTGAAAAACATCTGAATGCCACTGTATATCTTGGACTCACTGGCCATCAGGGAAACAAAGCTGAAAATGCAGCTTTTTTTTGTGCTGTCTACAGTGCACAGAACCCAGGGTGCCTAAAATTTCATGCTGTAGCACTAAGCACCAGACATCCTAGAGAGGATGTATTTCTGAAGTCTAGAGAGCTCCAAAAACATGACAAATAGAGTTGGGAGCTTGCCATGTTCCTGCCTGTTCCCAAAGGCTTTTTTTTTTTTTTTTCCTTTCTCCAAGAACAATTTAGTCTTTTTTAATTTGAGTAGCAATTTGTTTCATAAATAGTTCCACTAGATAGTGCAGTACTATTAGGAGAGGACTGGAGCTTGGTATTTTGTAAACATGATGTAGTTAGGATTCATATGTGCATATCACAGCTGGAAGGCAAGACAATCCTAAAATAGAGAAGTGAATGCTAGTTTGAAGAGGAATAAGGAGGTTTAAATTGCAAAACTTGTGTGTATTGATCTGTGCTGGATGTCAAAAAATGTATGCTGCTTGAGCACAGCCTGTTTTTGTGCGAGTCCAAGATGTGTGCAGACACCTGTACTCACTAGTGCTTTGAAGCAGTGTGGAGCCTGAAGTCTTACTTAGCAGAACTTTCGTTAAGTAAGCATTTTTGGCCTTGTATTTATTTATTTTTTTTAAAAAATGTCCAAATTGGATGAAAACTGCCCTTAAAAATGTACGCATTAGAAATCAATCTTACCAGAATATTTTATTATGCAACCTTATGCTGGACATAGTATTGATTTATGTATTACTGTTGTTAAAGCTAATTAATAAATTTGCATAAAAAACTTATTTGTCCTGTATTTTTCAGTTTGTGGATATCTGGGTATGCTACATTTAGCATGGATCCTGTGCAGAAAGCTTTTTTTGTATGATGGATTGGAACTGCCATGAAGCACAAACAAATAACATTGAGGAGGAAGCACAAGACCGATGTAGTCAAGATCTTTCAATGACCTTGTAACTCTTTGGTGAATTGCTCTTTATTTACCACCCACAGTGATAAGTTAAGACACAATAGATGAAGGTCTTACAACCTCAGCCTGGGTCTCGCATTGGCCATAGAACAGTTTTGTGGCTTGGCCTGCTGAGCAACAGAAAGCAAATTATTTTACCTTGCTGTGTATCTTTGCCATACTGAATTTGAGATGATGGCATTCTGTAGCAGCAACCTGTAGGTAAGGACTCTAGGGATAGGAGTGGTCAAGTTTTAGTAGTCAAGTACTTTTCAAGACTAAACCCAGAATGTTTCATATAGGACTGCTTCTGGCTTTGTGTATTTAGAATATGTTTGCACAAAGTATTGATCTTTAGAAGGATGTTACATTGGTGTACTAGGAGCTCTCTGAACTGATTCCTCTTTGAACTAAGATTCTCCTAGAAACAGATCTGTGTAGTTTGTCCCCAGTTGTTAATGTTTGCCTTCTTCACTGCCAATTACAAATTAAGACAAGTGTTGCAATACTGACTTGAAAGTGTAGGTACACATATCCACCCCTGTAAATATAAAAGTACAGAGAGAAAGATTTGTGGATGATATTGTGTGTTTAATAGGTAAAGAATACTTCTTTAAACTGAAGAATTCCCTTCCCAATTTACTATTTGATGGTTTCACTGGATTTTTTTACTCAGTTGTAAACATTTTGTGGAGTTCTGAGTTTTTTAAGCCCCTGAGGAATTCACTGCTCAGCAACCAAAGGTAAAATGACTGGAGATACCTACCACTGTTTGTTTGCTTGTTGCACTTCTTGGCTTACCAGGTAGTTGAGATATCAGCCCTGCCTGTGGAGGGCAAGGTATATTGTATGTTCTGTATTGTAGTATTCTCCTTTGAAATATTTAACTGCTTTTGTTTTTAAAAGCATTTTCATAAAGTGAGCACTGGTAATGGGGTATGGAAGTTGAATCTTCTTAAAGGAAAAACAGTGAACTCAGAGCTTTCACTTTAAACTGTTTTCTTTCTTTGGTGAGAAATCTAACTCAGAAATTCCAAAGAAGTAGGTTCATATCTAGTGAATTTAAAATACTACAGTCACTTCTGTATTTGCTTCTGTAAAGTACATGATGGATGGCCTAGGAATCAGAGTAAAGACTTTTTCTGCTAGGGAAGAGTGCAACTAGTGGGTGTAGCTTTTCTGAATCCAGCACTCTGGAGGTGGTAATGCCTTTCTATCTGCCTCAAGGCTGGCCTGCTTTCAGGTTCGCCAGGAATATATTGTGCTGTGCCCGGCATTCATGTCTTTCTCAAGTACTTAGTATTAGAGAACTTAGTAGTAAGTGGTAGAGTAATAGTCCTTTGTTTCTTGCCCTCTGTAGTTACACATTCTCTTTCCTGCTTGTGGGTGCTTTAACTGCTTGGTGTAATAAAAAGTATTTTATTAATGAAATAAGACTATATCTTTAGCTTCTGCTTTAAAAAAGGCACTATTCTGCCCCTCTGAAGGCCAGAAAAAAAACAAGAAGGGTATTTGCTTAAAGGCTTGCAGGGAGTATGGACAAAGTGCATGCTGCTCAATAATGCTTTTTCAAATACTTCAGCTTGTCCTTGTATTGGTCAATATTTCTTTCTAGTTAAACTTTATTTCCCTTGTGGTCACAAGGGAAACATGCAACTGCTTTTTGCTCTTGGTATAGGGTGATGGAGCAATCTGTTTTCACACATGCAGAGTTAAAGAGTTCTTAATCCTTCGTAAAATGTGAGGGAAGTTACATTTAGAAAATCGGAGTCCCTTCCTTTGGCAGATGAGGGAAAGAGAAGGTACAGTAGATATCTGAGCATAACTCATTAAGATCAAAAAACAGCAGTGTGGCTCAGAAAACACCCCAACTTTTTGGGGGTAAGTCATTGTTTATGTCAGTCAGGAGGGAGACAAGGATATCCTCATCCCAGTGCCACCGTGCTGGAGTCTGAAGGCGAGTTCTGCCTTGAGCAGCACAAGGAGTGAAGCATGTTCATCTCTGTGCATGTCCTTGGCCCACAGCAGCTGTAGCTCCTAGCCCTGTGCAATCCTGGCTCTTCACGTGGTGCTCCCTCCCCAGGTGTATGGGCAGAGCAAAGCCTGGCTCATCTCTGCTCCTCGGGAGTGCCACGTGTGCAGGGGGCCCGTGGCCGCTCTGGGGAGGGATGGACCAGCAGACAGGACACTCAGCACCTGGCAGCCTGTGCTCTGCCAGAGGCCTTGGGGAGCAGGAACCGTTCCAGCCTTCTCCTCTGCCCACCTGCTGGAGTCAAACTTTGAGACCGGTCTCTTTCATCGCATTTCGATGGAATTAACCAAGTGGTTCCAAAGCTGTTTGCCAGGAAGTGAAGGAGGTGGCGGGGAGTGGTGTGATTGAGTAAGTTCTGTGTCCTTGGAAAAAAGTGGGTAAAAATATGTCTGAAGTGTCAATATTTCTATTGCTGACAACGCACTGTAACAAACTGATGAAGTAGTCCAGAAAAAAATAAGATGAAATTCAATGCAAAGCCTACATTTAAGCACAACCAACTGACTTAAAATACTGGATAGGGAATGCTTATCCACTGTTGTAGAAAGTAATTGTGAGGTTATGGCATACCAAAGAGAAAACATAAGTAAATATGAAAAAATAAATGGATATGGGATCTATAGCATGTATGCTTCATTATCTGAATCATAGAGGATGCCAGTCTCTTTGAAATTGAAAAAAAATGGAGACTTGCATCTAATTTTCCTTTGTATCTGTCTTGAACAGCAGTGATAACCAGAGAGATGCCAGAACAGTGGAACAGCTGCAGTCAGAACTCTAGGAAGTGCTGAGTAAAGGGCTCTAGGGAACCCTGCTTGAGCAGGGAGGTTGGGATAAATGACTTCTAGGAGTCCCTTCCAACATTACCCCTTCTGTAATGCTGTGAAATGGCTGAAAGAATTCAGGACATTTAGAGACTGAGGTGATGTGCTAACCATACCTGCCTGTGTAAAAGAGGATGGAAATAATGCGTAATCTTGCTTGAGAAGACAAGCATTAGCCAAGTCAGATTACAGTAGGCTTGAAACTGTGCAAGTTGTACAGTTTCCCATCCTGAATCTTCAAGAGCTGGTACCATTTTTTCCAGCTCTGTTTTTCTCCAATTGCATGAAATGTATTTCTGCAGTTCCTCCAGTTCAGTGTTTCCTCTAGAGCTGCTGCTGAGGCAGTGGACTCGACTTACTGTTTGCCTTCAGTTTATAAATAATCTCTGGATGTGCTATTGAAAGTAGTTCTGCAGGATTAGCAAAATGTTCAGGCAGCTTTTTAAAGAATTTAAGGGTATCTTTTTAGTACTGTCAAAACTTCACAATTACTACAAGCACTAATACAGGAGATCTTCACTGTTTTCAGAATATTCACATACTATTCCTGTGCAGAGCCTGCCTGCATTTTATGTGTACATCTCCTATCCAGACTCCTTTTTTGAGCTCCTTTAGCTGTTGATACCCTTCTGATTTAGGGAAGAGCTGCAGCTCTTAACTTGGAGAATTGGAACCATGTGTTTTCTGGGCCTGCTTCTAGAAAGTCACAGTTTGGTTCTCAGAGTGCTGAAAAAATAAATGCCATGTGAATTCCTTAATTTCTGGGAGCTTCCTTCCACTGGCCAACCACATCACGTGTAAGAACTGACAGGGAGTTGTACAAATATGTGGTCTGTCCAACTGGGAACAGGAGGAGGAGATGTCCACGTTAGAAATATTTGTTCAGCTGCTACTGGAGTAAGGCCAGTCAAAGTTACTGTTTACAGTATGAAGTGTGCTGCAGTCCATTTATCTTCTGAAGATAACCAAACAAGATAAAGAACCCATTCTTTGGGACAGTTTTGTTTTTATTTGCTTGACTGCAATATACTATTCTCTGTCCTCCTGTACTGACCTTGGCATTGTTTAGCCATGCCTGATGTGAGCAAATTGTGACACAGCTGGGGACCAAAGAGACACCAAGCAGCCCACCCAGGCTGTGGAGCTTCCTTAGTGGCTGTCTAAGCTCAGACACAGCTGCTTTGCACAAACCCTCTGCAGATTTCAGTAGCATAACCTCAAGGTATCTGAGGACTGAATGGATAGTGTGAAACTCTCCTACAACCCCTGCACACAGTGGGGAACTCAGAGTGCAAACAGTTCTTGGAGAGAAACACACAAAATAGCACTAGTAGTATATGCCCATCAAAGGAATGTTAAAAAATAATTAAATGTATCTCCAGAGAGAAATGTTTTGTATAAGAACATATCCTGAATGCCTTTTGAGAAGTTTCTCCCCCCTCTGGAATACCAAGAAACTTTGTATGTGTTGGGAACCCTTTATTTACTGCATTTTAAGACAATGGTTCTCTTATATCTTATTATGAAGCCATTTTCGTCTTGCACACATCCAGGAGCTTTAACTATACTTTTAATGCCTTTGCTATCAGAGAGTAGCCTTGTCAGGGATTTTCAGTTGTCAAAGAAGTCATGCTTTGGCTTTTTTTTCTTCTCTTTCTTGCTCTGGTTAGTGCCTGATGCTGGCAGATCCCAACAGCCTCCATGCAAATTCTCAGTTGCTACAAAAGAACAAAATGCATCTCATCACCTTTAATTCCTTCCCCTGAATCTGTGTCATTAGGCTCATCTTAGCCAAAAAAGGGAAAAGAAACTGTTCTCCCACTGTTTGTTTCCTGTATTTTCTTTAATTTTTTGTGACTGTGTGGACACAGGGAGGAACAGACTTTGCGAATAGCAGAATCTGACCTGAGGGGGCCTAGTCTTTGGTTTCACACCACAGGCAACCTGATTAGAAAAGAAGAGACATTTTCCTTTTCTTCAGGTGATTGCTTAGGTCTGTTCTCCCTTCACAAATAATGAATTCTTGTCCAGTTCTGCTTTGCTAACAGAGAGTAAATTTTCAGTAAGAAAATGGTAACTTGGCTTATTTACTTGGATTTTTAGTACAGGTTATCAGTTGAAGTTTGGGGCTATATAGGAATGTACAGTTTCATTTTGTCTGCTTAGCTGTCATAAAATCTAAATGTTGTCTTATCTAAATGGAACAGAGCAAACAGAAGAGACCAAGGCTGATAGCTGGATGTTCAGCAGAAAGCTATAACTTCAGGCTGATTTTGTACTTCTTTTTCATGTTTCCTCTACTGTCTAGTTGGCATTTCCCACTTGGTCACAGAGGACAGAGGCTAGATCAATATCAGAGCTTGGAAACAGAAGTGCTAGAAGATCATGTGAGTAACCTCAGCACTTTCTGACAAATCCTCTCAACTCTTGAAGCACAGGTCAGGATTCTCCTCAACCCTCGCCACATTCTTCCACATCCGCAGAGCTGCACACCATGGAAGTTGTGCCTGTGTGTTCAGGGTAGATGCTGATTTCTGGGTCTATACATTTCCAGTGGGTCACATATTTGCTGAAGATAACTTTGTATGCATTGACTAACACCAGAAAAGAGGGATAAAGAGGGCAGCCAACTGGGGGTACCCAGCAGGGTTCTCAGTGGTTTTTGTGGACTACCCTTGTGACCTAGTGGCAAACATGATGGTCAAGGCAACAGCAACTTTTGTTTCTATAGTTCACTGAATGTGTGCAACATTTCTTGGGAACTTCAGCATCACTTGAGGTAATTCTGTGGAGAGCTCTGTACACTATTATAAACTCCAAGAACCTTCACATTGGGAGAGGACAACAAGCAAATGTTGTACTGAATTAACAAAAATACATATTCAGAGAATGATTATTACCATTTTGGTCTTCTAATTCTCTTTATTAAGAGACAGAATCAGTAAAAAAAAGAGAATTCTAATCCTCCTTGCTAATACTTTAGAATAAGAGGATATTAGTATGCTTTCCTGCTTCTTGTTATATACATTAAAAACTGTTTAGTCATTATATATTGCTGTTTGTGAAAACTGTTACTGAGCAAAAGTTTAAGGGATAAAATAGTGAGGAATATCTCACTTCAGTAGTATTGACTGTGTCAATTCTTACAGTGTGTTTTTATTCATCTAACTTTGCTTACATCTACGAATGACACTGTTAATAAAAAGGGAAAGACCAGTTTCTCAAGACCATACTGAGGAAGTGATACAAGGCATTATTATATGTGCTTGAGGATGACTCAGTGATTCTTTAGTTGCATCATACTAAATAAATTATGCCAGAAGTTTGGCTACAATCACAAAACAACAGGATGGGAAAAATAAGCCAGTTCTGGAGGCTAAAGTACAAGCATTAGTTTGAAGTGAACAAGACAGGTCTGATTTGGTTTCACAAAGAAGCAAAGAAAGACTGATAAAAAAAGAGGCATGGGAGGCTGGGATGATAAAAGGAAGAAGGAAGTACAGCAGCACAGCAGGAGTGTGTGACACGGGACATGCTGCAGAATAAGGATTACTGGTTTTATGGGATTACCTCTCTTCTAGTTGTTTAAATCATTGCACACTTCAGACCTTCAATTTATTCCATGGACATTCCTATCTTTCCCTGGTCCCTTACTCTAAAGCATCACTTGATGCCCTGCAGTAAATAGCCTCTAGATCTTCCTGCTGCCTCTGAAGTCAGCTGGACTAAGACAACCTACTGACACTGACTGAAAGCTAATTATTACAGATTGTTTGTGTCTCAGGCTCAGTGACTGCAGGGGATCACCATTTCTGAATTCTGAAAGTCTCAGTTACTTACTGTTGAAATCTAAAAAACTAGGATCATGAAGCAAAACGTTTTTGGGGATTTCAGGCAAAAGAGCAGCCTGTCAAGCCGAGACCAAGAGGAATTACCTAATTAGAGCTGTGCTAAATGAGTTACTTATGAACTTGTGAGAAATACACAGCACAAAGTTAACTGAGATTATCATGTGTTGAGGGTTCATTCTGTATAGCAGAAATATTAGGCACAAAGTACCTATAACCCCCTATACCATGTGGATACAGCAGCTTTTCCTAAAAAATTTCTGCTAAAGCAGCAAATTAACTCAGCCTGTCTTTTCAACAGACCCCATGTACCCAGCCTCCTCCAAGTTACATTTCTGTAAAGGAAACTCTGGAACACCACCCTCTGCTTTCTGAGTGAACTGCCCTCCACAGAGACTGGAGAGCTGGGCCGCCCACTCGTCCTGCCTGGAGATTATTTTGCTTTTCAAAGATGGATATTATTTGCAAGAAAATTTACATCATAATAGGTGAGTTAAGATAAAATGCAAGATCTGCAACTTTACATCGCTGTGGCACCACAGTTTTTTTTTTGCCCCTCTCGTATTAAAAATCGCATGAGAATGTTTCTTTTGTGATACCTAAACCCTTGTGTAAAGGAGCAGATGGTTAAATGGTAATAGACTTTCTGTTTTTCTTAAAAACACCAAAATGTTTTAAATAGTCAGATACTACGTGGATGGCAATTGGCCACTGTGGAGAGGTAAAATCAGCCAGAGAGGTGGGAATAACACTCCCACACTGAGCAGGGAAAATATGTCTTCCCTTCTTCCCTCTACAATTTTGCATTGCCTGTCCCCTGGCACTTCTGATGAGGGGCTGCTCTACCTGACTTATTCCTTTCCTTATCGCTATCCCTATCCTAGCCACTCCCAGGGTAAGGCTGGCAGCTGCTGTGCTACAACGGGGCCAAAAGCAAGAGGCCCTGCACACTGGCACAGGGCTGAAAAGAGGGTGGGACTTGGGCTGCTGGAAGAGGGGTCCAGCCACCTCAAACAGACGTGCCCAAGTTCAGCCCAGCAGCCTGCATGGCACCCTTGCTGCTGATAAACCCAGGACTTCAGCCTGGGGCTCTGTCACACCAGGCCACAGGGAATAAGGGAGAAGGTGATGAGGCACACAGAGAAACTCAGAAGGCAGCTCTTGTCTGTCCTCAACCTACATGATGCTTTAGGCCAGGGAACACAGTAATTACAAAGCCTCTTAGAGAACATAATTAACTCCAGCTGGAGCTTTTCAACTTTTTAAAACCTTTCCCTCCTCATTAAGGGCATTAAGCAGTCACTTTTTCTTAGACCTCAGAGAGAATGACTTTCCTCACATTAATACAGTCTTTAAATGACCAAGAAATGTTCTTTGCTCCCTTTCATTCTAAGAAATAACTTACAGATCATTTACTGAGAAAATCAGTTTCACCAGGGAGGAGTACAACTGGGAGATGGGTGACATCTGCTACCCATCACTTCTAGGTGAGTAAAAAGGCACACCTTTTCTGAGGTTTGTTAAATGCAGAGCAGAGGGTTCACAAAATGCTTTGAAAAGGTTTTGGGAACTTTCTGGTAAAAGCTGGTATCGTGAAAGGGAGAACTACTGTAGGAAAAAACATATTTGCTATTCTCTTTCTCTCAAGGAGACAGAAAAGGTAGGAAAATGCTTTTTCATCCTTTGTGGCCACCAGCTAATCAGCATGTTGGAACTGTGTGTGCTTTGCCAAATGCAATGCTATTTTTGGTATGACTCTAAGGGCATGATTCAGCAGTTTTTTAGCCAGCAAATAGTTCAGACCTATCTCAAGAGTATTTTAAGACTCATGGTATCACATGTTTCTTAGTAATAGTTTTCCTTTCTTCCTTTATCTGTGATTATATGGTAATTCCACTTACTAATGAATCACTCATTAGTAAGTATGGGAAAACATTTAGTGAGAGAACTCAGTCAAATGGATATACAGTGATCGCTAAAGGTGTTCCTGCTGGAGAGAATTATCTGTGGTGCTCTTTAACAAACTTTAATTCTTGTGAGACAATTAATTTGAATTAAAGACAGTTGAAATCCATGAAATACAACTATGGCAGGGTCAACTCTGAACCACATTAGCTAGTAAAACTAACTTTGCATGCAGGTAGGAGGGTTAGCAATCTTCTCAAGGCTGCTAATACCAACTTGTATGTATTTTTAGGATTGGAGTTCTGGTTGCAGTTACTCATTTGGCATTGTCAAGAAAAAGATACAATGGTCAGAGGTCAGCTGTAAGGCTGGAAATTTGAACTGACAGTGTAAGTGTGAACATAATTATGATGAGAAAGGTAGGATTCAACTACTTTAAAACACAGGGTGTGTGCGAGAAGCTCTTGTTTAATCTGCAGTCAGGGGTGCACCACTTGTGTTCACTCTGTGTTAGCAGAAATGCAGCTTCATGAGCAGCAAGCAATATTCTTGCTGCCTTTGCTATAAATATACTGATTAGAGCTAAAAAGGAAACAAAACTCACGTGATAGAAACTTTAGGAATTTAAATCCCCTTTCTTTATTCACACTCAACTCTGCACAGACCCCTCTCCCCACTGTCCTGCCCTTTCAGTGGATAACTGGCTCATAATGTGTGAAGGACCTTCCCTGGGAAGAATCCTGATTTGGTGGTGTACTGTGGGAAAACACTTTGGCCTCCAGTTACAGGTAGCTGCTACAGTAGCCTGCTTGTTCCATACCTCAGCTTTTGTGGTTCCTTCACAATTTTCAGGCAGAACACAGAGTAAAGCACATCTGATGCCCCTTGGCATGTTCACCCCATTCCTTGCATGGAGTGGAAAAGAAAGAACCTGTGTGGGCAACTTCCAGTATCTGTGAAATCAAACATGTTCCTCTGGAAAAGAATTTCATGGTATTTCCTTTGCAGGGAGGGGCTGGGAATGAGAGGTGGAAGGAATCCGACCTGATAGTGCAGTGCTCACTGAAACAGTGTAAAATAATCAGCACAGTTCTCAGGGAGGGAGTGATTCCTGTTGTTCATGTGAGAGTCAGAGACCAAAATGCCTTTGCAGCTTCAGTCCAGGATCTAGACCTAATGTGAAGTGTCCATTAGTCAGTGGGACTAGATATTGATTCAGTGACTGAGCTGGGGGAAAAGAGACATTTGGATAGGTGAAAAACATCCCAAACACATGGATCTCACTCAGCCTCAAGCACTTGGATGTTCTTGGCAAAAGCAACAAAAAATTAACAACAAAAGAACACGCGCTCCCAAATAGATTTTGGTAAAGACAAAATACTGAGCCTCATACAAAGTTATCTCTAAACAAGAATAACTCTGCAAAGTAGAACATTAAAATGTTAGGAAATGTCAGATCCCGAACAACTTACTTGCTTGTTTTTCTTTACTACAGTGAAGAGGAAAATCAGTCTATTTTGTTTGAAGCTGTTCTGTGATTTAAACGAAATTCACACCAAAGATTTCTTACTGCAATAGCCCCACCCCACTCTTTTGTATTTTAGAGGAGTAAAAGGTTTATGAAAATGAAATGGAAAGAATGAGTGTTACGTCACATCAAGGCACCAGAATAGCACCAAACCAAGAAATTAACAAAATAAAACTCTTCCAAGAATAAATAAGTTGGTAAATGTCCTTTGGTAAAGGTAGCAAGAAAATGGCTGTTGAAGGTTTGGGGGCTCCCATGTTCCCTCAGCTGTTCACAAGCAAGATTACAAACTTCAGCAGTGAAATACAAATGTGGGATGTGTCATGTGGGGTTTTCTCTTGTATATTTCTGACAGATTAGGGCTCTTTAGGTTAAGAGATGAATAAATCACCCTATCAGACAGTATGTGGCATGTGTGGGAAGTCTTTTTGAGAAGGTATGTTAAAAAAATTCTGTAGTAGCTGGGTACCGGAGTGAAAGCCAACCTCTTACTACAGGCTTAGCACAGTATGAATTAGTTACTTACAATGAAAGCTTTTTTATCCCCTGGATTCCCACAGAGTTAACAGTTCTGTAAGCAAGTAAAGCCAGATGAAAATATGAAAGCTGTGCAGACCTCTGGCCTTGTCAGCCACTATGTAAGGCAAAGTTCAGCTCGCTGCTCCCCGTTGCTGACATTCTTGGCAGGCAGGACAAAGCTTTCCTCCTACCACTGCTGGAGCCTTGCCACAGCTGGGCTGAACATCTCCCTGCTTTAGGCTCTGAGAAGCTGATGGAGGACATTTGACATTGTACCTGTATCTTTTTTTATTGGGGGAAAAAATACAACTCTGTTCTTGAAACTGCTGTGTTTGTTCCTTGAGAAATTCTTTAAGCATTGAAATTTGGTTGGAAGCTTCAAACCCTTCAAACAGGTCCTTCTGTTAGACAGAAACACTGGTAAAGGTAATTATTTTACAGTATCTTGCAGTTGTTTCAGATTCTTTTGGCAAAGGTGCTCATGAAATTCCTAGGTGGTGACAGCCTTTTTATCTCCTTGTAAGAAAGTCCCTTCCCAATACACACTGTGTGTTCTGGATGG
The DNA here is from genome assembly GCA_025584955.1 of Alethe diademata. Taxonomy (NCBI): domain Eukaryota; kingdom Metazoa; phylum Chordata; class Aves; order Passeriformes; family Muscicapidae; genus Alethe; species Alethe diademata. Next base: position 7,127,366 of record JANRMJ010000107.1, on the reverse strand, counting down.
AGATGTGCCTTGCTTTGACCTGCTTTAGCTTTATTCTTCTGTGTGAAACATCCTGTTACTCAAACTGTACATGCCAGTGGTTCTGGATGCCTGGAAAATCAAACACCCTTAGGTGTAAGCACTGAAATCACTTCACTTGGATGTGATGTAAACACATCAAGCAGTGTTTAATGAAGATGGGGAAAAATCTGTGCAGGATCTTCCAGCATTTCAAAGATAAAATAAATATTGCCTTTACCACTCGATTTCATTTTTGGATTCTGCAAATGTTTATTATTAGAATGAGAAGGATATAAATTTAAAGGTTGAACACCACAAATGTGATAAGTCTATTGATTTGAGGCCTAAACTTTTATATTTCCAAGTAAACTTTCATTTTAAATGATTGTGTCAAGCACTTTATACAGATTCCCTGCATGGACTGTTACCTTTAGAATTAAGAAGAAGCTAAAATCCTTGCTTGTCTTACTGGTAAAGTATTATCAGAGTGACAATTACAGCTAATCACAGAGTAACAGTCCACTTTTCTGACTGCAGACTACAAATTCTCACAGGGTCAGGAAATGTATGGTTTCTATTGTCAGACAGGTTTATTACTGCTACATATTTTGAATTGCATTAAATATCACAAACCTGAATTCTGATTATCAAGTCACAAAACTGATCTTGCAGAACACAGTAATGTGTCACTCTGAAGTAGGAAGCAATTTGTTGCTTTGAGGTAAAATTGAATCTGCTTGCTAGGAGTTTAAAATTTTTTGCAAGTTCCTTTTCTAAGTTAGGCTTCACACACAAGGAATGATAAGAAACAATTGCTAGAATTTAAGCCTTGTGGCACTTCAACTCAATGAGTTCTCCCTTCGAATGTAACAGTGCTCATTATTGGCTCTGTTTCCTGAGTTAAACAAAAGCCAGGAAAACTGCATAGTTTAAGTTGAGTGAAAAATCTAAGTTTTCCAAACAGTCTGGGTCCTGTTGACTGGCTGAGGTGTAGGAGTGGACACAAGAAAAATTTTCTGCAATAACCAACACTGTAAAAGAAGCTCCCATGTTTTGAGAACAGGTTGTTGTTGTTGATCACCCTTTGCAGAAAAACAACAGAAAATTGTAGGATTCTGGTTATTTCTACCTAAAAACTACCTACAAGGTAGAAATTTCAGCTGTCCTGCCCTCGAACAGAGTGAATACGAAGGCTCTCTGTAAACTGGGAGTCAACCACCTTTAAAAGTTACTTTGAATTTCAGACCTGCTGGACATCTTTATCTTGATATCCAAGCTTGAGCTTTGTCCTTCCCTGGCCTTCCACATAAGTAGTAGCACTTTAAAGGGGTTTGTTAAGAAATGTCTCAGAGCTCCTCCCCACACCATCCTGACATTCCCCTCCATCCTCCCTGGCACACTGCATCTCTGAACACAGTGTGACACAGGCTCAGTTCTTAGGCCACAGTCCTGTCATAGTGTAGCTATAACTGGAAAATTTTTAGCTAATTTGAAGGAAAATCAGTAGTCTTGACTATATTTTGTTAGGCTTCCAATACTAATTTACTGACAAAATAGTGGAAATTCTTCTTTAGAGACAGATCCAGGGTACAGTAAAACATTTCTATGCACATTGAAAAGATGTGGTTATGAGGTCAGCAATGTAGAACACCACCTGCAGTGTAGCAGGTCTATGCTTAATTTACAAAATGAACTTCATCTCAGCCATGAAATAAATATCTTCCATGCAGCCACTGATACAGGAGGTTGTGCTGGAGAGCAGATTCATCTGCTTTTTCCAAGGCTGTGACTAGCAAGGATGCCTTAGCCACTGAACAGCCTGCTCCAGTGGCTATGCGGCATCAGGGGAGCTTACTGTGCCTTGGAATACAAGGATCTGTCAACTCCAAAACATTAGTTTTGTGTGAACCAGAAAATTCATGTGGTGCCCTTTACCTCAGGGTCACTTGTTAGAACGTTGCTGTTCTTTCTGTCCTTAGAAAGAAAGACTCATGTTTTTCAGCACAGATATTGCACATGTAATTATGCTGATACTTGTAATTGGAGAGTTTCATTTCCTTGAAGTCCTTCTCTTTCCCCTGTCCTTGGAAAAACAGAAATACAATTAGGAACTTAAAGCACTGTCCCTTGGCTATCTATGGAAAGTAAGCACATTCCTCACATGATCTCTATTTTTGCCCTTGAAAAGAGCTAATGCACTCTTTCACCTTGCATGTGGTCTAGAATGAACCCCTACCTCTTGTTTGCACTCTTTCAGAGAAGTCACTTTTTTAAAGAGAGGCTTAAAAATTAAAACCAAACCAGACCAACTTAAAAGGGAAGGTTAATATTTAATGAGTCATAAATATATGCATAATATTAGTTTCAAGTAACTTCAGATTCTGGGATAAGAAGGGATTCTCAAAGGAAATTTTGATTAAAAATCTGGTTTGTAGAAATGGTATTTTGGGCAAAAAGTCATTTTTACATGAGGTAGACACTTGCCAGAAAGGCAGGGATGGCAGACAGCAACTGTGGAATGCCAGTGTATTGCCAAGAGGCTCTGAGTAAGATGTTGCGAAGATGTTTGGACACTTTGAGAGGTGAGTGTTGTAAAATGAACTAGAACAGGACAAAATCCAGTGAGGTATGTAAAATCTTATTCTGTCTGCCTAAAGAGCTGTAAGAATAAATCTGCTTACCTGTCTTCTGCTAAAGTTGGGCATTTTCTCTGCCCTTTGGTGAATTAAAGTTATTTTTCACTCAATTTATTTTACTACAGCATTAGAAATGCAATTTTTTTATAACTCCTGAAAATACTTGTGCCTCTGCAAACAGGGAATGTGAGTTTCTCAGGTGAGTTTGGTGTTTCTCTCTGATGAAGATCTACGTGTTCAAAGGAAAATGGGTTATGCTAGATCAGCTTTTGCACTTTAGCACCAAAACCACAATATGTGCACCATGCATAATGGTGCAACCTCATCTGAGCATATAGGTACCATCAAACTCTACAAGTGCAAAAAAAAATTTGATATTTTAGAAGGGAAGTTTCTTCAAAAAGGAAACCATTGCTGTAAATAGTCTATTTTAATAGATCAAAACCTGAGTTTAGTGCATTCTGATTCTAGCAATAAGCATGCTCTGTGATTTGCCCCTGGGAGCAAGCAAATTCATTGTGCTCATGACATGTAAAAATATACAAGAAATAATACTTCTGAGGTTTCACATCCTTTCACAGTGTAATCAGAAGACCCAGGAGGAGATGTCTGAGCAATGATAGGAGTGCAGTGGAGTCATATGTTTCCCATGGAAATCATTTGTGACTTCCCTCTCTTTACTGCCACACATCTTCAAAGCACAAAACTGGCTTGTATTTTAAGCAGAACAATTATTTGCTTTACATCAAAGTTTTATGTAGCTCTTAATTCAAACTGGATTTCAAAGGAGTGAAGTTAACAGCGGTCTCTGTTACACATGGGTGGTGATGTGTTTTCCTCTCCTGGTACACTTTCTATTGATAGATCTTGACATACTTTACAAACATTAATAATTCGGCTGCTTGCCAGAAAGAAAATATGGTTTGCTGTTTCAGAAGAAGAATTATTGCCAATTCCATCTTCTTTTTGCAGAGAATTGTAAAAGCAGGCATCTTTACACTTTTACTGCTGTGTAACTGCACTGTGATTATGGTCTGATGTATCTCCAAGTGTTTCAGTTGAAGTGTCTGGGTGATCTAATCCTATATTTTATAATTTTGCCTCTCAGAAGCCTTTTTGCTGCTTGTGTTGCTCCTACAGGTCAGAATTTTGAAAAAACAGACCTGTTGTCTTTTATTTAATGAACTAAACTGCTGTCTGAACAGGTTGTTTGCCATCCCACTTATGATACAACTAGAATTCTTGGAAAATTAATTAAAAGCAGAAATGGGATTACTCACACTAAAAAAAATCAATATTTTTACTGTAAGACCCTATCAATAGAGACAACTGTTGGACATAGATAACCCAAATTTTTTGATCCACATGTTACACAATTTGCTTCTTCCTCAAAGGAATAGTTCAGTTGTAACTAGTAAAAAAATAATGTAATATTATTTTATCTGTGCTGATTGGATCATAGAACAGCTTGAAGCCCTGTCTGGGGTCACTTGGTGTAACTGTGTACAGTTTGTCACCCTGGTGACAGTGGCCCTCCTATGCTGTGAGACTCTTAGTTCTGTCTGTGAAATTGCTGTTTCTGCACATTATTTGCAGAAGGTTGATTGTGAACATTTTGCTTTTGAAATTCATGCTCAGTCCAAAACATGTATGAACTGACTGTTTCTGTTTTCTGGGAAGGTTAAAATGGCTTCACTTCTGTAATGAGTTTGCACTAAACTACCCATTTGAGCCCTTATGTCTTTGTTCTTTCAAGAAGCTGTGTGCCTCCCTAGGACAGGAGGTGAGTGCAGTTGGTTTTCAGTGTTACATTTGCCTCCCAGCCCGTTCTAAAGGGCTCCTTAGACTTGATGGATTTCAAATGGAATTAGGTCCTGATTATGTCCAAGAACAAAACTAAGGGAATTTTTTTTTGTTTTCTTTTATACTCCAGCTCCTCGTGGTCAGGAGCTGAGGCAGCAGAAGTATTTTGCTTTCCAGGCTGCTGTTGCACTGGTAACAGCCAGATCAGGGATGTCAGCTCTTGCAGATAAATATCTGTGTCTTCCTGCTTGTGTGTCTGAGATGGGCAAAGGCTCCTCTCAGAACAAGGAATCCTCTCTCCTCCCAAACCTCCATCTCAGGTAAAATCCCAGTCAGGACCAACAAATAAATATTTCTTTTTAGCATCTACTTCTTTGTAACTCAGTGCTGTTGGCATTTCTATTTTATAGTTTTACTTTAAACCTCCATATTTTCTTTTTCTATATACAGTCTCTTGATTCTTTAGCAAGATGAATTTCCAGGCCAAGAGAGGTGTTTAGGGAAGAGAAATAAAAGTGGAGTATCTAAGGAGTCCAGTTTAAACAGTGTGCTTTCTTCTTATGTCTTCAGTTGCCTTAGACATCTTTGCCTGTCTTCAGACTGACTTGGTTGTTCAGACTGAAAGACTTGCTGGAGTCGAATCCAAGGGGAATAACATATATTCCATTAACCCCATTGTACAGTTCACTTCTCCCATGTGTCACTCTTCAGTGGCTCTATCTGAGGGCTAATTTCCATAGTAAGGGACAGAAAATCTTGAAAATTCAAATTGTTTCTAGCAACTAGAGCCTAGTGGAAGTCAGCATTCCCTTACTCTCCTTCAGTGGTGGATGGGGTGAATTTGCATATTCTGCATTTTTTTTTCTTTTTTTCAAATTTTTTTTTAAAATTTTTTTAATTCTTTAAAATTTTTTTCTCCTTCACAATGAACAATGGATTTTGGGTCAGGATGGCTACGTGGTGTTGCTGAGGGCAGGAGAGCTGCTTCCATGCCCTGCCCTATGAAATACATGTTGTCCCATGAAGGAAGCCAGCTCTGGGGAGCTGGAGGAAGGAAATGCTTTTCCTGTTTTGTAATGGTCCCAGACACTCTAAAGCTACTTTTGTGATTAATTTAATTTAGCCAAGTGCAGTTTGAGAG
>JANRMJ010000107.1:7089888-7119626 GCA_025584955.1 Alethe diademata | reverse complement strand
TGCAGTAAGAGGCCTTTGTCACCCAGGACAAGATTTCCCAAATCCTTTACATAAAAGCTTTTTTTCTCACATTTTTTAAAGGGATGCAGGTTTAAAAGCTTTTCAACCATATGACACATGGAGTAAGTTTCTCAACAGGATCCTTAATACTCCAGCAGAGAATCCCCAAATTGTATAGTAATGCCAATAGTTACCCAAATAATCCAAATAAACAAGTCTTTAGTAAGTCTCTGACGCAGGATAAGGCTTTTCAAGGAGTTGGGTTTTTTTTCCCAATTGTTCAGAATTTATGATTCATAAATTCCTTGGCTGCTAAAATATTGCAGTGACATTTTGTGCCGGCTTCCCTAAGGATGCAGAAAGTTTATATCAAACTACACATCATTTCAATGCCATGGAGCAAGAGTCCTCATCCTTTGGGTGGCAGCCTCACTTTCAGGTTTGTGGATGTGTGATATAATTTCTCTCTTAGAATTAAATGGTTTGAGCTTTCCACTGCTTTTACAAGCCTTAGCTCCTTGTCAGGATCTCCTGCAGTAGGTAACAGCTCCTGCTCTGTTAGGTAATGTGTTTGTTACTTGGAGACAGTGCAGACCAGGGCTGTAAAGTATCCTATACTTGCCATGACTCTGAGAAAGGCTTCATTCCATATGCCTGGAGATAGAGAAGTATATTTATCATGGAAAATGTGAAAAAGCATCTGTAGGTACTCATCGGTGTTCCAAAGCCGTAAATTCTTCTAAGGCATGCAACCTCAGCAAATACAAAGTACAAATACAATTACGTGCCTGATTACCTCGAATGGTTGTTACATGCCACAGGCATGATCCAAGGAAGATCAAGTCAGTTTGTTCAGCTGAGACTTTTGCTCAGCAGAAGGGTCCTCTCTGCCCAGCTTCTCATCTGGTTGACGTCACGGGCTTCAGCAGCGTTTGTTTGTAGTCTTCAGTGTGGCTGTAGGCACAGGCAGCTGAACTGCTGTCCAATTAGCTTTTCTTTTGGTGGATCTAGGAGCTCAGGAATTTGGGGAGATACAGAATGTCATTAACTTTTATACACCAGTAATATGTGCTTAATCTTTTGGAACCCCTTCACCTGTGGTGCTGGAAAACCATAAGCTGGCTGAGAACCTGTAGTACCTCCCTCCTTGACGTGAAATTTCTGTCTCTTCTCCCATTCTCATTTCCACTCTCTGAAAGGATCCAGAAGTCTCTGATTTTTTGCAAATGCATATATAAGCAATTCCTAATGCATCTGTATTGTCCCAGTTAATTGAATTAAACTAACTTTATGTGCTTGAACTCAAGTGGAAGGACTGGGTCTTGTAGTTTGTAACTTTAGTCCTATTAAAGTTCTGAACAGAGAGGCACTAAGAAAAATCCAGATGTTATTTGGACTAGTAAAAATCAACGCACTAGAATTGCATCTGGTATTGTAGGAACAACTTCTCTAGCAAAGTGAACAGTTTCTCTGACAGGATTTGGTTTATTAACAGTGTCCCTTGGCCTGCTGCTCTACCTTCCTGCACATACAGCTTTATAGAGATACAGTCAGGGCTTGATTTGGGGTGAAATACTTAGTGTACTAAACTTCCATTATTGCAAGCTAACTTTGATTAGAATTACTTCTTTTTATTCTTTCAAGCAGTTCTATCTGCCCTAGTGTTTTAGAAAAATTAAACTAAGCAAATAAGAAATCTTCTGTGTACATCATCTGGTTCTGATTATCTACTTTATTTTGCAAATCAGTGTACAGTTCACAAATGTGGCATTAATTAATGAGGTATATGCTTTGGACTTGGCTGCCACCAGCTCAGTGGTTTCTGAGCATGTTGATGCATTGCAGAGAGTTCCTGATTTCTCTGGCTGCCTCCCAGCTGGGAGTTGAGATTGCTTAAACTACAGACAGGGCAAAATACTGAATAAAATACATTCTTTGCTATGGAACATCACCCTGTATTGTATTTATGGGGTGCTCAAAGGCTCAATTCACATTAATTATAATTTCTATAGAAAAAACTCAGAGGTAGTTGGCTCAAGTGTTATAGGAATATAATTTAATTACAGGCATGAAATTGAATGTAAATAAATATCAGTTTTCTAGTAACTTCTTTTGGCTAAGATGATTATAAAATTAGATAATTTAAAAACCAAATAATCCCAAAAGTTGCATTTCCTCTTTCAAAGTAGCCAGTTGCTTTCAGAGGGCAACAATATAAACCATTGAAAGAGTTTAATGGAACAAGTGGTTAGAAAACTCTGTCCAGGCAGTGATATCTGTCACCACAAGAGTGATACTTGAGGAAGTAAGAAATTCTTGCCTTGTTTTATGGAATATATCATTGACATGTCAAATTCCTTTAAAGAGGTAATACAAATGTCTAAAATGTGTTCTACCTTTCCATCTTTTCATTTTCTCTGTCTGAGGACTGCCCTGAGACTGTGTTACATTAGTGATGGGTGCTGTGTTTCCTTCCCAGCCGTTCTGGGGGCTCCAGCCAGTCCTGCTGAGCTTCCCTGAGCTGTCAGCTGGGACTTGCCATGTGTCTCTGAAGAGAACATGCTGTAAATCCCAAAATCTGCTCCCACACCTGTGGGATGTGTCAGTGCATTTGCAGGAGGTGCAGTAACAGCACAAGCTTGCCCACTTGCCAGGCTACTGCTCTGCAGTGTTTTCCCTCTCTCTAAGAGCAGAAGTGTAACTGTGTGCTCTGGAAACTGGAGGCTGAAGGTAGATTTACTGTCAAGAAAGCCTTTCAGAGTATTTAACTCGAACTTCATTTATTTCTAACCATTACACACAATCGTGGTGTGCCTTCCACCCCTTGCTCCCAGATATTGTTGTGGCAAAAGAGTGCATAAAAAATTAAATTAGTTAATTTCTAATAGTCTACAAACATTTGAAGGATGCTGTGAACTTTCTGAACTATTTTTTGAGGTTACTCATTACTTCAATCAATTAATGTTTGTTTAAATGCAAACACAGCTGTTTTGTAGGGTTGTTTGGTTTTTACCCCACACATGAGGAACTTACAAACTGAGCAAATGAAACACTTTGGGCTAACAAACCCTATTTCTCCAAAGCCCATAATCTCAAATGACAAATATTATTGCTCTCAGAATTGGGGGCATGAGGGTGGATGAAAAACCAGCCCGGGTTTTGGTTGTTTTTTTTCTGATGTTGTTGCCTTTTGCTTTGTAACCCTCAAAGCCATAAAATTCATAAAGCTGAGCCTCCAGTAATGGCTTTTGAGATGGATTTTGTTTCCATCAGTATGCCAAGAAAAGAGACAAATATATTTGCAGTGTCCTCCCTGTGCCATATCTGGGATATATATTTGGCCTTACTAGCCCAAACAAGTCTGGTGCTGACTCTCATCTCTGCTCCTGCCAGTGACCACACACAGCCCCCCTTTGTTTGTGCTCTGTTTAAACAGCAGACACCCCCTGTATTCCAAGATAGGCTTTACCAAGAAGCATTAATAACCTTTTTCCCTCTAAAAACTTGGACCAATATTTGCCAATACTTATCAACCCCTCTGATCTGCAATATGAACATTGTAGCCTTATTTCACTATTGTTTTTAAGAAAATAGCCCCCAGAAATAGCCCCTTTTTTGAATCTCTCAGTAACACCTTCATAGAGGGCACTTCAGCATTTCTGAATTTTTCATTTTTCCAGATTTCTAATACTCAAGTTTTTCTTCCCTTAAACAGATATTTCTTTCATTTACACTAATTTTCTTTTATGAACATAACTTTTTTGTGGGCAAGCAGTAAATATAGGATTAGCAAACTTGCACAATGGCTTGGTTCACATTTCATTCTTTGCGGTGTGATCTCATTAATGAATAGTCAAGTTGAATTTGGAAAAAGAATAAAGGATAAAAAAAAGCTGCTTTGTACCACTCAGATTCTACTTAAGAAATAATTAGTGTTGACTGGATCTAATAAAAAGGTAGGCTTTTCAATTTATCATTTTGAATTGCATGTTTGCTATGGAATTTCTTATTCTTCTAATTTCTTGAGAAATAGCAACACCTAAAGATCCCGAGATAATTTCCTTGGAACCCTGCTGATTTCATTCTTACTAAATTCTATAGATGTGAGCCTGTAGTTATTATGAAACTTAAAGGATAATGACAATTAAAGTAATTATTTCAGTAAAATGTTAGGAAAAATCAACCTAATCCCTATTGTTAAGCAGACAGATTTTTTTTTTCCTATGGAGAAAAAATATGTAACATATAATTTATTAAAAGTTTTAGGTTTATGAGTTCCGTTAAGCTGTTAATATTTTAAACTTTATTTCGATGACAGCCACTTTTGCACTAGTCTAGATGTAGTTTCCTTGTTAATTCTTGAATCTCTTTAAAAAAGATATCAGAAACAACCACATGTTTTAGATTCCTTGATGAAGGCAGCCTACTTGTCCTGCTCAAGTCTGCCTTCTTGTTATGAATATTTAGCACATTAACCTGAGCACAATGACTTGTTGCATGTTTCAGGCTGGATATGGTAGCTGTGAACCCTTCAGTCTCTTGCATTCTGTTTGATCAGCAAGTACATGGGAATGGGAGAAGTGTGCAGGTTTGGGAACAGCAAAATTCACTATTCCTGCCAGGGCTTTGCTTGGGCAAACTGCCCCTCACCTATGAGAACCACACACTTGATATCCAGAGCCTGATTTTTTGTGGAAATTAAAATAGAAACAAAACAGCTTCCAGATGCCATCCATATCTTCCTTCTTGCTAAAGCTTTGATATTTTTTAAAGAAAAAATTGTATTGGTGTAAGGCTCTAGGTCCTGTGAATTTGGAGCAAACTAGTAAGATGGTAATTAACACAACAGAGGTCAAAACAGATGAAAGTAAGAACAGTAGGTGCTAAAGCAAACTCTTACAGAAGAAATTTATAAGACTTCAGTAAATCTAAAGGAGATGAATATCAGTTCTATAAACCTTCAACTGATAATCACAGGAATAAAAATTAAAGCTTAGAGTAAAACCCAGGGTCAAACCTAACTTCTGTCCAGAGTCAAACTTAGTCTGTTATTCTCTGTGGTGTGATCTGCTGTGTTGCACATGTAGAGATTTTGGGTCATCTCTGGTTGAACACCTTTTCAATTAGTGTAATAAAACATTTATGAAATTTTAGTAATCGTTTAAGTCCATTTGATGTGCCTGCAGGAAGTCTCCTTTCTGTGCTTTCCTAATTAATCTTATTTAGAACAATGGCCTAGACTGAATTGGTTAGATTTCATTTTTTTGGTATATATTTTAAGTCAGCAGAGTCTTAACGTGAGATTCTTGTCCCTGTGCATTTGTGCATGATCATCTGGATCCTCTTCCATTCCTGGTACTGCAGGTGGCCCAGTGTGAGAGTACAGGGAAAAGACACAGCAGCTGAGCTGCCTCTCCCACTTGGCATGATTACCCAGGAGGGAGTTATACAAAAGGAGAGAATTGATTTCTACATTGGTTCCATGAGAAAAATGAAACTTCCTGCAATTTCTCTGTGTGCGTCTCCCTCACCCCCGCTCCCCTTCCAAACAACTTTTGAACCCTTTGGTCAGTTTTGGCCCTGTTGGATCAGGAGGTTACACTGCAGGGAGTTAATTGAGATGAGCAGTTGGTAAGAGGAGAGAGTCTCCATGAACATCCCAGTGAAGAGGAGTCTGTGGCTCAGCACCAGAAGATTCATATGGAAAAAGGACGTGAATGCTCCAGGTAGATGAAAAGTACTCATCGGAGATCAAACCAAACCCAAACCCCAAAAATTATGGGAAAAACAGCACTTGTGTTGTGCATACAACTTCTTGGGTTTCTTTCTTTTAAAGCTTTAAGGAATGGGGTTTTTTAGCCTGTTCCCCTTTGCTGTTCTCTTGCTTGCTGACACTCTCTTGCAACCTGAGCGGCACCTGTGAGTCTGCAGATTCCTTCTCTTAACAGAGAGCTAAGCGTGCTTAAAATGTATTTCTCTGGATGCAGGATTTCCATATTATGCATCACACAGTATTTAGTCTGAAAAACTATTTGAGAACTTCTGAAGTTTTTTTGAATGTAAATAGGAAGCTCTCCTTTTTTGACATGTTTGTGTTTGCTTCGGTATCCATCGCTAAGTTGAGGTCTCAACCCTGGTTGTTTTATATTTATCTATCTATAGAGAGATCTTTGCAGCATTTCTACAGGATCTACTGAATTGTTTTACCTGAACTGTGTAAGTGGCTTGATTTACCTCTGAGCTGAGAGGGGCAGCTGGAAACCTCCAGTATTTGTATATCTCAGCCCATCTTTAATTATTTTGTAAGTGGTTCTACTGACATTGCATTATTCCAAGTTGAAATGTTTTTGGAACATTCTTTGCTGGTTAATTGGAAAGTTGTTATTTATGGTTTCCAGGTGATTTGCACTGGTGGGCATTCAGGGTGGTTTTCTAGCTTCATTTAACCTGTTGATTTAGAAGTGGGTTTTTATTTTGGAATTGGGGTGAGTTTTTCTTTCCATGTAATCCTTAAGATCAGCTAGTAGATTTCACAGAAAAGGAAAGATAAACTGATTCTGTATCCTGAGTGTACTCACAGAATATGCAGTCCAGAAATAACATACTGTACAGACTGATGGAGCAAGCAGTATGAAAATTTTCCTTTCCTACAGATGTGATAATTCTCAGAAATCCAGCTTTCATTTGTGCTATGCTAAGTGAAAAAGGGCTCTTTTCAGGATGGGATATTTCAGGGTTTAAATAGTCTCTTTGTACTAAGAGCTCATGCACTGTTCTTTACTGTTCATATTTTTGGTACTTTTCCTTCTTTGAAGTGATAGGGGAACTGGAGCAATCTGCAGCTCACAGGAAAAATCAGGAGGCTCAAGTGATGTGCCCTGGGACTTGCTCTTCGTCTTTGCAGCTGTGATCCCAACAGTCCTTGTGCTCCTGCTCAGTCACAGGGCAACAGTCCAAGGTGTCAAACCCATTCTGATCCTTCGTCTGAGGCAGCATTTAGTTGTCTTTCATACTGAGAACTTATCTTAAAATAATTTTAAAGAATAAGATGAATTTCTTGCTATGCTAAGCTTAATTTTCAAAGTGGAAAAGGGAGAGAACTGTGAAAGGTGTCCCTGCTTTCCCTGTATTTCTTCCATAGAAGAGCTAGGACTGCAAGTAAGAGAAGAGTAGGGCCAAAGAAGCTCAAAGGACAGAGGAAACAGCCTGAACAAAACCTGAACAAAACTTCATTACAGAAGTGTCTGACTTTGGTGAAAATTATATATTGCTTTTGACTAGCAAACTTTACGAGAGAGCCAAGTTACTTTAGTATTCATAAAGTCAATGACTAAAAATGAAAGAGATAACATCTCGGAAAATGTTGGAGAGTTTGTTTGTTTGTTGGCTTGTTTCACTGGTTTGAGGAAGAAATGAAAACTCCTGTGGTCACTAAAGGAAATCAAATAGCCAAGACATTCAAAGCTTTGATCACAGTCTTGAATCTAAAAATATAATAAACTAAGTAGCACTGCAAACAAACATAAGTTGAGACATCAATAACAGCAACTGATAACCAGCTTTGTGGCTGGGATAATTTAGCTCATTTAAAATAAAGGAGTTAGCAGTATAAGAAATTTTGAAAAATGGGCAAAAACTCTTGCTTTTCTGGGCACCACCTTCTACCTACTCTTTTGTTGCTGGTCTCATGAAGAAATTAGGTGAGTAGATGGCTGCAATGTGTGTTCTTGAATGATAAGGCTAATTCTTAGTTACACAGCTGCATCTGGAAAGGTCAACAGAGGACAAAGGTCATGGCTCCAATAATGATACTTCCTTACATGTTAAAAAACTTTAACAGTTTTCATTTTAGAAGGTAATAGAATTATCACCCTCAGCAGTTTAATGCCATCAGTCTAAAAGTATTTTCTTTGAACTGCTGGCCACTGCTTTATTTGTTTATTTACCTATTATTCTGGGAGAGGAGGAAGAGGGTGTAAGGAGAAACCAGGAATTGCTGCATGAGAGCTGACCTGTCTCGGCTATCACGCCAAACAAACATCTCTTGAGAACGTTCTAGGTGTGGTTGCAGCTCTCCCAGCATAAGGGACAGGCTCTGGGACAAATGAGTGAGGTTTGGGTGTATAACATTAAAACTTCATATTCTGAGCATAAAAAAACCTCTTGAAGTCCTGCCCTGCTCTCAGAACTGCAGTTCTGTGAACATCTTAAACTATTTATTTGTGTATTACCTGGTTTCATTATAAGCAGATTTTTTCCCCCAGCCAGTTCCCCACAGAGGCAGTGGGTGCTTGTGTTGGCACAGGAGATGCAGCAGCAGGCAGCAGATGTTAGCTGGGAGCTGGGAATGCTTCTTTCCATGGTGGCCACTTACGTCTTCAAAGCATTTGAGAAAACCACAGCCTCAGGAACTGCTGATGTGCAGCTTCCAGAGCTGCGTGGTAACTTTCTTACAGCCTCATGATGGTATTTACCTAGAGGGCTTCGTTCCCTCTATTACCAATAATATTAACAAGAAATTCTTTGTAAGAAGCTTGGGCCACATTCACTTTCAAAGTGAATTTACACATACCACTCAGAACACTGCTTATAACAGTATTTTAAGATCTAGTACTTTACCTTGTTGTTGGCAATGTGACTTTGTGACCCTGGACTATAAAGTCAGAGAGTGCTTTGTCAGTGATTTCTGAAGAGCAGCGATTTCATCCTGAGTTGGCTTTACAGCACAAACAGAAATATTGTTCATGATTTCTGCCCTCTGATAATGATTTAATCTTGTGAAGAGACTCTGCTGTGACAAGCTCACCCCTTTATGTTAGTGAAGTAGTTAAAATGCAGAGCTGTTCAGAGTATTATTTAAACGTCTTTTGCAAACTTAGAGGCGAGTGACCTTGCTGCCCTGGCTAAATTCCCATTTACATCATTACTGTAAGTAAGTCTACAGCTTAATTCCTTGAGGAAATGCTGTGCAGAGGCCAAAGCTAAACCTGCACTGTTCAGTCTGAACTGGGATATCCCCAGTGCTCTGCAGGGATTCTGCACTGGGAGAGGTGTTTGCTGTGAAGCACTGGTGTTAGCTGATAAATAAATTGCTGCCTTTGCTTCTGCCATCACCAGAAAGACTCAGATACTAAAGGTAATCAGCAAGGAGTACAAGCCAGAACAGAGAAACAACAGGCTTTAGGACTATCCAGAAATGTATTTAATGACCCTGACAAGTTTTGCCCTTGAAATTATAAATTAGTGAGAACAATATTAGTCAGAACCTGTAAGCAATTAGCCCAAAGAAGGGCTGAAGGACATTTCTGGTGTTGCTAAGGCCCAGGGAAAAGCAAAAATAAACATTAAAAGGGATGGTATTTTATTTAAATGAAATAGAGTAGGATACTTCCATTTTTTTTTTCCTAAAGATTATTATTGCAGAATGACATAGAGATTTTGCAGAAATTTTCCTACTTTTGTTAGGAAAAACTGTGTCTGTCAGAATAGGTAAGCACTGAACAGATTCCACACCACAGAATGGCTTTTATCAGAGGTTTGCAGAATTAGACAAATATCTGTGAAGAATAAATACACTTCAGTTCCTCTGCTTTGGGGCAGAAGGTCTCTTCAGGTTTTTCCAAGGTATATTTGAAGCTGTTGTTGTTTTCCTCTGTCCTGTTCTCTGCTGGTTCTAATTCTGGCTGTTAGCATGTACCTTAGAAGGCTCACTGCAGACTGGGATTTGGCACATTGAGGTACCTAAAAGAGCTGCCTCCCCAAGGCCAAACAAACAATTGTTAGGCTGAAATACAAAGATCCAGGTGATCCTAAAACACGCGGCACAATTTGCAGGTGTTTTTTCCCCCCTGTTCTTGAACTCAAAAATCCATAGCAACTACTGTTTACTAGTATCAGCCTCTTTCTCATAGCTTTCCTGCCAAGTCTGCCCACCAAGGACAGGGCACATGTTGGAGCTGCTGTTAACTAATAACCAGTTTGGGCCTTACAAAATACCAATGAAGAGCAGTGATTTTTAGTCTCTGGAACTACACTTGATTGGCAAAAATAGGTTAAAATCACTGGTTGCCTCTTCAGTATTTACAGCAGCATCTGAGCAGTCTCAGGGAAGCAGCCCCTCAGTCAAAGCCCATTGCCATGATGTACTCCATAAGGCCTTACCTTTATATTTATTTTTTGTAATGCTTGCCATAGCTGCTGGAATTTCAGGCCTTTGTGTTTATCCAGCCACTTGTCTGAGAGGAAAATCTGGGAAGTAAACAAGTCCCCTTCTAGGCACCTGCCACCCTTGCATGGTCTGTCCCTCAGCCTAAATAAAGCCGTGACTTTTCTGTGGAAACTGCTGTCCTGCTGTGATGCACAGAGCACCTGCAGGTACTGAACACTGACCTCTACACATTGCAGAGGTATTCTCTTACCTGTTGTATTTATCATTTCAATCCTCTCTCTTTTGTCTTTTGTGTCAAATCTTTCTACTGAAGAATAAGATCTTTGTAAAGTACTCTTTAGAAGGAAGAAGGAAGCATTCCAAAGCAGGCATAGACAAATCAGTAGCAGCCCTCCCTCTGTATTCTTCATTGTTGTAATTGTGTTGTAATTGCAGTGTCAGAGGACATTTTCCAAAAGGTTGGTCAAGGATGTGCCTATTAAATGTAGTAAAACCATATCCAGAAATGTATTTCCTTCTTGAGCAGAAAAAACACACAGAGACAACTACAAAGTGAGGGTCCTCTGTTATCTCAGTATGTTCAGTCTGCTGTGCAAAGTGAAACCAAGTCAGTAAAGGCAAACGATTTAAGTCTAAAAGCTGTATCTTGGTGAAGATTCCTAACCCAGTGCACTACTGCCTGAACACAAAACTGAACCTCACCTTCAGATGCTGACTTGCACATGAATTGTCTCTTTTCAAGCTCATATTGGCTTGGCTTCCAGGAAAGCACTTGACTTTCACAAGAACATGTGAATTTAAAAAACCCCACGTGAACAGATATTAAGGTTTCCTCCTTTCAAGTCACACTTAAATGTTGCTGACACAGTAACACAGCACCAGGCTTTGATGCAGTGCTTTTGCAACAACTTGTGTATAGATCTCTGCTCAACTCACACTTGTTTTTCACAGAGCTGAAGTCTGATGTTATTTAAAAAAAAATACAAAAACCTTTCAGTGTGTCTTTCCTAATACAGTGCATTTTTTAAGGGGGGAGGAGGGGAAGCTATTTACTTTTTATTTTCATAAACTTTCTTAATGTTTCTAAGTTTTCAAAATCAATCATTTGTCGGTTACAGTCTTAAATAATTTTCCCTATTTGTTCTGTTGAAACTTTTCATGTAGGGAAAAATCCACTGGGTCCAAGGTTCTGAAAAAGCTGTATCAGTTTCAGCTCTGCAGATAAGGATGGAAATAAAAATTGCATAATATTTGGGGAGCTGATTTTTTGCTTCAGCCACATAGACCATGAGGTTAGCTAAAAAGCTGTTATAAAAAGGGAGAAAAATGCAAAAGCAGAAAACTAGCCAGAGTTGTGATAGGGTGTGTTTTCCTGCTCTCCCTGTAAGTTTGTGATAGAAATGAAAGAGACATGAACTTACAGGGAAACTAACTTTGAAAAACTTTTACAGGTTTTAAAATGTTCTTTTTCTGCATACCAAGACCTAACTAAACAAAAAAAGCAAAATGCCTAACAATTTTCCTTAAAATTCTCAGTAATACAAGTCCTAGGTAAGTAATCTCTGATAGAAGAAAATGTGCCTGAACATTGATAGTCTGAAAAGATGTAGTACTTGGCTTTATTGTATGAGAAGATGCAGGAGCCCCTTGCTGCCAGGGACTAAGTTAACCCTAGCTGGTTTAGTCTGAAACTGGATCAATTAACTATTTTTCACATTAATGTCTGATTAGAAGGAAATATAAAGAATGTGCAAGGGACTATCATCACTCAAGTTGCATGGCAGGCATTCCAAGGCTCTTTACAGAAACCAATGTCTTCTGAAGTATCTTCATATCCCCAGATTCATGTTTTGACATCCATGACAGTGAACTTCAAGAATAAAAAGGTAAATTTCCTATAATAACAAGTTTTACATTAATTTTTTGCATTTTTTGAATTTGCTGAAGCTAGCACTCAGACCTATTGGTAGAACTGTTTTTACAGTTCTTTTCAGTGCCCCTGTCTCTATGGCAGTGTTCCCATTTCTCAGGCTTTAAGACTCTTCTCATACCCTCACCACGGCAGACCCAACATCCAAAGTACCTCACTCCTAAATGCACAAGTCACTGTTGTGCCACGTTCTGGGTACTGCTACAACACAAATTCCTCCCTGGCTGCAGCCTGGGACCTGTTTAACCCCATGGCAGCTGACAAAGGATCTGCCAGCACACCAAGGGAGCAAATACTGCCTTTGTGTTAAAATGGGAGAGCTAAACCTGCCAGAAAAATAATTCTGAGGTGCTTTCCTTGATGCCTGAGGATGAATTTCAGTATTTCTATACGTGGGTGGAAGGGACAGATTTTGTCTGTTGTAGGATACATTTTCCCCAGAAAAGTTTAAAAGTTGCCACTAACTGCCTTCCACTATATGGTGTTAAGACAGGAGAGGAAGCAAACCATCCTGCACTTCGTCTGAAAGGCAGAGTAGGGAGAACTCAGGTTTCTCTGAGTGTTGGATTGTTCCTGTTCCAGCATTTTTAATCTGAATAGTTTCAGCAAAATACTGTTTCTTCAGGGCTTTTAGTGACCTGTGCCATTTGCACCTGCTTGCCTTCATACTGCAACACCACAGGAGATTGTAT
This sequence comes from Alethe diademata, assembly GCA_025584955.1. NCBI lineage: Eukaryota > Metazoa > Chordata > Aves > Passeriformes > Muscicapidae > Alethe > Alethe diademata. Next base: position 7,106,836 of record JANRMJ010000107.1, on the reverse strand, counting down.
TCACTCTTAGACCCTCAAATTCACCACTTCAATTCTGCACTCTGCTATGTACAGTTAAGTGACATAAAGGAATTCCAGCTGATGCATTAAAGGCCTATTTAACTGGCTGTTGCACAAATTGATGCTCTCCTACATGATGCACTTGTCTTGATATTTGGAAAGGTTTCACAGTGCTCTGATACACTGAGTACCCTCCACCTAAGAACCTCCATACTCTCTTGTTTCTCCATACTCTGATCTTTTGTGAACTCCAAAAAATATTAATATCTATATTCTCTAACCAGGCATGTTAAACCACTTCTCATCTGTTCCAGCATCTGGAGAGGAACTTCTGAGGAGGAGACTTGTTACTTACCTGTATACAGCACCAAGAACCACCCTGATTTTCCCTGCCACACCATGAGCTAAGCTCTGTCACCAGCTGAAGGCATTTGCTGCTGCTGCTGCTTTGGCAGCAGTAACCCAGCCTCAGTGGGGAAGACTTTCAGCACCTGAGCTGTTACTGATCACAAGTCAGATAATGAACTCAGTTTTGCTATTAGCCTTTTAAATATACTTGCAGGAGGGAGGGGAACCCCCAAACCAGGTTAAGCATTTTCTAAGGTCACAGAGAATCTTGTAGTAGTAAACTAAGAGCAGAATCAGCTTTTAAAACTTTAATCCCTCCCCCTAGTTCTGCATTCCTTTGGAACGAGAAGGTGCTCAAATTTTTGGCCAGAGGACCTGAAAAAATTTTTTAAAGAATATTTAATCCACAAAGCTTCAATTTGCAGTATAAAAAAAGTAAGATGTCTCTTTACAAGGCTGATAGCCAACTGTAGTCCATTTTTCTTATTTTTCGTAGCTCTTTTTCCTGGGATTTAGACAGTTTACATGTCATCTCCCCTAATAATTCCATATGGCTTGTATCTTCTTGTTCCATTGCCGTGACATCTTCCTCATCTGAATCATCCTCTGCTTTTTCACTTTCCATTTCTACTTCATCAGCAACTTCTTCAGCACTGGAAGATGGTTGGAAACAACCCAATTAATAGTTACTCTCACTTACTACAGTACTATAGGGGAAGAGTTATCACACAAACAACAAAATAAACAAGATATTATCTTTTTTTTCTTTTTTTCATTTCAGTCTACCTTAAAACTGCTATACTTCTCTTGCCATCTAAATTTCAAGCCATTTTTCAAATAGCTCTCCTCTAAGTAAACTTTAAATAGTTTTCTTTCTCAAAATATAGTATGTAAGGGCAGAGCAGGCAGGTCAGCATTATGACAAATGTTACAACACTGCAGTCCTACAGGATCAGAAACATTGGATATCCTGGTAGATGAGACAGTATTCAAGAAGGCCATTCTTCTCTTTCAAATCTGAAAAAGGTCCCTTGGTCTTAAAAACTTCTAGAATACCTAGAGCATTACTAGGAAAGAGAATTCTTTGGTTGTTTGTTTTTGATTTTTCTTTTTCTCTAAACATAGAGAGGTGTTTAAAGTGGCTGTTCCCTTCCGAGTTCAAGTGTTTTTAGCCTGTGCTGAAGTAGAAAGCACCATTCCAGTGAATTATATGGAACTGTTATAATTTAAAATGCATTAATTAATAGTATTAGTTCAAGTGTCTGTTGTATAAATAGTCCAGATTTATTAGGAATGAACTGCATAGTAAAACAGTACTGGTTTTCTAAAAATCATCTGTTCTAATCCAAACTATTCATCACTCACAAAACTTAAATGGAGAAGCACACAGTAATATCATAGCACCAAGGAAAACAGAAGCATTTAACGTTAATAATATACCCACTGTATAATATATACACTATACAGTGATAAATTGTGGTCAATCTTCAAGGGCCCAGTGCTGCAGGCCTTACATGTACCTTTAAATGCACAGCCATACTAATCACCACTGTCAAAGTACAAGCTCTGCAAGGGCAAATATTTACACAGGTCACTGAACTCTCACATTCTTCAGGACTGAAACTAGATGCAAGTTTCCATGTATCAGATTTTTGCCAGTGTTTTGTGGATGTTTTGTTGTGCCAAGCAGCCTGAGATCTTGCAGGAGGGGCCAGCACAACGTGGCAGAAGCCAGGACACTGCTGTTATGGCAGAACCCAGAGCACTCTCTGCAGCTGTGTTTGTTTTTGGGCAAGCCCTGGCCCTGTGAACCACCCACTCACCCATCTGACAAATCCACACCAACACCTGATTCCAAGGACAGGTTCTCATCCCTGGTCTGGCAGAGTTTAATGAAACACTTTAAAGAATAGATGGCACAAAAATGCAATCGTTTAACTGGCTTCAGTGGAAGTAACAAGATATTAATCCTAATACAAGACCACTGCTGTAATTCCTGTGTCTGCATTCCTTTTCTAGCAGCATATATTGATCCCAAAGGAGAAAGCTACAATTTTAAGTACCTGTCAAACTACTCTATTAAATTGGAATTAATGCACTGTAAGCCAAACTCAGACATGCCTACAGTATACACTTGTATTTTGTAGCTGAATTAGAAATGACATTTGAGTTCTAAACGAATTTTTAAAATAAAGCTGCTAACTTCCTGGTGCATCTAGAAATTGAAACCAAAAATTATGCAGCAAGTCATAGTAATTTCAAATAAAGTTGAGAATCTAATATTTACCCAAAATTAGCAGTAAATAACCACTAAATCCCTGGAATAAAGTTAAATTCATAGAGAACACCTGAGTGTAAAAGGCAGCCTTTTACTTATAAGCACATTATGCAAAACCTAGCAAAAATAACAGCGAAAGCCAATACACTAAACAGCCAGACCATTACCACACATTCTATTATGTTCTAACTATTCTATTCTAAATTACTGAATAGATAGAGTGTTAGAAAACTGCTTTTACACTCTGAACAAAGATGTACATAATTTAAAATTGGTAACTAAGGAGAGTTCTTCAACTTTTCTTACCTTTTGTTCTCTTTGGAGATGAGCAATGAGTTAATAAATATAGTGCAGAGGAAGGAAGCTGATGGCAAAACGTGTGCTGGAGTGTGCAAAAGCTGCAAAGATAAAACAAGTTTTATGAAAGATTTTGTTTGTTGTGATTTTGCTTGTACCTTTACTGTAGTTACTCCTACCTCTTTGACAGCAGGTGAAGCTTGCTCCTGCTTATTATGAACAACTAGTTTTCCAAGGTTTGTATCCTCCTGTGCTTGCTGATGTCTGTGCTTTCCCAACAGCAAACTAAATGGTGTCACAGGAAGACTTTCTTCTACTGCCAGCTTGAAAAAAATGTAAATAGAATTTTAGTGTCACAAATCTAAGTTCCATCTCCTTTTAAGTTACCAAAATTCAGAACAAACCCAGGTGAGAAAAGTCTACATTCAAATTTAACTCAACTGAGATACATGGCTCTTTGTACTCATTCTCTGTCAGGTGTCTGGAGAGAATCCTGCACAGAGGGTTGCAAAACTCTGCAGAATCTGGATCCAAGAGCACTAGATTTTAGTTTGCTGATCTACCTATTAACTTCCAAGTATGGAAGGTGGTACATGTGCCAGAAAACCAAAGGATGGTATTTTCCAATTCCACTTAGAACCAAAACATCATTTATACTCCAGCATCATCTGCAGAGAGATTCAATTGTAATGGGAAGCAAAAAATGGCACCTTGACTTTTGGCACTTTCCTACATCAATATGCATTAATCTGAACACCAAATTATTTCCCTACCCTCCAAAGAAATTGATTGCTTATGCCCACATTCCCCCAGCATTTTGTATTAGAAAGATACTAACTTCTACTTTCATCTATTGTGTCTAACTGACCAAATCAATCAAATGCTGCTGTTTCAGTGAGTATGAAACACTTCTTCAACATGAATTAAAACAAAAAATCCAATTTCCCAGACTACTTCTCCACAGAAATACAAACTGGAATGCAATTCTGGAACTCCTTCTCACTGATAAGTCACAATTGACTGACAACTGTTCATCCCCATCAGAAAGCACAGTTCAGACCACACTCAAGGTTCCAAGTGTTACAGAAACCAAGATAAGGAAAGAACTTACTCAAACATTTTGCTTTATTTCTTAATTTGTGTAACCTGAATGTTTTAGAAAAGTATTCTTTTTTTCCCCCCAGGGGAGATGGAGAGTAGCTTACTGATACTTTTAAAAAAATTTCTACAAACAGCACTTCTTATCAAAAAATAAGCAAATCCAGATTACTGCCCTTTCAGCTAAGTGCCTGGATCTGGTGTGCATTTTCATGACAAAGGGGAATTTCAATTTGACAAAATGACTACCATCAGAATTTTGAACTGCTCTGTCCATCTGAGTCAGAATTTCTATGAGAGGTACCTGTTTGCTTGATGGCGTGAGCCTTTCTTCCAGAGACTTTGTGCTAAGTGTCATTAGCTCCTAAAATACAGAAGGATGCAGCACAGTTATCAGATGTGAAACTGCTTTCCATATTTCCATACCTTGCCTACAGAAGCTTCCAACTGGCCCAAAAGCTTTTATCAGTCAAGTGTAAGAGGCAAAACCATCTCTTCCTCTTTATTTTGTAAAGAAACTGAAGAGAAGCAAGAATGGACCTAGAGGTTCTATAGACTTTTTGGGAAAACAAACAAAAAACCCCACACTCCCACCCAGAAATTACAGAGAAACCGATTAACTCATGGAACATTTGAATAATCTGCAATAACTCATACAACTTCTAGGTGTTTGTTTAAGTTAAACAGCATAGGCAATGTTCCCAAGTTCTCTCAAGTGTCAAGTTACAAGTGTCTTGTATCAATGAGGCAGCATAAACTATTCATCACAGAAAACCAGTAAATAATTCTGAGCTTAGGCTGTGTTGGCAGTTGAAAGCTTTCAACAAAGCACAGTTTACAATGACTTGAAATCAAAAAAGGAACTCCTATGCTCATAAGCAGAACTCTGAATTCTTATCAATCCATTTTAAAGAAAACAGTTTTTCCCCAGGAACCACCTACCCATTACTATTCCTTACTTGTGTATCCGTAAGAAAAAACAGCTGGGATTTTCTTAGCCAAAGGTATTTTTCTGTATTTTCAGGTTCATCTCTTGGAACAAAGGCAGCAAGCCGGATCTTTTCTTTACAAAGATTTCTCTGGATGTAGATTGGCCGTGGCTCATTTGGTTTAAACACAAACACTGCAAAACCAAGAATATCTTCTTTTTACATCAGGAAATTCTTATGCTCCTGGCTAGCTGTCAAAGCCCTGCATATCACAGCTAGCAAGGCTGGACAGGATTGCCTCCAAGCACCAGTTTATAGGAATATAACTGGATAACTTTGCTCAATAATAGAAGGGTCCTTTCACAGTACTCCAGTCCACATAACATACTTGAAAATTAACATTTCTATGGGAAGAGTTATCTTATTTTAATATCAGAGCTCTAAAATGTAGCTGCACAGTTCTGCATTTACAAGAGAGGGTCAACACTTGAGACTCACACCCAGAAAGTGTGGTTAATCCTGAGATATATTCTGTACCTGAAACTACCTGCTGAAAGAAAAGGTAACACACTTTGTTTGAATGCTGCTGTCAGATATGGCTCAGTTTCCACAGGTGCAAGCATACACTGAAGTCCCTCTCCAGCTTTCACGGTCTGAATTCTAGGAAAACCTTTTCTAGAAATTGTGCTTCCCCAGTTTTAAATTCTGCTGATTATGACTTGTCAAAGAAGGCTTTGTACTTACAGCTGGACTCTTTGGAGAGCCATGAGACTGCAGCAATATGTTCAGAAAGGGGATCAGGCTGCAGAACTACAACGTTGAGGTGGGCACTCCACTCCACTGGAAAGCAAGCACAGCAAGAGCCAGAGGTGAAAAGAAGCCAAACAAAAGGTGAAACAAACAACACACAGGGCCTTAGGTGCTGGAAGAGGCAGCTCCACTCATTCCCTGGTGAATGAAAACACACAAATGCTACCAACTCCTACACAAGTATAAGAAATATTACGGGGTTATTGTTCACCTAACTTAAAATATATTCTGCACACACACAAAGCACTTGCACATGGACAGGATACTATCCTAAGTATGAAAATCATCCCTTTTCCACAGGGCATTTTGTACTGTGCTAAATCTGGAACTGAACTAGAATTATTTCAAGGTTTCACAGTAATTTCAAGTAATAAATTACTCTGGCACACATTCAAGCTGATCTTACATGCACAAGTGAGCAGGTTCCAGCAACACAGAAAGCCATAATCAGTGGCACCAATAAGGTACTTGGAACATGTTAGTCTCCCAAAGCAGATGTTCCTACAGAAGTAAAAAGTCAAAACAAGTTAGTCACCTTCAGAATTCATCTTTGTTTTTCTATGTAGCAATTACACAAAAGTCACAAAAACCATTCAGTTATGATTTAATTTTGGGATCTAAGTCCAAAGTTCGCTTTTTGCATTCACCTCTAGTGGCATGAAACTCCACACACAACTATTAGATAAGTCTGATGATTTGAAGTGTGCATAAATGTGTAAGGATTACATGTTTCTACAGCATTCCAATATAAAGGAGGGATTTTAAACGCTTAAATAAATTACAAACCCATACATAACTGTAAGTGTTCACACTGGGATTGTAAAATAACTTCCATATTTAAAGAAGCTTTACTGTTGTTGAGGAACTAGAACAAGAGAATCAGTTAAAAAAAGGTTATTGTGAATTGCTCCAGTTGAAGAAAGCATGTGATTTAAATTCTCAGTCTCTTGTTTGAGAGTAACAGAACAACCTTATGACTTCTAATGATAAAAGATTTTCAAAAAGGCTAGTAAGGGACAGAATTTGTATATTAAAGCATAGCCCTCTGGAGTTATTCAAGTAATACAGTAATTCCTTATATTCCTAGAGTAATTTATTTCCTTTTAATACAACCAATGGTAAAGGTTGTAAGAAGAGGCAGCTGGCCTGGGAAAAGCTTGCCACTGCACCACGCTGGTGGCTCACGTGCCTCCCACAATTTTCCTGCACACCTGTTTCAGAATAATATTTCTCAATTTGTAATCTTAGAGGACCAATATAAAACAGACTTCCTCACACAAAAGAAAAGCTTACAAACATAAACACAACACATGGAAAGGAGAAACCTCTGTATGCTGCTATGATTCTTTTTGTCAAGAGTCTTTAAAATACTGTGACCACACAATGTTGATGTCTTTTATCATGACAGCATACAATGGAGCATTGCTGGTATAGTCTGCCAGGAAAACATGGATTTTCAAACAGAGGTTAGAGAGGATCAAGACATGTATTTCAAAGTACCGATAAAGTCATCGTGTCTTTATGGTTTATTGATATAATTTCTATTTGCATGTATGCATACACAAATAGAGAACCAACTTCTTGAATTTACACTTTCCCAGGACTTTGATTCACCCCTGGATTAATGGGGAAAAAGAGAAGGGCTATCAACATACTACTTGTGGGCTCCATGATACAGATTTAAGGATGGGAAGTACAGGAGACATAAGCAAGTAAGAAGGAATTGCAACACTCGATCTTATTTGTAACAGTATTTTTAACCAACCATCTTAAAGCCATTTTAGTCTTTCCTATATATGATACGAAATTAAGACTGATAAATGTTTATGTGTATATGTTTATAAACATATACAAGGTCTTGGACTGCTATGAATTGATTCTTTCTTTTCTGAGAGTTCAAACGAGACATAAAAGAGCAGATGAAAAATGTACCTTATATTTCCAGGTGGATGGCAAAATGTACACTTAAGATCCCAAGTAAGTGAATCCCATACAGTGACAGTTTCTTCAAAGCTAACAGCAAGCAAAGAGCCATCTTCTGAGAAGCAGCAGTTTGTAGCTTGGTAGTTGTGGTAGCTGCCTACAAAGTCACAGCTCCAGCTCACACTCTGCTGTGCTGTGTTGAATAAACAAGCCAGTTAATTCAAGTCTATACATGAAGAAAGAAGAATTCAATTATTTTTGCAAAATAGGCTCAAGAGCAAGGCAGTTTTCTTTCACAATTTTTGAAGAGTACACAGAATCTGCCCTGTTCTAATATGAGAAACAGCTGATAGGGTTTTCAGTTTTGAATTTGAACAGTGAACCTTGAGACTGACATGATACAATATTCATGCTTAGTTTACCAACTCCTTTAACCGTGCTCTCAAAGAGGCAGAGGTTAGCTAAAATGATACTCAAGTAGACTCAATATGAAAAATTATTCTGTCATATCTCTAGCAAGAACACACGAGCATTACTCAAAATCTGAACACAACTGGCATACAAAGCTCGTGGTTCATTTACAGAAGACTTGAGGATCACCAAGTGACCCACCAGCATGCCTCTTTGCTGACCTGCCACTGTGCTCTGTTGGGACACCTTTCCCACTGTTGACAGTTACCAGAAAATAAACTGGAGCAAAGTGATGTACTTACCACAGTAACATACATTTCCCAGTAAAAAATAATTCCTACAGCATGCTTTTGAAACATTTGAGTAGGATGAGGAAAAAGAGGGAAAATCACCCTATACTAAGATACCCTTTATATAATGGTTGCAAGTTGATGATTAAAAGACCTGCCTGTAAAAAAAAAAAAAAAAGCCTGAAAAACTTGAGTACTTCCAACTGCATGGCACCATCTAGGGGCCCAGCAAGAGACCTGCTGCAATTAGCACACACCAGAGTGAACTGAACTGAGGACTTGGTAAACCAGTATTTGCTGCAGAGAAGTTGCAGCACGTTAAGCCTTTCTATCTGTGCATTCCTACTCTGCCTCACTGGGCAAATACACCACAGCAGTCACCACTAATTGATACTTTTACACATGCCATGAAACAGAACCCTGTAGTCTCTTAAAATACAAACACCCTGATGAGGCCAGTCAGCAGATACAAAACTATTTTGTGGAAGGAGTTTCATCCCCAACTGACACTATACTCAAGATCAAAGTATCTGCTCATTAAGTTAAGATTTAATTTAGCTTCAGAGTAATTTATGAAAAAAAAGCAAAACCAAACACTCTTTCAGATACCATTGAGGGGATCACTATTAATACAGTAAACAACACAAGGTTATGTCTTTCTGTCTTCAACCACACCTGAGGAACAAAGAGCTTGGAAAGAGAAAGTTAGGCAAAGTTTGCCAAATGGAAACCCTAGTAGTTCAAAAGTACTTTTGAACATGTTCTCACCTGCCCATGAAAAGACAGATTACTAAACTGCAAGCAGTTCAGCAAGACCACTATCACAGCTATTCAGGCATGAAATGACAAGACATCCAAGTGGCAGGAAAATGCCACTTCACTTTAGTGTGCCTGAGAGTGTAATAACATTTAAGTAAAAATATGTTAATATGTTGGAAATCTTTTGTATTTCATGTCCAAAGGCATACAAAGCAATCAATAAACATACAGAGATGGTCTGTTTGAAAGAAGTGAACATCAGTATGTCTTTCAAGAGGTGAAATTTTGTTATTAGAAGTATCTCAGAAATACCTAAATACCCATTCTATGATGTTCAAGTACCTAATGGAAAGGATGTTCAAAAAATGAACTCTGAAGTGGTGGTTCTATAGAATTGCAAAAGTGCTATGATTTTACACTAAGTCAGCTCAAACAGTAACACATTTCTGTATTCTGCTCCTTTAAGCACGAGTCTCCAATGAAAAGCCTACCCAGAAGACTGACAAAAATCCATTTTCTCAGCATGGAAAAATCATTACCACAAACAATTCTTCAACCAACCAGCACAGGCTGCCATTGCCCAGGAACCTCCATACCAAACTAATACTGTGGAACTATGGCAGAACTCCATCACAGGATGCTCAGGAGAACACAATACTTCATGCAGCAGCAGAAGCAGATCAATGCAGGGGACTAAGCAAATGAAAGTAGGGTCTTAATTTCTATAGGATGACTTCAAATGTCATTGTAAGTCCTTTCCAACTGAGGTTATTCTCATCGTTCTGTTACAAGGTGCAAGTAAGTCATATTTCAGCCACACTTACCTTCTGGATCAGTGTCTTCTACCATCACCCAAACTTTAAACACACAGTCTCTGCCAGTTGTTACCAGTATGAGAGAGTCATCTCCCAGTTCATCCATGTCACGAAAGCACATGTCTGTGATGTGATTGTCATGGGGCGTGTTTATTCTGGTGTTCAGCTCAAAGCTACAGGAAAAGAAAACAGAAGCTTGCCATTCTATATCATTTGGAACTTGGGGAAGACTTCAGTTCAAGTTGATTCTGGGGCAGGGACAAGAGCAATCAAAGGAATTTCTAATTAAGATAGCTAAATGGTATTGCATTAACAGTTCAGGTTTCCCTAGTGGCTTCCATACAGTAGCCCAGCACCAGGAATTATCACAAGGCAAGCATCTCTCCAATACTCAGCCTGAAGCCGTGGGCAGTCCTTCCAGTACTTAAAAATCAGTCATGTGGCTGATCTGTGTAGTAGCTTTCATTTGCCTTGTTTCTTTTAGAAAATAAAACTTTGAAGTCAAAATGTAAGTTTTTAATAGAAAAATCAGGGAAAGGATATTAACCAGATGCATATGTTAGATAAAGACAAAGACCAACAATATAGTGATAATCTTCTGTACCTTCTGGAGAAGGACTAATCAATTAATGATGGATTACACAGAGGTGGGAAAACTGTATGAGCTACAGAACCATTCTGTCAGGTCCATGATTTTTAACACCAAGGAAATACGTAAATTTAAGTCCCATGTTACAACAGTCTCTGATTACTCTAAGTAAAACAAATCCAGAGCAATTATTTCCCATGTGTATTCAGTGCAACTCTGTGCTGTGCTGCAGATGCTGTAGTGTGCATGGTAACTTCCCAGATCTGGAAAAACTGCCTCTACAAGACAATGTCTGTGCAGGGATTTGTGTGACTGACAGCTGGAAGGCCAGCTGCTATCATTACCTCTGTATTTCCTCATTGTAGAACCACAGCTTCAGCTGTAGCTCGGGGTCAGTCACCTCTTCACTCTCCTCGACTGTGGCCAGCCAGGTGCCCCGGGCGCTGAACGCCACCTTCACCAGGTCTGACTGCTTCAGGCCCGCCTGGTGGATGTACTGCCGCTGCACAATGTCCAGCTGCAAAGCAAGAAAGAATGAAAAGTAATTTGAAGACGTTTTACCCACAAATTTTTGACATTTAATAGGCTAGCACACTGTTTTAGAGTACTTTTTTCAGTATCAATATTTAGATTTGCTTAGGAGTGAAGTCAGAGATAAAGCCAAGAACATCTCAGTCTGGAATTCAGCCTTGTGGGACAGCTGCAAGGTTTTTTTCCCATTTGCCATATTAAGTCTTCAAATAAATTCTGATGTACAAGTTACTTGACTGAGTAAGTCAGAGTTTTGGTACAAGCCTATCCAACTTACACTGAACAACTGTTGGTCACTCTGGAGGGAATAGAACTGCAAGTGGCCTGGCTCTCCATTCAGGACCAAAGCCTTGGTTCTAGGATCAACTACTAGGCCAGTCTTGACATCCCTACCTGAAAACAAAAATCAGGACAAATGACCAAAGCTGTCAAGTGACACATTCCACCCTCTAAGTGGAAGATAAATTTTACTGCACTTACTTTTGATTAGCCCTTGAATACTTCTGGAAAACCTTAGGTTGCTGTTGATTATTGATATTCCTGAAAGAAAAAGCAGACCAAATCTTGCAAAAGGCACACACCTCATGGTGGGAAAGGGACTGTAACCATCTGTACTGTAAATGTGTATTTTCCCAGTTTATGACACCAAGGTGGAAAGCCAAGTTACAGCAGCGACTTCACAGAATTGATCAAACAGCAAAAAAACATGCACCTGTTTTTTCAGATCATTAATGAAATTTTATGTAGTTCTTAGTTAATTCATCCAAAATCAACAAAATAAAGCTCATACAGATTTGCATTTCCATTGAAGTGATACTTGGATGTGTTTTGGCTTACTGTTATCTGTGTGCAAGGTGCAGCAGAGAACGCCATCAGAGGACATGGAGATGTACTCGACAGGAGACCCCAAACGAGGCAGGAAATCCTTCTGGCATGAAGATTCATTGTGCCACTGGACTAGAACAGATTCAACTCCACCACTCAGCAACCTGGTTCCTTTTCCAGAAACAAAATACAGTTAAAAGGCTTTGCTTAAAAACAAATAAAATCAACAGCCTGTGTCTTTACAACAGACAGACACGAGTTTCTCAAAACTTTCTAAAGTGTCACAAGTAAACAATTATATCAAGCCTGGGCAATACACAAAGATATGCTTCTCATTATCCCCTTTTAAATTGCTAGAGAAATTTGGATTAAGCAACAAGAAGTTGTGTCTACTGTGAAATTTAAGCAATGCTTTGGGAGTAGTAGATCCCACCACTTTCTGTATCAGCTGGATATTTGAGTTAGGATAAGGCTGAATTGTTCTCCTTCTGTGAGAACTTTGCAGTAAGCAATACCTTATGGAGAATAGTTCAGATCACACAATTCATATAAAAGTGTAGTATTTCTGACAGCAGGTTTGAGCTCAGACAAGACTGGCTTGTTATATTTGGATGCAAGAAAAACTAGCAAGAACTCATCGGTATTATTAATGAAACGAAAGGGAAGGAAGAGTAGAGGTAAGGAGAAGAGGTGAGAGAAGGGGTTAGTTTTTTCTTTCTACCACAGAAGGCAGATATTTGACATTTTAAATGCCAATCAAAATGCATATAAAAAAATAACAACTCCTTTCATTTTTATTTCAGATCCTTCCTGGATATACTTAAAATTCTAGAAATTAACTTGTTATTAAGTAGACAAACTTGGGACTTCTATAGATTCTTCCCTGTCTGCTGCAACACTTCAAATTTCAGAAGGTTTTGTTTGTTTGATGGAGATTTTTTGGTAGTTTTTTTATTGCTTTGTTTTTATTTTTCCTCTACTCACCCTCCACAGAAAAAGCCAGATCCATGACAATATCATGATGCCAGTGCAGTGTGGAATATGTGTACTCTTTTTTGTGATGGAAATTCCTCCTGTGTGGAGAGAAACAAAATAATTCTTTACTGACATCAACAACAGAGTAAACTAAAGGAAATATTGAATTGAATCAATTATATCATCCTTTCCTCTAACTTCTAGACTAGTTTATCCTACAGTCAAGTGATGCAGGAGGAGGGAAGGAACCACACTACAGGTTTTCAGAACCCTCCTGGTCCACACTTCACAGATATACTGAGCAACTCAGCCCTGGAAGCAACTTAACCATGTAGTGTTTTTAATTCTGTATTCCACTGGTGGGCTACCAGTGGAATACATGATTAAACTCTTAGGACTCTACTTGCCCATAAAGAGTTATTTCAGCTGCTCTTGCATTCCCTTTTACACCTAAGTTTAGATTCAATGGAGCATAACTTAGTACAGGCATTTTTTCCACTTGGCATATACACTGTCAGCACTGCAGGTTCATTGCTCATTCTGACTTCTGAAAATGGCAATGCTAAGAACAAATTAGACTGCTTTGCTCAAGTTTGACTTAATTCCTACAGTTAGAGGAGCTTATGGGATACACAATTAACCAAAATGCACATACCAGAGGCGAATCTTTCCATCAGCATGGCCAGTTGCAATGCAATCCTCCTTAGGATGGCACACAACACAACTGAAGCGATTGTCTCCTCCTTTTGTCTTCACTGTACTTAAAGAAAACCTTCAAAAGTTAAGAAAATAACTTTAATTGTAGGAGTTAGGCTGTTTTTTTTCTAAAACAAATCTTCAAAAGGATAAGCTAGTGCACATAAAAGAAATTCCAATTAGCAAAATTAAACATTTTAAAGTTGTTATGGTTACATGCACTCTCAAAAAATAGTGACAGACTTATTTTCATTTTCATTTCCTTAATTCTCCACCCCCAATCACACTGAAAGTTTTTGCTTCTGTGTTTCTCTCCTTCTTTCCTTTTCTCCTGCTTTCCTCCTACTGTCTGGGCCCTGCCCAAACTATGTCACTTATTTCAGGTCAGCATCAACCTAAGTATTTTAACTGAAAAAAATACATTCCTGAGCTGCAAAAGTAAGGTACCACTGCCACTAATCTCACTGTTCACTTCTACACAAAGCTTCTTATACAGTGACTACATCCCCTCCAGCAGAAAACCAAATATGAGATCATGTGTGCACACATCATGAGTCAAAAAACATTTAGGATATACCAGACTGAATCAATACCTGATGTTTTCATTCTCACTCTTACCTGTTCAACAGCTTCCGTTTAAAAAAATACACTTGGAGGTTCACATCCTTCACTGACACCACATATGCACCCTGTTAAAGTAAAGCCATTTAGGACATACAGATTATGTTTTGTATAAAATTATAAAGTGTAGAGTTCACTTGAGAGGAAAAAAAAAACCCAACCAACCAACACCACCGAGAAGAAAAAACCCAAAGGTGAACGTACTTCTCTTCCAAATGCAATGTGCTTCATTGATGCACCCACATCATCCAGAACCACTGAGAGCTCCTTGCCCTCCAGATCTTGGCCTACTCCTTTTGTCAGCTCAACTGAGACCAGCTGGAATGTATCTGACCAAAGAAAAAAATCTGTCTGAAACCAAGAGTAGCACTGAAGAACGAGGACCAGAGAGTGGGTATCACTGCAAGCATAGGCAGAATTCAAGGGAAGCTGCATAATATTTGGTCTTGCTCTGAAGTAGCAATAAAGTAGCAATATATTATAGTACACAGTAAGGCCAAGCTATATTTATTGCAAACAAAATCCCATTAAAAAATTACCTAGGCATGCTGTGAACACGACAAGTCAGTTTATGCTAATACTGCCTAACGTGGGAGAATAATCATTAGCACTCATACCCAACTTCAGTAGTACAACCTGTACCATGGGAGCACTGCTCAAAGATGAACTGCATCTAGGAGACCACATCCAAGCAGTACGTGCTTCAAAAGCAAAGACAAGCACTCTTCTAAACAAATATTGGAATGACAGATGTCACAGAATAAGAATGAAAGAGGCACAAATTGCAGGACAACACACATTTGCCACAGGACTTAAAAAATATCTCACAATTAACATATTAAAGCCCATTCTTGCAGCACACAGCTCACTGCTGGACCGTAGCACAGACACAGAATGGCTGAGATGACATGGATGATGCTACTTGTACTTTACCTCGTTCACCCTTCTTTGGAATGACAACAAACACCGAGTCCTCAGCACTAGGAAGCGTGTACAGAGCCAGAAGTTTGGTTCCTACAGTGAAAGTCTGAGAAAAAAAAGAGAAGGAAATCAACAATTACTACATTTGTGTGTATATCTTTGAAATAAGGAAATTATGTTTTAAAGAAATGTTAATGTATTAATTAAAATTCTTAATTCTAAGACAAATACATCTTTATTTTATCAAAGACTAATACAAATGTTAAAACAGTAGTAATAAAATATGAGGCATCAGAATTATTGAAAAGCCTCAAGATACTTTATCCCTAATACAAAGCAGAAGGCACACCAGAGGTGGGTATTTAGTAGAAAATGTAAGCAAGACTAGGCAGCCCCAGTTTTCAAGCCATTGGATCAATTCCTATTGGTGTATCCCAAACTGCAGCACACTTCCTAGAGCTACACGGGACTCAAAACTGCAGCAGGTATGTCAGTACATCTTCCATCTTCTTCCCCAAAAGGATCTGCATCATCACCACCATCACACATTCTATTACTGCCATAATTAGATGAGTTTATGTTGTGTTAACAGTAGAACAACCCATCTCAGACTGATTCGTGTCCATTTTTGACATGCTCTTAACAGGAATAACTCAACATACTTTAATGGGAATCCCATCCACGAAGTCCCACAGCTTAATGGTGCCATCGAGAGAGCAAGAATAGAGCTGAAGAAAAAAAAAACAAAAACCAAAAACAACTGTATAAGTAATAGCAATATATCTAAGCCAGATTCTACATAAAATCACAGCTACGATTCCAGGTAACTGAGTAATAAAAAATACAGAACAGAGACCAGCTCTGTGCTGCCTTCAAATAAAGTGCAAGTACAACATTATTACTTTAGTTTGAAATATACACTGTCACGAGAGTGAATGCACAAATACCCACCATGCGAACATCTAATTTTGCACAGCTAATATGCAGATCAGTCCCTCTTGGTAAACAACTCTTGTTTATATCCAGACACCAAAAAAGCCCAAGCAAACTAGGAGCAGGGAAGGCAGGCTGGGGGCAGAGGGAGCCACTGGGCAAGTTAAAGAGATTTAGTCACATCTGCATCAGTACCAGCCGATACAGAAGGGCAAACACCAACTACAGTATTTCTGACTTTCTCACATGCTTCTTTTACTCTTTCAATCAAAGAACCGGAAATTTTGCTACATTTCCGTTTTGCTGTCATTCCATTCAAGGAGCGTAATCCACATGACATTTCACGTTTGTGTTTGTAGGAAACTGACACAGCTCAACCCTTCTCGTCAGATTTCAGCCAAACATCAGCTCGACGATGCCCTAATCACTCCCAGCCCCTTCCCAAACTCCAGCAAGCCCCGGGAGAGCCCCCGCGGTGGCACACAGGGCTCAGGGCCAGCCCGGCCACCCCAGCCAGACCTGCATGTGGTTGTGCGGGTTGAGCTGGATGCCGGTCACCAGGTCGGCGTGGCCGCCCATGAGCAGCAGGGTCTCCTCGGTGTTCACGCTGTACACCTTCACGAAGTCCCCCGACACGTAGAGCAAGTACCTGCAGGGGGAAACGCTGTTACCCTGCCCGAAGGGGCCCGGTCGCCCCGCGGCAGCCGCAGGCCGCGCGGACACCGGCGGGCAGAGCCCCGCTCGGAGCTCGGGAACCCCCCTGAGCGCGGCCCCCCGGCCCCCTGCCCCACTTGCTTGGAGTCGGTGGAGAACACGGCCCTGGCTCCGCGCAGGGCGCTGCCGCCGCACCGCACCACGCGGAGCGCGCCCGGCGCCACCATCTTGTCCCGCCGCCACCC
>JANRMJ010000107.1:7024321-7082156 GCA_025584955.1 Alethe diademata | reverse complement strand
GTGAAGCTGAGTGTGTTTACTGTGCTACTGCTATACTTTTCCTGCTTAACATACTATTCTTTTTCATTTTCAAATTGTTTTCTTCCAAATTTCAAATCTTTTACTAGTTTCTTGATCATTATCAGAGGTAAATAAACTGGCACTCCCTAGCAATTTCCTCTGTCTCTGAAGAAAAATGTCCCCAGCACAGTCCACAACTGGTGTATGCTGTGTCCTGCTGTTTTGCTGCCATTATAGGTAGGTGTCTAGGGAGCTAATGTCCCTTAATTTCAGCAAGGTTCTGCTATGTGCCCACTTCTATCCATCAGATTGACACACCACACAGGTATTTCCCATCTCAGGGATGAATAAATAAGATCATATTTGACATTTGTGGATAAATATTTGGCCTCCACTCTTCCCTGAGACTTGCAGTTGTCATAATTTTGGAGAACTTATGGTTACTGGCTGTGAAAGGCTGGACAGAGCTCCTGCCAGAGCCATGAAAGTCTTCTCTTTGGTCAGCCAGCAGACTGGATGTTGAGCAATTAGAGATCCTCCCTTCCCCCAGAGACTGGGTATTTTGTTACTGCAGTGCTTCCAGGCACTTCTGCATGAAGGAGAGAAAGCTATCGGAAATGTTTGGTCTCTTACATGATGGTATAGGAGGAACTGCAGGACTTGGCTGGCAAGACAGAGTTTGATAAGCACTCAGGCTCTCTATAAAATGGATTTTTTTGTTAGCCAATTGATGACTTCTGTGCAATCTGTGCTCTTCAGTAATCATCAGGGCTGAGAAACAGAACCAAAGGTTATAGTTTGCAGCTTAAATAATCCTATCCTAAAGGATGTGCAGCTTTTGAAATATCCAACATAATCTAGACTGTCAAAGTAAAATAGCAAAGGCATCAGCAACTGACTTTTTTGGCTGAATTTTCTTACTCTGTTGAGCAATAAGGTCTGTAGACAAAAAAAAAAAAAAAAAAAAGTAATTCTGAGAGCTCCACAAGAGAGTGGCTGCCAAATACAACAAAGGTTTCCTGTGCAAATCTAGAGAGCCAGGTTTCAGTCAGCCTTATGGCAATTACTGGAATTTGCTTACCTCTGCATTTTGTTTGACTGGGTGTCCTTCAGGCCCACAGAGGTAACCAGTTTTAACTTTGTGAATTACGAATTTTCAATTTAGATGGAAAAAAATGCAAATAGTGTAAGAGAAAACCATATTAAATGGTTTGAGCAAAATGTCATGTGGTTTACTTTTACTTGTATGCTGCCATTTATTACTAAGAACCCAAAAGCACAGGAACTCTAAATTATTTATAAACTATTTTCATGGGCAGTGCTGCAGGTTCTTCCTGTTTTGTGTTACATGAAGCCAACTGAATGTTAACTGATGGAAGGTAATTTCTGGGTATTGCTTTTTTATGATGCTGTAACATCAGCATCATAATGTTGTTTTGTTTAATGTTTTGGTATTTTGTTCCCCACTAGCAGACCTTCCTAGCTGGCTTGATGGGCAGGTATCTGGCTCCAGCTGCTTAGTTGTGTCATTTTCCTTGTTTTTCTTTCCCTCAAGTACAACACCCTTCTGTTTAATATGGACTCGTCAACAAAAATATTTTTCTCTGCAACATACTATCTGCACTTCAGTTGTAAGCTAGGCCATTTGCTGCCTGGGAAGTCCAAGGAAAATAAATGTTTTATGCTTCCTTTGTCCCATTTCAGATTAAACTGCCTTTCAGTATAGACCCTCCTTTGACCCAGGATGCCCTGATGTCAAAAACACAGCCACCTGAAACTAAATTGGAATAATCTTGAAACAAAATCACTGAAGCTTTAATTTCCTTTTTTATTTGTGGATGCATATGGAATAATAATTTTGTTTCATAACTTCAAGCTGAAAGATAGCTTTTCACATCTATCAAGATTTTCCTTCAAATGCATTTAATCTTTTATGCTTGATTCCTAAGAGGCACATTAATATTAGGAACAGGGGAGTGAAAAGGGACTTCCTCAAGGACAGAGGAATTTTTTTAAAAAATTGATTAATTTTTAGTCTTTGTGTGACTTTGAAAGCTAGAGGACAGCTGAGTTTTCCAGCAGCAAAATAAGCAGGAGGTATATATAAAAAATGCAGGAGGCAGCACAGGAGCATCAAGACAAAGAAGCAAGGTAGTATGAAAATAGAAATATCAAGTTTTTCTTTTAACAATATTGAAAAGGCAGTAAGTGAACAGAGCATATATTAAGTGAGGGGACAAATCTCAGTGTGATGTTACAGCTTTCTGACTTGTTAAGCACACCAGGAATTCTTCGAAAAGAAGGAAAGACAGTGTTCAAAGCTGAATGTTGTGAGCTATAATTAGTCTGAAAAGGCAAGTCCCCATGTTGAAATTTTTAGGCTTAGCCAAGAGGAGTGTCTTTCCCTTTGTGCCCCATATGAAAGGATCTGAGAAGACTTTAGATCAAGAGACAAAAGAGATATTTATGGATAGTCAACAGCACACCAAGAAGCAGTTTGTACTTGTACTTGTGGTGGAGGACCAGCAGAACTAGAAAGGACTTAGAGGGTGAAACTGAATTACTTTAATCTGACCTTTTTCTGTGGATGGTCACAGCCCAGAGTTTTGGGAATGTGAGGAGCCAGTTGAAGAGATGCTATACTGCCAATAGTGTGTGCTGTGTGGGTGAAATCAGAGATCTTGGTTTTCACCATCCTCTCCCACTTCATTAGCCGTAAAGTTACATATAGTCTCCTGAAACAGAACTTTTAAATAGTGAAAACTGCCAGCCTGATCCTTCACAAAATAACAAAATGAACCTATTTATGACAGCAAAAATAGAGACCTTTTTTTTTTCAGGGGCTTTGTGTCCCTCCCAAAGGTTTTTCACCAGCAGTGTTAGCACAGCACCAAGTATGGTCACCTAACTTTTCAGTTTCCACTGAATAATCACAGAATTACTTGGAATCACACTGCAATTCAATCAAAATGGACAAATTACTGAAGTACTTAAAGTCTGTTTACCTTGAACAGGAGAACAGTAGGACATTTACAGACGTTTATTTCTATATTCCTTGTGGATGATGTAACATGCATAGAGTTTGTTGAAATGCTGAATGAGGTAGATGAGAGGAGAGAAGGAAGGTGCCAGACATTCTTTGGCTAGAAGGGCTAGTATGAAATGAGAAAACAAATGAACACAGGAGGTGGATGAGTAACTCCTGTGCAGCTTTCAGGTGGTTCTATAAGTTGTTATGGGTTTTTTTTTTTGGTGGGGCGTTGGGGTGGTGGTGTTTGTTTTGGTTTTTGTCCTGGTTGGCTTCAGAAGTCTTGATTTCTGTTCAAACTGTTAAAGGTATGGAGTGCTGAAGCAGAGAATCCAAGTGGTTTTGATGCTGGTTTAATTGCTCTGCAACTGTCAAGAGTGTGCGACCCCTTGGCAGCTGCCCTGTGTTCTGGCAGCAGGCTGGGGGATAGACAGGCAGAGGAACAGTCTGATCAGTTTTTCCACTGAGCTAACTGCTGAGCACCTAATGTTACACACTGGTGTTTAATAAATCAGCTCTCAGAACCTGAGTGGGGAGAAGTTACAATTTATGTATAGCAGTAGGATATATGTTTAAATATGACGGTGTAGATGCTGATAGCTGCTCAATAAATAGTCTCTACAGCAGGTGTTAAAGGACATCCCTGTATCTGAGCTTTGGGAGAGTACATCTGTGATGTACATTAGGGGGTCTGCACCAGATCATACTGCTCCATGATGTTTATTAGTTCACCTTTGTCTACTTACACTTTCAAAATCCTTTCCTCTGCTTTCTTTGTGCCAGCTCCTGCTTTTGGATTCCGGGGTCAGTCCTGATTGAATGAGTTTACATGCAGTCAGCTCCTAAGTCAGCCTCCCCACACTCTGAGAAGTGCTTTGGCATAGAAAAGAGGAGTGGCTGGAGCCTAATGAGTCATACCCAGCTGTTAGGTAAGATTTATGTTCATAATTAAAAGTTAATTGAAAACAAAATAGTGGCATTTTTGTTTTGAATGCACTGCACAGTCTTCTACTTCCCTTTCATAAGTGTCCTTCAATTATTTTCTAGCCATGTTTTTTAGTCCCAGGAGACCTTACCGTAAGTAAAGAGAAGGTTGGAAATAACTTTGCTAAAAGGCTTAACTTTGCTTTTAGGTCTGTCCCCAGTCAAACAGAGGATCTGCTTTCCAGAATATGACTCATAATTTTAAAATAAAATACTAATTACTAGTTGAAAATGCTAATTGCTAAAATATTTGGGACAGTCTTCTGTAAAATTTAAGTGAATTCCTTTTAGTTCTCTCTACACTAAGAGAAGCCTGACTTGTGTGTTTCCATTTGGCCTTTGGGAGTACAGCTGAGGCCTGAAATGATACACTTTAAGAAAAATGTTTTGTCTTGGAGAAGTAATCACTTGTTCTGAACTGAGACCTGAGTGGCAAAATGTGTATACTGCATATTCAGGAGAAAGGCAAAGCCTGTATGTCACCCTAAATAAACCAGCTCCTCCTAGGTGTGTGTAGGAAAAAGATTAACTTGCTCTAGGGTGAAAGGTACAGCACTGCTAAAAAGAAAGGCATTCAGTAGTTAGTTCTCTAGCAGTGACAGTATTCTACACATAGATTATTACCCTTTTAAACTGTTCTTTAATATTTTCTGTTTAGTTATTTTTGAGCATCAAAACTGACAGATATTCTTTCCAGTGTTTACTTAGAACTGACCCTCCCAGAGAGTAAAAGAAGTATCCAGCCCATGTTATTTTTAAGGTGTTGCCTAAACCCATTCCAAAGCCAGTTCTTCAGAGGAAAGCAGAGACATAATTCATCTGCTGAAAATGAATAACTTTTTTTTTCTGGTTATAGCGGAAAAAGCATTCCCTCATTTTGTTAGACAGCCAAGCAAATATCTGACAAGTAATTAATCAAAATAATATATCGACTTTTAGTTAGAAAAAGAGAAGACTTGCATTCCTACTCAAGGAAGTCCTAATGTTTTAGCTGTACATCAAAATAGGCATTTGTATTAGTGACTGTAGCAGTAGGGAGAGAATTTGATTGTTGTATGTTTATTTCTGTGGGCTTATTTGAAAATCAGGGTAAAAAGTTTCCTTTGAAATAATTCACACACCTACAGAATACCTTCCTAAACTGAACAGGTCAGAACCAGCATCTTCCAAGAACATTGATAATGCCATATCAAGTCATACTTGTCTTCCTAGTTCTGGGGGGTATTTTTTAGCCACCTATCTTCCTGGGAAATTTACATGATCCACTTATTCTGAGAACGAGGCTTTAAAACTTAGGATTGCAAATAGAGAAATATGTATGTGTGTTCACTTTTGGCTTTTTTGTATTCACCTTTCTTGTAGGGGTTTGTTCTTATAAATACTGTGGATTCCCCCATGTAGCTTTTGACTTCCTTGCACTGTACAGTAGTTAGCAATGTAAATTGTGATCCAGGCTGGGCTTGTTACCAGAGATGGTGCCACAAAAGGTGGGGATGAGATACTCTGCAGTACTCTAGACTGGAATTTTACCTTCAGGATGACAACAGTAGTGCTATAGTAAGAGGACTCAGGAGGTAAACTGAAAACAAAAGTAATTTGTATGTTGCAAACTTCAGACTAGTTCAGTTCTAAAGGCAGTTTTATGGGCCATGCTTGCAGTCACACACCCAGCAGAGAAACTTCAGGAGGAGCAGCCCAGTACCCTGCACATCCATCCTCATGATGTTTTACTTCATGTTCTGCTGCCCTCTTCACTTACCATTGGCATTTTGACTCAGTGTATGAACACCAAACCAAACCTTTTACTTTTTGTAGAGAGGTTTATGATTTTCCAGCAAAATGCTATTAACACAAATATTTCACATTCTTGTTTCCACCTCTCTTTGGTCAGTAGTAGAATAATTTTCTCTTAATCTCCTACACTGCTTTATGAAAATGTGGCATTTTAAAAGGGACGTGTAAGTACTACATACCTAAAAGAAGAGCATTGGTTTATATCCCTGACATATGAATTAAAAATAAATGAAAATAGATGTCTTATTTCACATTTAAGGATGATACTTTTTAGCTAATAATTAAATTATCCTTAGTTCAAGGCTTTTAGAATAAAATACAGAATACAAAGTACAGTTGTGCATGTCACTATTTTTTGTCATATTTGCATAGGTTGGGTGATTGAAAGTGACCTAGAGAGACCAGTTCTGGTGGGAAAATACCAGTATATGTTTGACCTATATATGTGATAGTCTCCTAACACCTGCTGTTGGCCAAGGTTGGTGATAGGAGAATTGGTCCATTGTGTTTCTTTTGTTGATTCTTGTTTGTTTTTAGTAAACAAAACCCACATTCTCTTATCCTTTTTGAGCAACATTTTCAGTTTTCATAAAAGTAGTATTATTTTTATGTTGAAAAATCTTCCTTCTAACTGCAAACTATTTTTCTATATTTTGAAGCTGCTGTGAAGCAGTTAAAAGATGCTGTATGTGACTCCACAGCACTTTTTTTTTTAGCTTTCTGTTTCATTTGGTTGTCACTTCATGCAAATTGGCTAGTATTAGGCTAAAAGAAAAATACAGAAAGCCAGTAATTTGATCTTAATACCTAAAAGATCAGTACCATCTTGGCTCATGTCTGTTTGTGCCTTTAACTAATGGGACCGGAAGGGTTTAGCTTTGTGCTCTGAGGTCTGTTTTTTAATAACAGGTTTGGTAAGTTAAGAAATATAACAAGGGTTCATGTGCTGTGTTACCAAGTCAGAGCCCAGGATTTGTCCTGTCTCCAGCTGTCTGGTTAAATGTGGCACATCCTGGGCAGTTTGGCATGTGTGAGATGTTGACCACCCTGTAGCTCTCTCCAATGGTCAGCACTTACCCCTGAACAGCACAGCCCAGAAGTAACTTCACTTTATTCCTTGCTAACTGGAAGAGTGGAAAGTTCTCCTGCTCTGAAGAAGTGACAACAGCAACAGTACATTTCAAGAAGAGCTAGATAGTTAACCCTGCTGATTTTCTGCTATTTACAGCTACATTGATTATCTACCATCACCTGAGTTCAAATACAGTTGTCTAAGCCTCTGTATGTTTGGGCAAGATATTGACAGAAATAGCTTAATAAATGTTTTTTCTAGCATTCTTAACAACTGCTTTTGATGACAGTTTAGTACCATGTATATAATCTCCTTTTTTTTTGGAAATTCTACTGACCTTATCTTATGATTGCTGTGACAAAGTGCAAACCCTCATGTCTATGGCATGCTGTTTTTTAAGTTAAGGGGAGAAGAAAGCATATTCATTAAGAATTTGCCAAAGCATGCCTTTGAATAATTTCTGTTCATCTCTTCTCAAATACGTAGCTGTGAAATGTGTGTTTTGTGCATGAAAATGGACTATTGGCAACTTGTCTTCTAATCAGTGTTGTCAAGGACTTCTCCTTGATGCAGCATTCCACTAGAGATTCCATTTTGAAGGAACACTGAATTTTTTCCTGTATTTCAGTCCGAGTTTTTCTTAATTAAGCTTTTTTTTTTTTTTTTTTCCCCCAAGGAATGGCCTTGTCACTTTTTAATCTAGAGTTACAATATATTAAAACTGAGCAGACATTTTTCTCATGCAGTTCTATTTTTTTTTCTTGGAGTTTAAATGCTATTAAGCTGTGCACGCTTTAGAATCTACAGCATTTCTCAGGAAAACAGATGCCATACACCAAAATCCATTTAATAAGGTGGTGTAGCTTGCCTCTGCAATCACAAACTTCTGGTTTGGGAAACAGCTTAAGTTCTAGATGTGTATGTTTTTTATTTTTAATGGGTCTGCTGGAGTGGCAGCCATGACATCAGTCCAAAACAGAATTACACAGTCACTGGAAAATGCACACTTTCATTAGCCAGCAGTGAAAGAAAGAAAGAGTGTGTTAGACTGTCCGAGTTTATGCTGTGGAACAGATAAAAGGCCAAGTGTAGCAGCTGCCAGTTAAGTAATTTCTAAAATAAGCCAGTGGATTTTTTTTCAATTGAAAGATCAGTTTTTCCATAACTCCTCTAATCTTCTAGTTACAGTTCCTGCTTTAGAATCACTACTGCAAAACAGAGGCAGCAACACATAATCCAAGTTTTTCTTGTTAATGTAGTTTTTATTTACATACGTATACAAATTAAAAACATATAATCTATTTTTCAAAATCACTTTCATTGAGCATGAGGCACTATTTATTGTCAGTCCTCCTAGGTCTTTGAAATAAGCCCTGGTGAATTTATTTTTTAAGCCTCTTTAAAGAGATTTGGGAAATCTGTGGCATCTCAGATGATGCTATGAGGTGATGAAAATGGGAGTGAGGGCTGCAGAGCTGGAAATGACTTACAAGTATTGAAGACTTGGCTTCCTCTATATCTGAAAGTACTGATGAGAACAATGGCAACCTCTCCCCCTATTTCTCAGTCTGGAGCTATCTAAAGTCTTTTTCAGGAATTTTAGAGTACTTTTTCTACAGTTCTAAAATTTAAATTATTTTATGGGAAAATTATCAAATGGCATCTTAGTTCTGTACCTGATCTATCCTACTGTGATCTGTTCTTGTTGCTTTAGCTTCAGAACTGAGACCAAGTGACCAAGGCATTCAACAAAACCCTTTTTCATTTCAGTTTGGAGTTGAAATTTACTTATACCTGAATCAGCTGTGACTTGCTCACATTTTTGTCTACACTTATAAAGCTTAGTCCAAGCAGGATAAAAAACCAAAACCCAACATTTTTCATCTCACCAGCCCTTGGAACATTCTGTCCTATTTATTACAGCTCTTTCCATCCACGGTGTATTCAGTGGCAAAAGACCCATTACAGCTAAAAACCTAGTTCTGGTTTTGTAATTCCACTACTGATTCCAACAAAACTCTCAATACAAATGTGAATCTGAACTTTGTCCAGGTTTGTAAGAGATCAGGCATGTGAAAATTAGGTTTAGTAATTAAGCTATTTGTTCATTTAGAACCAGCCTTCAGAGATCTCTTTCAAGTCAGACTTGGGAGCTATGTGTTTTAAGTCATAGCCTGCTTTCTTGGAAAGTGTAGGATTATAGGGTCCAGGATGCATTTTGTGTTTTGTCTTCCTTAGTGTGTTTTTGCTAGTTAAAGAACAAGGCTCTGTACAATTGTCTCTGGCTTTCATTCTTTTCTTATTACTTTTTCCCCCCTCCCAACATACAACTAATTGGCTCATGTAAAAAAGATGTTGAGAACCTGATGGACCCTGGAGTTTCCAAGATTTCAACAGTTTAAGTATTCATGCACTGTAGATTTAACTGCATCAGCTTTGCATACACAAAAGCAAAACTCGGTTGGATACGTACCAGCATCTTTCCAAGCAGTAAAATGAAGCAAACTTTTGAACCTCTTTAATGGGCTGTTATAGAGAAACTTTTCTTTCTGTTCTATTACCCAGTTTCTGGCGCTGTATTTTCAAACTAGGGCTGCTTTACCTTACTGCTAAGGCAGTTTCTCTCTGTTTCAGCATTGCTTCATAAATCATTTGGGTAGATTTAAGTATAGCAAGACAAAATTTGAAAAAGCTTTGTTGCAGTTGAGGCTTTTCCCCCACTTAATAGGAGGCATAAAACTGCAGGAGAATAAACCCAGAAAAACTGTAGTAGATATTCCAGAGATTATGTCTAAATGATTTTGATGCCACAAATACAAATCCAGGAACCATCTAAAACTCTTCCCAGTAAAAAAAACCAAACCAAAAACAACAACAACAACAAAAAAACCCAAAAAAACAAAACAAAACAAAAACCCTGAAACTAACCTTTGATCTTCATTGATATTCCTTGGAATGGCATTGACCAAGTATATGGCATAGGAGCTGTCAGTGCTTTGCAAACCAGTAAGAACTTTATTTACCCATTGATTTCAAGCATATAAGAAATTTCCTTTCTGGATCAGTGGAAAGCATGTTCATGGGCTTATATCTGTCCTCATATAAATCTATCTTTAATATGCCAGCACTAGCCTATGCTTTACAGACATGCTTATTTTCCTTCACATATCACCTTCTCTGCTGTCTCCCTTTGTTGTGTTATGGCTTTAATTCCAAATCTGAGGATTTACTAAGTGGTTTTATTGCATGCTTGGTGTTAGCACAACTATTCTGCCTTTGCTTATGATGAATCTGCAACTGAGCTCAGAGTTGCTGGCACTTTACACAAGCATATCAGAGGACCATTTCCTCACAAAAATAGATTTACCACTAGAATTTCTGGGGAACTGAATGCTAAACTGCCACCACAATAAATGTTTTAAGAGAAAGGAAAATAATAAGAGACTTTTAGTACATCTTTCCATCTGGTTGTGCTTATGGCCCTTTCTGACTCTGAAATAACACATAGTGCTGTCATGATAGAATTTTCCATGACAAAACCTACTGGCAAAGCTTTGGTTTCTGCTTTTGGAAATTATTACCTATTTCTAATAGTTGGACATTTCAGACAATAAATTATTCACATTATTGAAATATTAATTGCACTAAGAAATCATCGCTGGAGAAGGTGCAAAACTTTGAAATGTAGTAAGAGTTCAATTTTGAGAAATTTAGTCCAAGGAGATCAGTAATTAATAGGACTTAGGTCTGTGGCAGAGCCAAATAGAAAAATGAAGATGTATTAATCATATCAAGAAGAATTTTCTGAACAATGAATAATATTTTTTGAACTGATGTATGCATTGTTGATTTCTCTATCCAGCTAATTCCCTGGAAATTATGGAGAGGAGATGAAGTTCTGTTGTATGAAAAAGCAGAAATGCCCTGGCTATAAAAAGCTATCAAAATATGTGTGTGCCTGTGTTGCACATCGGATTTGAGAGCCCTCACAGAAAGACACAATGCCTTACAGATTCTCTCAAAACACACACTTGTAATTGCTGTTGTAATAGGCAGAGCTTTCTAATATCTGATGGCCACAGAAATGTAATATAATTCTCAAAATTCTTTCTTTTTATATTTGTAAGTCAAACCAATTTTTAACAACAATAGCATCTAAGGAGTACCTCTGAAATATCTCTCCACCCTTAACTCATTTATCCTACATCAGAGGAACCACATAGGTCTCCTAATACCCAGCTGACCAAGTTTTAGTTTGAAGTCTCTTTCAAACTCTTTGCAGGGTTTGAATAAAGGACCTCAAATATGTATCTAATAAAAAATTCTATCATGGCCAAAGGAAATATCTTTTATCTGTGTTCAAATATTCTGTTCTGACCCACTTTCCTAGGCATCCATTAATTGCAGTATTTTTACAGGTGTTAAAGGGTATGACTTTATTTCAGGTTTTTGCAAGCTCTAAATTGAAAACAAGGATATAATCAACAGGCTGGTAATTAATGTGGAAATAGAAGTGGAACAGAACACTTAGGAATCTTTAATATGCTCAAAAAGAATCAGCAGCTGAACTTGTCTGGCCTTCTCTTGAAATAGTCAATTTTCTGTTGTCCTTTGTGGCCCTTCTGTGTGCACATCAATGCAAGGTAGCTTTGTGCTTCTCTATAATTTATAAACTACCCTTCAAGTTGGTTTTAAAGATATTTGCTTGAATTAATGGTATTATATTGTTCCCTAATAAAACACAGAAATATAACTCCTTAACGTAGAGGATACTACATCTATGTAACAAGAAAAATACCATCTGTGGTAGATCACAGAGTAGAACACACATGGTTCAAATAAGGAAAAAAATCCATTGTTTACTAGAATTTTATAATCTGCAACAAATACCACATGAAACTTGGGCAGTTTTTTTCAGGCTGCTGTGTCAAATGTCAAGGAGTAAAGCAGGAAGAATGCATGAATTGTGGCAGAAAATCTAGTGCTACATGTCTTATTTCTTGAAGTATGCCAGAAATTTGTTTGTTTTCAGAAAGGGCAGCTGTAAAGTGGGAAGGAAGGACAGAAATACTTTCTCTGACTGTCTAGGAAGTCAAGCTTGGGACAGCCCTAGGCATCCTGTGCATGTCAATATGTTCACATGGATGTAATAAAGCTTTCCAGACATGGATACACTCCAGACTTTCATCCTCACCACGCAGCTTACTACTCAGCACACCTCCTGCACAGCAGATGGGTTTTCCATTGCTATCAGCAGTGTGGTGATGTGTACATGGCCACCATCACCCCACCTATTTCATGGAAAGTAACAAGAAAAACTTCATGCTATTACATTTCCCAAACTACTTGAAGCAGCTGTGAGGAATTTTTTATTTATTTGATTGTAAGGAGGAAAATCCCACCTTTTATTGTAAACGTAAAGGTGCTGTTTAAAAAAAGGTATTTTACGTTGTCAGGCATGCTGTGTATTTGACTTCAGGGTGAGAGGCTTTCAAGGGCAGCAGATTTGGTTTTGCCTGGTAATTCTGTAGACTTACATGCACTTGTAACAAATTACCCTTGAGCAGGTGTGCGTTAGGGAGTTCATGGTCTGTTGACAGAAGGTTTTAGAGGCACATATCTGCAGCTTTAGGATTTGTTTTGGGTAAGTAGCCAAAAATTGCTGCTGTTACATGGAGGCTACATAAGGAATCAGCAGACACCTAGGAAAAAATGTTGAGAATGTACATTATAAGTAATGCTGAGCAAGGTGAGTGATACAGGTAGGTAGTAGAAGTGCCATTTATTGGCATACAGGCAGCTTCTGAAGGGAACGTGACTGGGCTGGCTGATGATCCTCATGGTATCATAGGATGTTCCAGGCTTCCACACTTGGCTGAGGTTCCTGGGTGCCCAGAGCACAAACCTGAGGCCACTGTGAATGCACTGGAAAGGTTGGTTTGAAAGCAGACTCCAGTCACTCCCTGGCATCTGGGAGCTGGCTTCCTGTATGTACAGCTGAAGCTGTCTTGCTGTAAAACCCATCCAGAATCCTGAGAAATTAACGTGTATGTGCTTTCACACCCGTTAATGTGTGGAACAGTTGACACCAAGTGCTACACGCAACACTGACTTAAAATGATATTCCAATGAAAGCAGTGGAAGACTAACAATTTCATTGTTTATATTGATACCAGGATTAACTGAAATTGGTAAAACTGCTTAAAAAATAAGCACAGTAGACTGAAGTTGGTCTCAGTAAGATTATTATTTTTCCTAGAAACTTTTTTTGATACTACATGTGTATCTTGTCTAATAACCTCTTATTCAGAAGTAACTGTCCCACTGTAGAGACTGCAGAGGGAGCAGCAATCTGTGTCTTGCTTTCACAGTGCCTGTGAAAGGGTTCTGGTTGACAGCAGTGGAAACTCAAACCTTTCCTTGGCGAGACTTCATGCCAGCAACTGCTGAGAAGGGCAAAACTTTTCACTCTGGTGTTGTGCCTTTGCCCAGAGAACAAACCCGTCCTGGTGCAGACTGCAGTTCCTGGGGCCATCCCATGGCTGTCACTTTTCCTGGAGCTGCTGGTGAGGTGTTTGCTGCACCTGGGAGAGCGGCCAACGCAGGGGCATCAGAGACTGCCAACTTGGTGTTCCAAGCTGTGCTGAATAGGAAAGGTCACACAAAAGCAAAAATTTTGTGCAAATTGCTTGTAAGAGAGCTCTTGTTCTGTAGCAGACTAAGGAGGAGATACAAGACGAATGAACAAATGTTTTTTCTGGTAGTTGAATATGTGTTACTGTGATGAGAAGGCCTGGGAGCAGAAATAAGCTTGGACACCTTCTGTGAATAGAAATTCTTCAGAGATAGGCACTTGCTGACGTTGTACACAGGAATCAATTTAGGACTCAGTAAATTCTTAGCTCTTGCTCTAGAAACCATTTTTTTCTAGTTAGTTCATTTGAAATCTGAAAACCATGTATTAGGCCCCAAAAGTCCCCCGAACTGAGGACGTTTTGGAAGTGCCTGTGGGACAATGCCAATCCCACCCTATAGTTGTTACAGTTGTTTCCCAGAGACCTGGGTTTATAAGAGCATGCCAGGAAATCCCTTTTCCTAACTATGGAAAGGGTGGGAAAAGGAGCATGACTGAGAGCTTAAAGAAGTCAGAAATAACTACATTGAAGTTTTATATCAGACAGGAAAGTATTTACTACAGAGAAACTGCCCAAACTGAAAATTGTGTAATGATGGGTCCTGGATTTTCACACATACTGGCAAAAGAAAAATATAAATGTTATATTGCAAGAATATAAAATCAAATGTGAATTTATAGTTCAATGCATTATTATTGTCCTGCAATAATGTCAAGTTTTGAAGTTGTGGGGAGGCTTAGTTCCACTATGCCTGTAGGTTGTATCACAGGGAACCTGGTTTCTCCTTGGCCATAGTTAGTAAGAGATGTAAAGATATAGAGGTCAATTAACAGTAAAGGCATAATTCAAAAAGATGATTTTTCTTTTGGCACTGCAATATTCTGTAGTTAGCCAACCAGTAAAGCAGCCACCCCAAACTGCTGTTGGTATTGCAGGCCAGTAAATAGGAAAAAAAAAAAATAAAAAGATAAAAATCCATTCTGGCTGAATAAGCTGTTAGTCTGATGATGAAAATCTGGAAGTGAGACAGAGAATAAACCAAAAAGGACAGTCTTTACTGCAATGTAACATGATTTTAAATTATAAACTGCATGGTGTGCTTTTGCAGTAGCTGTGGGGACTTTATTTGCCATTGTTTCTTGCCCAGCTGTCTGCTACTGTGCTTGAATTGCTTTAATTCCCCTCCCCCAGTGAATTCCTTCTGTCTTATCTAGAGAAGGAGAATTTCACCTTGTTTTCCACGTTCTTTGATTTAAAGTTATTTTTCAAAAGTAATACACACTTCTAGTGTAGGGCTTAGAGACCATCCATAATTTAAGTGCAATTCTTTTAGTGGCAAAAGCAGTCAGTAAAAGAAGGTGCTATAAACTATGTGCCTTCTATACTTGCTCATATTTCCTTATAGCAGAAGCTGCTGCTTGTTAGGGATTAGAGAACTGAAATCTCCTGCAAGCAGAAAAATTGCAAACCTCGGCCATGCATCTGCTGAAGTAGCTATGGTACTTAAATAAAGGTCTCGAGACCTTAATTAAGATGAAGTGAAAACTAATCAGCAACACTTGGCACTGATCAGGCAAACTGTACTTCATTTTATTTGTCATGCTATTGCACCTCCTTCCCTGCACATGCACTTAAAATCCTGAATAGTGTTTTTCCCTGTGAAATATAGTCCCCTATATGGTTCTGGGATTTCAGTATTTTTGACTGTCTCCATTTTAAAATAAAAAAAAAACAAAGAAAAAATAAAACTAAAGAAAAAACACAAGCACAGCTCTGTGTTCCAAAACCTCAAAACTTCACAAAACGTGTGCTTTGCCATTCATGGAACTTGCAGAGCTTATTATTGTTTCCATGTTTTCTAAAGATGTGGGTTACAAAAGTCATTCAAAGTGTTCTCTTTGGATGGAGGCTTGGTGTGTTTCTCTCAATCAGGTTTTACTTGTGTAATCATGCATTTTTGAGGCAGTGTTAAATTGGACTTCTTAAGGTAACAGAAACCTCTTTGTCTGAAACCTTCAATTCTAGAAATACCAAAGAGCAGTTTAGAAAAAAGAAATAAGAAACATCTGGTAAGTCAGGATGCTGTCTGCACTGGCACAAAGATGCAATAATAAAGAGCCATTTTTTCCAAGTCTGTGCTTGCAAATAACATTATTACAAGAGTTTGCTGGCTGCAGAGTGTCTTATGGGAACAAGGACATGTTGCAAAGTGTTTTACTGTATGGAACAGCTACACTTTGGAAATAGTTCTCTGTTGGCTACTTGCATGAGAGAATAGTGAGGTTGGCTTATATTTGGGGCAGGTTTGTGCATCTCAGACAGATGTATTCGATCTAGCAGCTGGTAGCAGAACTGAGTGTAAAAGCTCAGTTTCTTAGTAGCTAAGACAGTCATTGGTCTGTCATGTGATTGGTTCTTTATAGTCTTGAAAAAAGTGTTTTAAATACCACACGCCTCTGGTGTGTCAGCCTGTCTTTGATATTCATGATAGTGAAAGGCTGTGGCCTATAAGGAAATGAACATTGTGTGTGCATATATAAAGATTGCACCCCAAACCATATCTATGCTAGACTCATTGAAACAGGTTGGGCTCAATGCTCCATTCCCTAGGGACAGTTCGTTCTGGGCAAGTAGCCAAAAAGCGCTGGCACAGAGGAATTCTCCTGCCCACAAAATAGAGCATGTAGTGGTATTAGTCTTTCAAGCAAGGTAAGCTCATGCCAGACACAGTCTAAGCCCTTACTTTCAGAATGAAACAGCACTTGTGGTTTTTGTAGTGTGCAAGCTCTGCTCATCCTGTGACAGATTACCTTAATACTGTTCACACAAAAATGGCAATCTCTATTTTAGCAGCAGCTAAAATTATCTTGTGATGACAGCCAATAGCACCATTTTGGAAAAACTACATTATAGAAAAAATATTATTGATGTTCTTACTTTCTTCTCCTGGCTTTAAGTATATCCCTGGCATTTTTACTGTTTAATTTCTTTTCCCTGTAGTCAGACTCTGCTGTGGCTTGGTGCTGAAGAGGAGATGCTGATTTATCTTAGTGTCAAACTAGCAGCTCTTCAGTGAGGTGTCAAGAGAGACCTTTGTCCCCATGTAAAATGGCTCTGCTGGCACCAGATGTCAGTGTTGGTCTGTGCTAACCGGGCACAGGGCCGGGCACCTCTGTGTGTCCCCTCTGCCCCAGGGGCTGCGAGTGCCTCAACAGGCTGGATGGTGACAGCCCACTAGTGAGGAGTCATAGCCTGCAACTGAATTAGAGATGAGGGCTGCTTTCTGACATAGGAATTTTTTAAAAAATAAAATCATTGCTTAAAAATGTAATTTGATAAATAGTATCAACAAAACAACAGCCATTTTCCTCAGTTAATATGAACTGTTGTTATATAACCAGTCCTAGTTGTATTTTACCTCCAGCTGCTGTAATTACACTGAAAGTGCAGCCTGTGGAAATCTTCAGAGATTTTGCATTTATGTTGTGCTAATTGTTTACAGGTGAATTATTTTTACTAGACACTGATTACAAAGAGCAGAGTAACATAAATTTATTAGCTTTATCAAGATGCCTGATAACTTAAAGAAGTAAATGGTCATTATTGTAAATGAATAATAGTCCTTGATGTAATGAATGTCACAAATGCTGCCAACTCAACCCATTGAAGGGTTTGTACGTGGGAGGAAGGAGTTTGGATAAACTAGCAAGGCAGATGTTTTGAGGCTAGTGACTGAATCTGATTTCTGGGTCAGGTTCTGTGTTTCACCTTTGGGAGGGTTGTAGAGAATTCTTGGCTTGTTGTGATCTATGGGCTGAAAGAGCTTTTTGACATAACTTTGCCAGGGAAAAGTTACTCTGTGTAATGGAAGCAGATGCTGGCTGGCTTTGCTTTTAATGGCCACAATGATGTGAAACCTGGTGCCAGAGTGTTTGGCCAGCACTACTGGTAAAGGATGGCATTCCTACATAGCAGAGGGAGTCAGAGTTCGGGGTTAGGGATGCTATTTCTTGACTAACACCCTCAGTTTTGAGGGGAGTAAACAAAATCTGTTTTAAAGTCATTTTGGTGAATCAAAGTAAAACCTATTTGTGGCTTGAATTGCCTCTGGAGGTTCCCATTCATTGCTGATCACTGAGGGGAATACAGCAAGCAGTACCTGGGATTATATACCTATATATATATAATTTAAGTGCTTTAGACTTAATGTGATTGAT
The DNA here is from genome assembly GCA_025584955.1 of Alethe diademata. Taxonomy (NCBI): domain Eukaryota; kingdom Metazoa; phylum Chordata; class Aves; order Passeriformes; family Muscicapidae; genus Alethe; species Alethe diademata. The sequence goes on along the minus strand of JANRMJ010000107.1, from coordinate 7,064,426 downwards.
ATCTTGTAGTTTAAGCCATCTTGATAAGTTTTTCTACTATTGCCACTATAAAATTGATATTTTCTACTATCAAGTTATACAATTGCATTTTGCATTAGGTCCTCAGAGGAGGGAAAAGGTGAAGAAAAGCAAACCGGTAATTTCAGCTTAGTAGTACTGAAAAAAGAAATTTCTTTGGTAAGGGAGAATACTGACTGGGAGAGAATTGGAACGTTGGTCTAATTGAAAGGAATGCTGAACTAATGTTTGTATTAGAATAAATTACTGGGAAAAAAACCAAGAGAAAGTATGAAAACATATCTAGACCACAGAGTTGAAATAGATTAAATTTTAAGAGAGCATAGGAATGAACTGGAAATTTCCTGTTATTCTCCTAAGTTAGATTTGTAATAGAAATAAGAAAATGATCTTAGCTGGAAATGTATTTCATTCTTATCTCCCTTTTTTTATATTACCTTCAAAAAAACAGCATAATGGATATAAAGAGTTCCATATGCCCTAGCATACATGCTTTGCTGATTTATATTTTTCTTGGAAAAATTCTAATTCATATTTGTGGTATAAATTAGGGTATGAATGATATGAAAAAAAGCAAACAACTTTTTTCCTAATTGAGAATAGCAGGTGCTCCCCACCATGCGATACCCCAGGATCTGAACACACAGCAAGAAGACATGAAGGAATGGGAACACTGAAACTTCAGAAAATATTGAAGTATTAGCAGGTGCTATTTGATGCTAACAGCCTCTGAAAGGAGATAGTGACTAACAATAGACTTTGACCTTTTATGTGAATTTATGTGAATATTGGTATCAGATCTTTTATCTTTGCTTTTTAGCAGTGATAATTCCTACAAATTTGGGCTTTTTGAAATATCAAGGTTTCCGTCCTTTTTTTTTTTTTTTTTTTTTTTTGTGGTAGGTGGGGAAGTCCAAGGAGAGGCCAAGGTCAACAAACAAACATGCAAGGAAGAATAAATCTATATCGTGTTATGGATGTCGTTACATACCTCTTGCAAACTTACCTCAATGACTGCTCAATTTGTCTTGCATCCAAAAGCCTGTTTTTCTGCAAGGAAACTGCAAAGTGTTTCATTACTTATAGAGGGTGCTTCTGGGATGTTTACCTCCAAATTAATCCTACTTGTACTCAGTACTGTTTCACAGTACTAATTTAATTCACTTCTACTCTGTTAAGATGTTTTCTCTAACACCTCCTTTTCAAAATGAGTTTCTAGGTTGGAATATGCAGCTATGAGTGAGAAAGGATCTGGATATTTATATTGTCCATTTAAAAGTTATATTTCATACAGTGTTTCATAAACTATCCTGACAAGGAGAAACCCCTTAGCCCTGCCCCAAACCCCAACCTCTGTGACCCCTGGGGCCACCTTTATAATTCCTGTCAACCTGGAGGTACTCAAATACCCAATACTATTTAGGCAGGAGATTATTTCTAATGTTATAATTGCTTAATCATCCTATCTGCTTATTACTTTGTAGTTCTGTCTGTGATTTGCAGTCCCACCTGTTACACTCACTTCTCTCTTACTCTTTCCTGTTCTTACTGTAATGCTGTTATGGCATAAACTTTGCCTGGTACTTCTAAGGCCTTCCACAAAATAAAATTAAGTCATCAGTTGTTTGAGTATATTCTGACATGAATAATTTAAAATATGTTAAAGCTGTAATAACTTGGTTAATAAATGGAAATACTGGTCTATTTTAGAAATATGTAGAAGCCAAAAAGTAGCCGCAGCATATATTATAGCTTATAATTCTTGAAGAATTACAACCTGTCAGTGTATTTCTAGATGTGTAATAGGACTGCAAATTAAATACTCTATTTACTGAAATTCTACTGCTTGGTGGTAGAAAGACCAACTGATGTTATGGAAATGGTATGTTAATAATGTTTTGAGAGATGAAGTAATATTTTGAGTACTAAAAAGGATTGTCTTTCTTTAAGGATTTTTGTCTTGATCTACTGAAAAACTCAGGAGCTTTCATTTGTATGGATTTTATGTGTTTTATCCTGGGGGAAATAGTTGTCATCTTCTAATTCAGTGACACAGATCCAAATTCTATCAAAGTTTAAGAACTTTTCATCTGTTTCTGTAGCTTTTTGCATCCAGTTAGAAAAGAATATCCTTTTGACTTTCATGCAAAGTGATCTGCTTGTGTCTCAGATCATAAATCTAACCAGCAGTGGAAGTCAGACAGAAGAATGCCTCTTTGTAGGCACTGAGCCATTGTCTAGGATTTTTACACGTACTCTTTCTCTTCTTGTGTGCAAGTAAAGACTGAGCAGGACTCAGCTTTTCAGAGGTGAGGGCTCATGAATCTCTTCTTCCCCATTTTTTCCTCAGGGAGCTGGCAGATCTTATCCTTCTCCAAGCTTACCCAGCATGGTGTCCTCCTAAGAAGGCAAGAATAAGAAGAATGTTTAATTCTTTCTCACATTTCTTCCTTTAATAAGTTCTGTGCTTTATTTTCCTTGTACTGGATTAGCTCCAATTTTTTCACCATGAGCTCAGATTTTTACTTAAATCGTACATCTGTTAAATTAATCTATTTGTGTGTGGCAGACTGCTACAATGATTAATATTGGTGTAGACAGTTGATGCAAAGCACAGGATAATATTTTTAAAACTGCACATTTCTAACTAGAATCCTATTAGTCATCTTTTCTAGACAAAAATGAAGGGTCACGTCTACGCTCAAAGTGAGGTTAGTTTAAAAAGCAGACAGAAAATACCATGTAAAAGCTCACAGCATTTTCAGACCATGCATTGATATATGTAGCTTTAAAAAATTCCACGGTGTGAGCTTTTTCATTTCTGGAAGAAAGTACAGATGTTCAAACTTCAGCATTACCCACAGCACTAGTCATGTTTTCCAGGTTGGCTTCCTAGATGGACTGTGGCTTCCAGTCTTATATCTCTGGGATTCCTCTTCAACTACATCAATATCTGGCACAGTGATTTTATACAGTGTTGTTATTACTTTCCCCATTCAAAGTACATACACCATGAAAAATATTACAGGATGGTGACATATGCTATCATACAAAGGAAAAAGGTTGTGGCTTCAAAACATCACCTCTGCTCTAATGGTCAAACATGAAGATTGAAGTCATGGGAGGCTAGAGACCCTGGTCATAACTTTGATTTCATTTTATTTTTCTTACCTCTGAATAAGAACCCTCATCAAACAATAATCAGTGATAACCTAGACATCTGAGTCAAGCAGAGAGAGCAGTCTTTGGAGCAATGGAGACACCAAGGAAGTTCTCAATCACAGCTCAGTGATATTTAGCATGGCTGCTGTGGTCCAGCCCTCCCTTTAGCAACACTGGAAAAATGCTACTGAGAACAGAAAGTTTCAAAGAAGGGAAATTCAATCATGGTTCTTGTTCATTCTACTTAGAGATTATTAAGCAGGTAAATAACCCATGTGTTGCACAAAACTCAGTTTTGAGAATGAAAATAGTGCCCAAGGTGAGTTTGGGGCAGCTGGTAGTGTGACAAAATCAGTTGACAAAAGGTGCCTTCATAGAATCACAGACTTGATCACTTTGGATCACTTCTATAAGTCTTTAGTTTGTAGCATCCAAATTGCAGCATTTTGTTGTCAGCCTGAAATTGCTCATAAATAAAAAAAATCGACACGCTGTATTTCCATTGCCTTTCTCAATTCCTCATTTAAAACTATGGCTTTTATACATTTAATTTTATATGGGGCCTGTGCTTTATGATGTCATGTAAGGTAATTTCTACTACTTCTGCCCAGTTTCTGTCAGAGTTTCCCTAATGTGTAGCTCCATGTGCTGCAGATACAATTAGAGCTGCCAGAGCTGTATCTCCCTGTTACAAATGTGGCTGAGCTGCACATAAAGTCATCTTGCTGGGGCTCAGAGACCAGGGGGTTTGCAGGACTTACTCAGAGTCAGCTTGAACTTGGTGACTTCTAGGAATACTGGTAAATAAAACGTCTCTTCCAGGCAGATTAAATGTTTCAATTTTAGATTATGGAAGAGGAAAGTAATAGCTGCTAGCCAAAGTTTTGTGTTTTAGTTTAATTACAATTTATGTAATTAAATTAAATCGTCTAGTGCCTTAGAGGTAGGTTTCAGGAATTGATTTAAAATAAATAATAAAGAGAATTATTAATTCTTACATTTAACCTAGTTCAGACTGTTCCATAACCCAAAGCAGAAAAAAAGACTTATATCAAATTTAATCTTCTAAATCTTTCATTTCATCAAGCAGTCTTACATGTCTGTCTTTTTCTCTAGTCTGAAAACTGTAAGTGGAATTCACCACTTCTGTGGAAAGAAGGGGGGAGCTGAATTCTGAGTGTGGCAGTAAACGTAGCTTCCTAACAAGAAGCCCTGTAATTTTGAGAGGGATGTCCAAAGCTTAGTCATGAAATAGGAGTCCCAAACATGAAACTGTGATCTTTTCTTTGATAAGAATGCTTTGGAATAAATCAATTAATAAACACATTTAGTACTCCCAAGCTCTCCTAGCAGTTATGCCATTGTAATGTCTTGCTTCCTGCTCTGTGCTTGCATTCTCAGAACTTTCAGAGTACAGCTTTGACTTCCTACTGTAGCCTCTCAAGTTTGCCAGACTTTCTGAACTGTAGTCATCTTCATAGCTGCAGTCATGGCAAAGTCTCTTGTCTTGTGCTCCCCTGAGAGTGCCTCTTATTGGGATTCTTGGAAAATAAATCAGTGGCTGTTTCAGCCCACATTCTAGCGAGTTGCCGACCTCTGTATCCCTTTGGATAGCTCTGTAGTGACTCATAAGTCTTGTCCAATCCTGGCTTTCTTAGCATTTTTCCATTCACTTCAGTTGCAGAACAGTGTTTTTTCTGCACTTCAGCTCTAAGAACATAAGGGAATTCTATTTAGCATACATTAAATTTGCTAACTAAATCTGTGCCTCCTACTAGGTTCTTCACGTGGCAGTTCATTTCCTTTTCCCTGCCATGAGCTTCTGAGGTTGGGTGCTGAGCAAGCCAAGCAGGCATCTCCTGGCTGGCCTTTGGCTCTGTGTACCAGCAGTGTGACCTTCCTTGGCACTCCACAGATTGCTGCCATGCTCAGCCTGATTTCATTTACCCATTTGCGCAGATTTTATTTTGGAAAAGAAGTCTGGCCGTGCTGATATGTGGAACAATGTGTTGACAAAATCTCTGTGTTCTACTGTGGGAAGTTAGTAATCTGTTTGCAAAAATGGACAATCCAAGGAAAGTATGCAGCCAGGACATAAGATTTTTGAAGGTACAAAAACCCACCAGGAATAGGGCAGACATTAGACTGAGACAGTTCTCATACAGCATTTCCAGTAATAACCCTTCATTGAAAACCAGTTACAGAAAATAGTGTTCCATTACATGTACTCCCTCAGCACAGATAATGAGACTTTGGGGGTTGTGGCTTCACCATGACCAGGTTTCTGTAACTAGGAAACCATGGCATAAGTATTGGCTCCCCACATTTTGGGGAGGTAATGGATTTCAGCAATCTGCTTCTATAAAACAGCTTTGTCCTGTCCATCAACAGAGTGCTTTTCAGAGCTTCCATAAACCCTATCTCAGTTTACAGTACCTTGTAATTTACTCTATCAAACAGCATGATTTCTTGTAAGAAGTAAAACTGAATGTTGTGATATTTCATAAACTATGAAAATGTATAATTTTCTTTGTAATTTTCTAGTTTTGGGAATTTATCATAAATGTTGTACTTTGGCAGACAAGCAACCTGAGATTTAGAATAATGAAATGATTAAAGGTTATTGGAAGTATTTATTAATCATAAGATTCTTGTCAGATGTTTAAATGCAGATCTAAAAGATAGCCAAACAAAATGCTGATTTTTTAATGCTTTATTCCTGCTCCCTCTGAAAGACTTAATAAAATGGACAGTGTCAATTTTAGTTTTGTTCTGTTTTTGAACACAGCATGAGTGCCATTGTTCAGGCTGTACCTGTCACCTGCTCTCTTGAACAGAACCTGCCTGGGTCTGTGTGGGTAGTCAGGCTGTGCCTGGGGTTCCACTGATGTCAGTTTTGGATTTTACTCCCTTAACTCTTTCTGGCCATAGCCCAGCCTCAGTTCCTGGGCTGTCCTCTCCATATTGAGGAGAAAATCTTGTCAAATTAAGCCAGATTTAATCCATGTAAAACATAATATCCATCTGCTGGGACAAAGTTTAGCAATCACAATGATGGATTCCTTGTGTGATATAAAAAGAGTGAGTCTCCTGATTCAAGTCCTATAAGTTGTCTTGTATGCATAAACATGTCTATGAAACAGTCATTACAGAGGAGAAGGCTCCATTTTTTGAAAAAAAAAAAAGTGTAATTTTTAAATACAATGTTGTAACTGGAAATTTTTATCAGCAGATTTATCTACTTGGCAAGAAAGACCTACTTTGATGAAAAAGATTGATCTGCGTGATGGAATCTTTATTCTGAAGGAGAGATTGTATGCAGTAAGTAGTAGAAATATTTTGTTATTCTTATTATATTCTTAAAATATTTAAGACTCCAGCAGAGTGTGCAGTAGAAATTATTTCATTCAGGCTGAGTTAATGGTGCTTAATACTACCAGCCTCTGGAATGGTTAGAGCTCAGTTTCTGTAAAGGGTTCCCTGCCTTACATTGTTAGTATTAATTTGGCTTTCCATGCCACCCTTTTCCAGTTAAAACTACCTACACTAACTCATTTAACAAGATGCTGCTCTATGACTTCACTGAGCTGAATCTAAAGGCACTGATGCCTTTCTGTGTTTATGGTACCTACCTCATTCTTCCAACTTTCGCTTCCGTGTGGTGGATGAAAGAGAAGAGTTGCTGATCTCAAGTAAAAACAGCTCTCAAAGGCACTTAAAAGTAAAGATCTGAATGTTAGATTAAAAACATAAAGCTGTATTTTGTTATCACAGACAGCATTGCTGGGGCAATGGGGCTTTCTGTGGCTTTCACCCTTTTAAAATTTGTCCTTTTTAAACACTAGAGGTTACTTGAGCAATTTTTTTTTCTAATAGAGTAATGTCTTAGCAAACCTATACCTGAAAGGTGTGTCTTTTTGAGGATGATTAACCGCAGAGAAAACACAGCTTTGAAAAGATATAGCAATCAATAATGGCAAAATGTTAATTAAAAAGCTTTATATCTGCAAATGATTACATTTCTGTGATTATTTTTCATGGCAGCCAAGAAATAGGTGCTCACTTGTTAGCAAAAAGCAATTGTAATGACAGCTGTGAATCATCCAGGTTGCTAAGAGGTTAATTCACAAAGCAGGTGGTACTAGGTGGAGTTGAAAAAGTTTCCCAGGCACTGTAGGAGCTTTTCCACAAGCAGTCAGGAGAAACCTTCTCCAGCAGCATGCAGCTGTGTCAGCTGGAGGGTCAAGGTAGGTGAATTGTAGCCTTCAAAAAGAGCTTGAGAAAGTGAACCTTGATTGGACTGGCTTTGACCTGGACTTCTAAATGTGCAAAATGTTGAAGGAAAAAACAAAATTAATCAGCTTCCAAGTGGAGGAGTTGATAGCTTGTGTTCCTGAGAAGTGATTCAGGTAGCTTCATTTTTTATGTGCTTTACTTGCCTTAAAAACAGCAACAACAAAAAATTCCCAACAAACCAAAATTCCACATCAAACCCCACCCCCATCAAAAAACCCCCCACCTGAATATATACATCTCTGTTAACCAGATTTTTGTGCTGTTTGCCCTCATAGAGCTTATTTGTGACAGAATGTCTGTATTTGCAAATCTTGCCCACATATATTTTCCAGGAAAATAAAAAAAGATATTAGCTAGAGCAGTAATACAAATTGCTGAAACATTTCCTTTTATCTTTTTGAAATAATGAGCTTTTTTCTGTTTTTTGGTGGGATTTCTACTTTCGTGAAAGGACTTGACCACTTGGTAAAAATTAGCAAATCCTCTAGATTCCTGAAATCTAGAGGAATGTGGGTGGTGTTGCCACCAAGTCAAGATAACTGAAAATATCAGTTCTGACCTTATCTATCTTTTTTTAGAACCAACAGAACTCTTCAGAGATGCCAGTTACTGCTGTGATAAATCTTGAGGAGGGGAATTTTTATTGTTTTCTGTTAAAGATTTTAAGAACAGATCTTGCAAGCCAACTCCTGAAGTTTATGAATTAGAGGTGTGACACAAGAAATCCCACAGGTAAGTTCCCTGTGCCTCTGGGGCTGTAAATCATCCAGTATTTAGATTGGTGGTAAAAATTATAAAATCAGTAACTACTAGATTTTTTTTTTTTGTATGTGCCAGCATTTGTGGCACAAAAAATGTGACCAGTTTTTAAAGGGTTATCTAAAGTGCCTCTGAGTTTCTTTGTGCAGGCCTGTGTGGTGTCACAGAACTGCATTTACCCAACAAAATCGATTTTAGAGGTTGGACATTTTGGATCAAAATGACATGTCTGTTTATATAGAGTTTTGTAAGCTATAAAGGCATAATTGGGTATTTTATATGAGCAGTATCTAAGAATGGTTGTGTTTTATTAATTCTGAAAACAGTAAAGCTTGTACAAATTGTTTGCATTAGCTTTTGAAGTCTGTTTTCTTAACATCTTGAATTCTGCTTTGGCTTCCTGGCTTTGTGACAGAGGTGCTCTTTGGAATGATTAAAGAGTGGTAACAACTACACTTGAGCCCAGCTGCTTCAGTGAATCCAAGTTTTGGTACATAGTTCTTATGGCTTCCACAAAAACTGTAATTTAAAATTAACCAGAATGAAGTAGTCTCATTTGTAACATTAGTCATAGAATGCAGTCCTTGCAACTTCTGCCTGCTAGAAAACTTGTAGGGTTAAAATTGTATGAATTTGTTCTATATGTGTATAAAATAGAGCAAAAAAAATCTAAATTCATGCTCATAAAGTTTGAATTCATGTTCTTTTGTTCCCTCTCTCCTCTCATATGAGCTTAATAGGCACTTAAAGCATTGCAGTAAGTCGAGTGGGATTGATGCTCTTCCATGCTGTGCAGATGTGTGGGGCTTTTTCTTACCTGCAATTCTCATCAGGTAGTTTGGACTCTTTGCTAAGTTATATAGCAGAGGAGAAAAGAGAAGAGGCTTGTGAAATGGGAGACCTTAGAGTTTAAGACCAAATAATAAATGGGAAAGGAGAAGTGAAACTTTGTTATCTCTTAAAAAAAATAAATCTGGTGTTTTCTTTTTTTCTCCCCCCCCCACATAACCATTTCCTGCATATTTACTGGACTATAATTTGCATATTCTCTCATATAATTTTTTATTGAAAAGTCATATAAAGCATTTTTTTTTAATTTGGGGAAATTTTATTCTAAAAAATTAAGGGTTTGGTTTTTTTTAACTGGATGACTTATTTCTAAAGCACTTCTGAATTCTACTATGTTTTATGAGGAAGATTTTCACAGCTGCATAGTCAGGTATTCCCATTCAAATTCAGCTGTAGTTGAACACTGAACCCCTATTCTTTGAAACTTCCCAGAGTACATTTGAGTATTTGGAAAAGGGTGCATGGCTCCTTGCAAGCTTGTGCAATGACTGGAACATTCAGAAAGCAGCTTAATTTGTGGCTTCTAAAATCACTGAAAATGAATAATAAAACGTGGTGAAGGATCTAACACTGTTTTAAGAATTACACTGATGAAAAATTATGAGACAACCTGTAAAGAGAGGAACAGCCAAAAAAACCTAAGCAACAACAAAATTCCAAACCAACTGAACTGCTGATATCAGTGTTCTATAGTTAGAAAAAAAAACAACAAACATGCACCCCACAGCCCCCAAAAAACCCAACTCAAAACCAACTCAAACCTGAGGTTCTATAGTGTTGTAAACTCATTATATGCTACTTTTAATATGAATGTGAAAAATCAAAGTGGCTGAATTATGTGCTCCCCCAGTTTAATAAACATATAAGCCAACAGACTATACTTTGTAAAACTCTGAGGTATGATTGCTCTATTTAGATTAGGCTGACAAACCAAAAAATTCGCCTGTTTATTGATTGTTTTATTTTCACAGTGGGTTAAAGTGTGAACAAACTATTTCCCTGAACATCTGTGGAAAAGTGGCATTTACTATATATTCTAGAGTGTATTTTTGGGGTGAAAAAGTTTCATAAATACTCCATGCCTGTAGGACAAGAACACTGCAACATTAGAAAGTCGGAGAGGGGAATGCAGCGGTGAACACAATGCCAAATCCCAAAGAAACAGTGCTTCCCCCACACCCCTTCTTGGCAGTGGTATGGGACCTGTTGTCACCATGGGGTGCTTATCACTTCCTAGGTGACATTTGCTGACAACTAACTTTATAGTCATCAGAAGAAAATTTTTTAAAAGGCACTTGTAAATTAGTCTAGTTCCCTTCTTATATACTATGTGTTAGTAATCTAACTCTCAGAGTTAAACTGGGAATTAAGTGCCTTTGATGTAATGCATTGAAAACCCATATGGGCAGTGGTCTCGGGGTTTTCTGATGCCTGGCACTTTGCCCTGGCTCATGTTTCCACAGGTTCTCTAGAGATGAGTAAAAGGACACCTTTCCTTCAGTCTGTAAAAAGCTGATGGAGCATTGCTTTGGTATGAAAGACAAAGACCTGTCTATGAATTATGCAGTGGAAACTATATGGGAGAAATTAATACCATAGCTATGGCTCTCCTTCTGCTGGGTCTTGGCAGTAGTTCCAGGTTATTCCTGTGCAGAAGTGTTATGTGTTACTGACTGAGGGGAAACTTCAAGGCCCCATGCAGGTCTGGAATATTGCTTTAGAAAAATTCAGTCATGTCAGACCAAGTAAAACAGTAGTGCAGAAATCATAACAGGAACAGCAAAAACATTTGCAGTGTCTGCCTGCCTGGTCCTCTCCTGCTACTCTTCCCTTTTGCTCTTGAGCACCTGAGAGCAGTCAGTACCTCTTAGTTGTGTTTGTGCAGCTGCTGCTCACGTTCTGATTAACTTACTGGGGAAATAAGTGAAAAACAAAAACCTCCAGAAATTAAGATGAACAGCTCCCACAAACAGCAAGAGTGGAGTATAAAATTGAGAACTGGAGAGGACTTTGACAATTCCTGTCATCTCCTTAATGCTTTATCTGAACTCCTATCTGAGGTTTTGTTCAGCAGTTTGGGCAAAAATTGATTTATGACACATGCAGTTTTCATCTAAAGCTGCACTCAAGTCATGAATGGGTAGGATAGGATTTGCTTTTGTGATGGCATTATAAAAATAGCACTGTCTGGAAGCAATTTGAAGAGTCTCTGCAACATGAACAGCACACTATAAAGGCTTTCTGATTTATAAAATATTTTCTACACCATTAGACTTAACTCTTTGGTGACTAGTTGTGTAGCAGTTGACAAAGTACATACAGTGGTGTGATCTTGCAGGAGACAAGCCACGAAGGACATAAAGGTAAGATATTATGAAGTCAGAGATATGGGCATTCCAAGGATTTGAGGATAAATTATTCATATAAGTAGCATACTGCAGATTAAATTTCCTAAATATTTGTGGGATTTTGCAAACTATTATATAAATATAATATTTACATACATGCACAGAACTGAAATACATGTATGTTTCATGATTTAGATACATTTTTCGTTAATATTAACTGGGTTTACAGTCCAGAAAATATTTCTACTTAAACTGTTAGCAAACACTGTCCTAAAGGCAGTTTCTTTAGAGAGAGTTTTTATGTAGCTTGGAAATGCCTTGCTGCTTATACACAAGTGCATACACAACATGGACATTACAGGTAGGGGTGTAAAACAGCATCTGCAAGAGCTTTGTGGCTGGCTTGAGCTGCAGACTTCTATCCGTGCCCAAGGATGTCACTTCTTGTAACAACACTCAAAGGACTTTGCTTTAAAACTTCGGTTTCTCAATTACATTTTTAGTATAAGTAAAAGATGTGTCTTGCCTGGAAGTAGCTGAAAAGATTATTATTCTTAGATCTGTGATGTCTGAGCTGCTCCTGAATTGAAGTCCACTGCAATTTCCCTTGTAGCTCTTAAAGAAAAGTGAATTGTTGGTTTGTGTTTCCTTAAAATTCTGTGTGAGCTCTGCCAGCTGAGGAGATGATTGTGAGTATTCCAGTTGCTCCAGGCAGCTGAGGCCACTGCCTCAGCAGTTTTCCCAAGCCAAGTTGTTTGTCTTTGTGGTCAGTGAGCTATGGCTTATTTCTCTTTTCCAGTGTATTTTGGACTTTAATGTACAGCTTATTCTATTCCTTTTCTCCTTAAAGAATCATGAATTGCAGTGTTACTACAATTAGTGCTGAGAAAAAGAATGGCTGGTGTCCCAATAAAGGCCAGGTGGCTGAGGCAGGCAGGGCCAGTGTGAGGAAGGGGAGCAGCTGCAGTGCAAGTGCTCCAGACAGTGTAGCACAGAGAGGGCTTGGATGAAGAGAAGTTTGCTGCATGTCTGCATAATCTACACCGAGGAGAACATCTTTGTTGCTTTCCTATGTGATTGGATAGATTTTCTTCTCTGGCTGAAAAGCAGAAGGCAGAAAAATGCAATGTATTAGAGCAAGCCAGAGGTTTCAGGTTCTATGAGCAGGGAAACTTACATTTCTGGGGGAGCATATCTTATTGCATAATTTTGCTCAGCAGCTAAAGGAAAAAGCAAGTGCTTTCTCCAGGCTAACACCCACCCATTACATGCCTTTTGGTCCTCTCTGAGAAGCTCATGAAACAACCATTTGCTTTGTACAAGTTTTCCATGTGAGCTGAAAGAATAGCTCAGCTTTATGATTGCAGCTATTACTTTCATCCAGTGTCAAAGCTGAGTTCCAAAAAGGTCTGTGTTTAGTCTCCAACGAATGAAAAAAAGTTCCCTGCTCCTACTGAAAACTCTCTCATCTTTTCCAAATAGTTTCTGTGTGAAACAGAAGATGTGTCTGAGCAGTAGAGGTGGAAGCAGTTATGCTATGTCTTGGCTACGATGGGAATTTGCAGAGAAGTTCTCTCTGTCTGAAATCCAGGCTGAACATCCCTTCACTTGAGTAACATGGCCCTGAAAAGGCAGGATAACTGAAGGAAGCCATGTCCACTGCTTAGGGATGCACATGAGCAAAGCCCTAAAGGAGCAAAGCCTGAGTGAACTTGAAAGTGCTTTCCTTTCATGAAATACTTCCTGCTTTATGTACTAGCTATTCCTCTTTATTTATATACCACTAAACCACTTGGTGGAAGATATTTAATTAGGAAAAAAAGTATTACATGTTCAATTTTGATTTTTATTTAAAATTAGTTTCTAAATTTGGAAGTGCAGGCATTTTAGAATTATGATTCTTTAGAGTTTTAAAGAAACTCAGTGGGATTTTTGTTATTTGAAAGTAGTAATGAGAATTGCCATATGGTTGTGAAAAGATCTTTAGGTTATTCCAATCGAAAAACCAGAATCAAAACTGCATTGTGTCCTTACTGTTGTTCATACTTGTACAGAAGCAGTTTATGAAGCTTTTGTCTTGAAGAGGTGGGAGTTTTACACAGACATCCATCAGGTGCAAATAGGTCTGCAAAGAGCAGAGCAGAGGAAATCAGTCTCTGGTTGCTCAGTGCTCTTTAACAGCTTTAGCATATGACATGCAAGTTCTCTGTCTGCATTTCACAAGAGAGGAGTTGGTTGCAGCAGTACCCTGGCCAAATTCCAGCAGGGAACTCCAGAGCTCCATCTGCCAACTCCCTCCCACAGTTACAGATGGACAACTCTTGCCTAAATAAAGCACTCACCCACTGCACACTCTCTCCTGTGCATAAGTACGTGCAGTATGCACAGTTTAAGTATCTTCATGCCTATGGCTAAATAATCTTCTTCTTGTGATAACACAGCAGCTTCTCATTGTTGTGTGTTACATGACATGGATGTTCGACCACCACCAAATTTTCTGAAATGCTGAGTTATTTTCTTCTTTTTCTTCCTCATCTTTGAGCAGGATTTTGGCTTTAGAGAATTTTTTTACTCTCTATCAAGTTCAATACTGAAGAGGAGACTGGCAGAAGTTTCTTTTGTAACAATGTCTAGAAGTACAGAAGTGCAAAATGAAGTACTGTTATACAGGAGCTGGCAATCTCTGTGAGGGAAAGTGGAGAAGGCCTGGCATCTCTCAGCCTGAGGATACTGGAAGGATGGAAACATCTCTCTCCATCCAAGAGTATGATTTAGGTTTTGCATCAGACTTTGACTTTTGAAGACCTGCTTCAAAGAAGCAATCATTGTAGTTTTACCTATAGGAAATCTATATTGCTTCTCATGCACAAACCAAGGTGTGTGTCTTTAACAGGATGTGACTGAGCATCTTTTCCAGCCCTGGATCTTGTCTTTGCTTATTCTAAACTGGCTCCTTTGAAGAAGAGAATAAGAAAAAAACTATACAACAGCCTCCTAGGAAGGGAAATGTTTAAGTGAAAAGAGAAAAAGAGATACAGTTCAACAGGGGCTCCTGATTTGAAAGACATTTGCAGACTGTGGCACAAGGCAGTGTTAGTCTGACATGATGAACATCCTGGGCCAACAATTGCATTGCCTTTTCATTTTTGCTATGTGCAAACCAGAGAATTTAAGCCATTTTACCCTGACCATTAGTGTTATGTATATGGTATATGCGGGCGTTTTCTGACTCCAAAATAAGTAACAAACATCTGCATTTGATGCTGAAAGTATATTTAAGATTACTGTTTGAATGTATGTTACTGTTTCTACGGCTACAGAAAAATAACAATTATAGAGTCATTGCCATGCTGCTGCTTCTATAGTCTTTGTAACTGAATATAAGTGAGGGAAAATGATGTTCCTTATCTCTAGTTTTCAATTTTTAGATTTTTGTTTTCCAATTTCCCCAAGGTTTAAGGAAGCAATTGCTCTTTGGCAGTCAAATTTGCAAACAGATTGCTTTGGCATATGTGCTTCTGGCATAGCTGCATGTTGATAATCAATTTTACAACAGAATGAAAAGAAGAAATAGATGATGGTAATTTAATATTTCCTTGATAATAAAATGGTTATTCAGTAGGTATTTTTGTACCCTAGCCCCAGATTTATGTTAATTGTTGCTAGACTCCTGCAGAATATAATTATTTATAAACTCTTGTCAGTGTCAGAAAAATGAGTTTAAAAAAAGTGGTTAAAAATCTGGGAATATCAGATGCAAGTAAGACTTCCACAGTGATAGGGTTATGCTGAGAGTTGTCACTCAAGAGATGCCTGAAAGTTTAAGCAATTTCTTTTTTCTACTGGGAAATAAGAATTTGTTTCAGGCTTATGTCAGAATCCATCCAAGTGGTTATGGAAGCAGGCAAGTTCCAAAATCACTTTAAATTAAGAATCAGGCCAATGATAGTTTGCATTCCCTGCAAGCAAAAATTTCTCAGTATCCAAATATAGCTTTAAAATATATGGCCCCAAGGAAGGATTAGTACCATCTTATGATAAATATGATTAAATAGAAGAGTCTATTTGAAGTTCCTCCGGAATTTGCCACTCCTATATTTGTACACCTTTAGCTACTCCTGGAGAAAAGTGAGTGAAAGGAATTTTCCTGGGATTTGTATTGGCAAACTTCTTTTCTAAGAGCCAAGGAGTCTTAAATTACTCTAAAATTTATTTGGAATATGAGAATGTGAGTCTATGCTCTTTTTTATATTTTTTCATATTGCTGATAAACAAAATATTGTGACATATCAACAACAAACCCAGAGAAGCTGTCAATCTTGTAATGCAGTAGAAGGTTTGGTGAACTATTGACTAAATGGTTTCTATTCTGAATGTTTAGTAAAGAATGTGAAGAATACACAGTTTAATCTTCAGGTTTTGTGAGATGTAGCAGGCTGTGGATCAGGGTCTTGGCAGAAAATTAATGGATTTGAAACTTAATGTGAAAATATAGGAGGGCATGACCCAGGCAGTGAATGCTCAGGGGGCTGTGTACTGCCGTGTTTTGGTAGATGATGGCACCATGTGGCTCAATGGATCTTCCCCCTCCCTCATTTGGGTGATTTCTCATATCCCCAGGACTTTTGTCTGAATAATTATTGTCATGGAAATCACCAGGTGAGCAGTTCTGTAAATGATTGGTACCACAGTGATGGTCTTTGGTACAGAGGTGGAATTTTGGTGACTGCTAAAGCTGTTGTAGCCATAGGCACGCTTAAGGGATCAGGAGGTTGTAAGTGTTTACTTGTTAAATGCTGCCCTCATACTTCATTGTTTGTATGGACTCTATACATGTGTATAAATAGATGGGTGTAGAGTGTATACGTTCATGTAGAATGAGTGAATTTTGTGAATGGAAAATTCTAATTTGGCAGCATAATAGGCAAAATGATTGGGAATTGAGGAGATTCTGTCAGGACAGTAAGGCCTCCGATTTCTTTTTCCCCTTTAATTTAGCCAGACATAATACTTGTGAGATATGTCATGTTGATAATACTAAAAAATAAAATTTATCTTTTATGAGAACAGACTCAGTTTGAACAGGTATAGATCAAGCTGTTAATTTACTTACCCTAATTCAGAGAGACAACTTTAACTCATGTTTCAGCCTCCAGGGCATCTTTTGATGGATAGTTATGACAGTTTATGTGCTAATAACACTTGTTCGCTAGAAAACTATTTTGAAACCATAGATCTCCTATGTAGTCATCCCACAATTTACCTTTCAGTCTTTGGTAGAGTCAAATACATTCTTTGAGTCACAATATTTATGTTTCTTTATGAACCTTCTGGATCCTCTCGTGTCTCCAGAACTACTTCATTTAGGCACCTGAATAAGCTGACATTTATTTTAACACAATTAGGGTAAATAATATTTATACTCCAGAAAATCAAAGTAAAGTAATCATGGGCAGGGTTATGTGAGATGAAAGGTCAAGTGGTGTGTATAAGGTGGATGGCTTTTACAAAATAGAGCAAATTAATTTAATAGCATAGCTTTAAAAATTCATGACCTTAAAAATTCATTCAGATTGCTGGTGTCTCCTTTGTAATTTGGCAGCTGCAGACACCATGATAGCATACAGACTTCATGTTTGCTGTGAAAAGATTGAATAAAATTTGCAATTTGAACCTTCTGCTACTCTTAACACTATTATAAGTGCCTCTTCCCACTTGACTGGCTGCAGTGTTTATTTTTTACAGTGGAAAACCATGGCTGATGGTGAATCATCAGACCAGCAACTACTGGCCTTGTCTGTAATGATGTAACTGGTAGTCAGATGCATCTGAAAGGCTGTCATTATCTGAAGCAACGTTAAAATTACAATGTTCTAGACAAAGAAAAAAAAAAGATGCCACAGTAAAAAGGTTGCGTTGTGAGCAGGATACTTAGGTTACTCAGGATACTCTGAAAATTATCACAGAATGATGGATCATTTCCTGTTTGAAGCAGACAGGGTTGTTCATATGTAAGTCCTCTGAAGAACCACTGAGGAGCTATAGACATGATGTGTCATATTTGCTCTATAATTTTATTATCACATCCTATATTGCTACACAGTTGACTTTTAAGTTGCAGTTTAGATGTGTTCCTGATGTGTTAAGGTTAGAGTGATCTATATATAGCAAGTGCAATGGTTTTCAGGATAGCATTGCTCAAATGTTTTTTGGCATATTACTCTGTCAAAAGGCAAGGCTTGAAACAGGTTTGTGCAAAATTCAGAATTCAGTGTTTGGTGAATGGAAGTTCATTCTTAACATGCTAAAATGGCAGCGGGTCCATAAGCACTGAAGATTCACAGCCTATATATTTTTAAACAATGGAGAACACTTTAAATGGACCACATTTAAACATTTTACTGTCAGGGAGGTACTATTAATACCTTAATTAATATTTTTTTTAGTCTGCTCCTCAAATGCTTTTTGAATGCAAGCTAGAAACACAAAGTGCTTTGATGCACTGTTAAATGACTTATGCTTTCTGTTGAGTCACATCCTGCCCCTTTCTTAAGGGAAATGAATATTGGAGACATTAGATTTTATGCCAGCAATGTTTAATGTGAAACACTTGGCCCTAGCAGACCTCACTTTCTTGCTTATGCTGATTTTGCAGATTGGTAACGGCACTTACTTCAATGGTGCTTGTGAGATTTCATTTTGGAGAGCAAAGCTGTGTTCACAAAAGGTAAAATGCAATCTTCAAAATGTATTAAAAATGGCCTTGGGAAAAGCAAGTGTTTTTCATTTTCTACTCTACATGAAGACATCCATAATATCTACACTAAGCTCCTTATGCTAGCTGAGAAAGGCAGTATGAATTCATTAATGCCTGGATAGAGAAGGTTGTTCTCAAAAGACAGCTTGAAACAAATAATTGTAGCATAATTTTATTTTATTGGCATTGGTAATTAGGCATAACTGTTGCTGTGAAGTTCTGTGCGTGTTTTAGAGATTTAAATAAAATTAAATTATATATTTTCTGTCTCTGCAAATTATTCTGCAGAGATCTATTTTTCAATGAGACAGAGCTAAAATTTTTTCTACCATTACCCAAACCAAAATTTCACTTTCCAAGATGACTTTTAGTTAGACTCCTGAACGGTTTCATGACTGCCTTGAGATTTCAATTAACTTTTTATTACATGGAGTACGTTATTAATAGCCAAGAGAAAAATGAACTAACATTGTAACACAAATGTCTTACTCAAATGGAGAATTAAAAGTGGGAAATGTTAATGCTACGGTGATCTGTGAAGTGAGTTGTTTATGGTTGATCTGTGCTGATACAGGTAGTCATCCAAAAAAAAAAATATGGGAGGGAGAGGTGCAGTTTTAGGGAATTTGATGACAGATACCTTGAAGGTGGAGAGAACCTCGCTTATTTTAGAGAAATTGTTGTAAGCACCCAGAAAAGTCTGCTCCAGAAGCAGCATAGGAAAAACAGTCAGCAGAGTGTGTCCAGTTTGTGGCAACTGGCAGGAAGGAAGTGACTCTGCTTTGCCTCCTTCTTGCAGCAGGACAAGGCTCTCCAGCGCCTCCAGAGAAAGGGGCTGTGCCCAGAAGTTTGTTCCAAACTTTTCATTCTGGTCATAGTGCAGTATTTCCCTTTGGGTTCAGGTTTCAAACTCTTGAACACTTTTAGGGATGGGGCAACCACAGCTTCCCTGGACAACCTGTGCCAGGGCCTCACCACCCTCACAGTGAAGAATTTCTTCCTAATATCTAAGCTAAACCTGCCCTCTTGCTGTTTGAATCCATCTCCCATTATCCCATAATTGAATGCCCTGGTTTTTCCTATATTAAGGTGTAAACCATATTTATAAATCTTAAAAATGTACATTTCTAAAACAGCAGATTACAAAAAGTACAATCTGCACTGTTTCTTGAAAACATATTAAAAAGGTAAGACGAGTGAACTGTTCTTTAAAGAAAAAAAGGACATATTTTAGAACGTTTGGGGCTGCACATATTCCAAATAAAGTTGTTCTTTCCTCATCTTTTTCTTCATTTCCTTCACTTGAACATAATTGTGGAGAAGCTCAACCACTCTGGAATACCAGACTACTTTGGTAGGAACATAAATGATGACAGATGCAGCTATTTTGGGGACTGAAAACTGCTAATCCATGTAATTGTAAAAACACATGGAACTCTATAATGGCTTTTTTGTACACTGAAATGGAGATGTCCACTTGCACTTGCCTTTGAGCTTAATCTTAAGAACTCAGGGCAATTAGACTTCCCAGTACCTCAAAATGCAGTACTTCAAAAATAGAGCACTTAAATCTGAATTGTGAAGTTAATTTTTCCCTGTCTTTCTTAAATAGTGTTACAACTAGGAAAAAAAAAGTTTACTGAGATGGAAAAAGCATCTTTATGACCCAAATGAACTAGCTGGGTCTGTTTTTCTGAAATGCACACCAAGCAGCATCTTTACAAAATTTACAGCTATTCAGCAATGTCTGATTGTATACCAGAAGAAATATCTTGATTGAATGGAAAACCTGGTCATATAAAGTGGCTGTTCTGGTTACCATTCCCCAGCTGCTATGCAGAACTACTGTTTGTTAAAAAGGAATATTAAGATGTTTGTGGATTAATGTGACTTTCCATATGACTTGTCTCAGACTCTGGACTTGGCAGAAGCTAGTTTCTAGCTGCCGTTCTTTTTCCTCTCAGATTCCAACCCTCATTTGATATTACTTTAGGACTGGTTGAAATAGAGAATGTTTATTATTAGACTATGAGTATATAGTAGAATTTTCAAAATCTCTTTTTGATATTTTTTAGTGGGTTAAAAGGCACACTTGTAAAATTATTTGAAAATTAAATAAGGGGAAAACCAGTTTAATCTTCTCCATTCATATTTGCTTTGCAGAAATTAGAGGGACAATAAGAGAGTAAGGTCTAATGCCTAAATAGGACTATTGCTTTGCAAATCTGGTTTTACACAGTTGCCTTTTTTTTTTTCCCCTACCTACCAGTGTGAATATCTAACCTTCCTTTTCTTCCTTTTGCATCCTGGATATTGGGAGATGTTTGAGCAGTAGGGGAGAAATGTCATTCAACTGGCATTAGATTGGTTATTTATATTTAAAATCAGGAAAAGCCACTAAAACCCCATACCTTTCCAAATAGCCTTTTCATGTAGAAAGCTGAGTGGTTAAATTCATAATTTTCATGTTTTTTCTTGGATGTTTTTTGCATGTCTTTAAACACTGTTAATAGCCTTGGATAACGTCATAGGATGGTTTGCAGTCAGCTCTGAGAGTTTTTCATGCTCAGACCTTCCCCGCTCCTTTGCAGTCTGTTTTCATTTGTTTAGCTGCTGTTTGGTGGTAGCCTCACATACCTACTGTTAGTTTCAAACCCTTGCAGCTGGATTGTAAATGTTTGTTAACAACATTAGCAAAGGCCAGTGTCCTCAATTTGGATGCAATTAAAATGTATTTTATATATATTTCCTCACTCTATCTGTAAGGATTAGGATGACTTTGAACTATTCTATCATACAGCCACCAACAATTTATGCTTCAGCAATTCCAGAAACATTAGTGTCATTGCGGCTTCTTTTTTTTTTTTTTTTTTTTTTTTTGGAAAATGAAAGGGATTTGTTTGTTTGTTTTGTAGAAAACCTGGAAATTCAAATTTTTACTTTCCTGACTAGAAGTAATTTCAATTTCTGTCTTACTAGAAATTTACAGCAATGGAGGATATTTTCTTTTAGATGTATTGTTGCAGCCTGTGCTGAAACTATATGGTCTTTTAAAAGTAGTTTCTGCCTGAACTTGAAATGTTAACTTATGGCGAAAAAAGCTATCTCCTGGATAAAAGAAGCACTTAAATAGAGCAGGGTGAGATTGTTCAATTCAGATTGTGGCTTGGAAGCAAATGAATTAATGAAGAAGAGTAAAAATTAACTGGAAAACTCTTTTGTCTGCAGGGTGTTAGCATGAAAGGTGTGGCTCAGAAATTCAGAGTTAGCAGGGAACAAGGAGTCCCCAGAGCATCTTATTCCAGACAGAGATCAACACAATCTTCATTCTTATTGTAGAATTCTACACCACATAAATGATTTTCAAATATTAAAAACTCACTCCTCAATGGATTGACTATTAAAATGTGCCATTATTTTCTTAATACTGTGCAAACTAAGACATAAAGTTAGTGACTTGTGAAAGGGTAGTGAGCTCACAGGACAACCCAAAATGAAATCCTGGCGTACTGATACTGAATAGGTCCCTTGTACTGTGATTGGATTGAGATGCTTGCACTATAACTGTACCAGTAAGTGAACTAACAAAGATCTAGATTTTTATCTTAATTTCTTTAGTTCCTATTTATTAAAAAAAAATTAATGACTTGGATCAAATATTCATAGCTAGTTCCTGAGAAAAATTTGCTGGAATTAAAAAAATGTTTTCCAGCATTTGAACTCCACCCTTCTTGGTGTTCCAGTGGGATGTGGGATACTCCTATTTAATGAAGCTCGTATGGCCATTCCTAGGTCTCTGAGAACAGTCATAAAGTTGTACCACAGACCCCCTCTGCCCCCAGTTTAATGAAGTAAATCCTAGTGTCTGCACTGTTGAAAGTCAAGAATTTTTGAAACACTTCAAAAGGAGCAAGAAAGATGAGTCAATCATGATTCATTTAATTGTTTGGTCCTCCTTAGTCTTGTAGTATTTCACATCTCACTAACTGTACGGTCAAAGTTTTGGCAACCCATCTAGCAGTAACTGGAATAGGCAGTTTGTGCTTTCCCTGAAGTGAAAATCCAGCTGTGATCCCTGAGGATATCAGTAGGCAGGTGAGCATTGGCCCCAGCTAGGTCTGAAGTGACATCATTTAAGATCCACTGCTGCTTGTTGACTGCATCACTGCACTCAGAGGATCAACCTACTGCTATCTACTCTGAAATGCCAATATTTGATCATTTAGAGTCTCCTGTTAGATGGCAGACAGCTGTTTCCTTCTATTATGCATGGCTGGACATGTGAAAAGGCAGCTCTTCTATAAGCATAGGTTGGAAAATATGTTACTTTTGAGAAATATTTTGGGCATCCTTTCACAAGACTTATTATTTCTGCAAATTACAAAGGTTACCATTATTTCCTCAGAGCCTTCTTGGAGTCAGGAATACCTTAGCCATTGAGTCAGAACCTCTTCACATTTCACCTTTTAATAATTTTCCAGCTGCAATGGCTGTCTGTGTTGTTTTTCCTAAATCCTACATATGTTAAAAAAAAAAAAAATCAATCTAATTAAGTGAAAACAGACTGAAATGTGACTCATCCTGCTTGTCAGGGATTGGTTTGCAGATGTAATTTTACTTTCTATAGCCAAAACCTGAGAATAGTTATAACTAGACTAACATGATATTATGTTTCTGTTCAACTAAATCAAATCTCAATACTTAAAAAAAAAGTTTCAATAGGAATTCTTTTCTTTCAGCCATATTAAGTAAATTTGAGCACTCTCCAAATTAGTCCTGCACTCCTGCATGTCTCACTAGAACTTAAAAATCCAGCAGGGACTTTTTGAATAAAATAGCAGCTTTTATGTTCCAGTAAGAGGGATTCCTGGTGGATGACTGCACAGCTGTAGTAACCACATTGTTCAGGGGAAAGTGAGGTATTCCTTAGCATAATGCTGAATTTCCAATCTGCCTCTGTATTTTCTGGGGAACTTTGTTCAGAGATCAAAACACCCCAAAAAACCCAACATATTTAACATTGCACTGCTACAGAAATACATAGGAATTTAATTTTTGATACCTTATAAATTCTTTAGTTCCAAAATGCTTTAGCTCACAATCTCTTTGCTTGCTTTGTTATTTTATTAGCCTGGCTGGGAAAAAAGACTTTTAAGTTCTTATGTGGGAGGAGGAGGAGGGAGGAGCAAATAGATTAACATCTGAGAGAGAATTACAAAGCTGGGAAATAAAAATAGCTTTTGGGACGGCGCTGTGAAGTGAGTCAGACTTTTGGTTAGGGACTCAGATGAAGTAGGGCTATGTAAAGGAGGCAGCCAGCTGCTGAGGGATGTTCTGATGGGAGAATGCTTGGCCATTTGATGGAAAGGGGAAATCTCAGGCATGTCTGTTGCTTGAAGTAGATGTGATTTTAATGTCAGATGTTTTATTTCATGTTTCTTAGCTCTCTTAATCTGGCCAGAATTGTGTTTCTTGGAATTTGCAGACTCTGAGTGTCCTCAGTTGGGCACTTGCATGAAGCTTGCACAGAACTGTTTTTGAAGCAGTTTTTGGTTCTTGGCTTTTGAGCTGGTTTGAAACAGTTTTGGTTCTCTGCTTGGCTCTGCCCTAGCCCTGACCTGTTTTTAAAACTCTAGCAGCTTTCATAGAAATATAAAGGGATGTATTTGGAGCCCTGGTGAGAGGTGGAAATGGGTCCTGAGGAAACAGGACCCTGCCAAACAAGGGATCAATTACATCCAATCCCCAGAGCTGCTGTGTGAATTTCATCACTGGGTGCTGACACCAGCAGCTCTCCTCACGCCCGGCTCTCTCTCTGAGGAGTGGGGAAGCTCAGAGAACTTCACATGGATGTGCCCTCCTTTGAACTGGTGCTGGGCTGCCAGGCTGAGTCCCTCACTGTCCCCTGGCAGTGCGGGGACAACGGGAGGAGCTCCGCCCTTGTGAGCCACAGCTGTCGGCAGCTCCAGTACCCAGAGCTAAGAGTCGAGCCAACACAAATCCAAAGCCAAAAAAGTTGATTAGTCTGTTGAAACATACTATGGATTTTGCAATCTTAAATTTATAATCTGGCCTACAGTCATAAAAAGCCATGAAAATGAGCAGTCATTCAAGAAGATCTGCAGCTGTAGGAGAGTGTTTTGCCCCCAACAAATGCATAAAATGTCAGTTAAGATTAATGAGACTTACACAGGTGCATTGATGACCTTGGGATTTCAAAGTATTTCATTTTTGTTTGAGTACTAGTGATTGAATTTCCCTGCCTGGCACACAGCTGGCTTTCTTACAAAAATATTTAATTCCAGTCAGCCATTTAAACCCTTCCCCATTTCCACAATGGGAACAGAGTATTGCACCAATGAAGGATTGTGCTGATTTCACCTGATTTCCCCAAACAAGTTCTGTTATTACTCATTTAGTTTGAGAATATGCATAATTATAAAACTGATTGGGACATTACACCCATACAGGGGTCATTTCATAGAAATTCTGCATTCATCAGTTCAGATGTGAAAAAGTACTATTTACATGAATTGTTTGCTAGCTCTTTAAATTTTCTTTCAGAGGTGGAGGAAATAGGTGAATTTGTAGAATTCCAAAACCAACAGAGATAACTTGGAGAAGGACTAAATTCCATAGACCTGGTGTAGATCATGCATGTTTGCTGAAAAAGCAGATCAAACTCCAGTTATGCCTATCCTCAATAACATGGATCAATTCACTTTGTAAAAAAAAACAGAAAAAAAATTTAGAGCACGCTTGTTGGGATAAGTATTGGATACCTATATGTTTAGAGAAGAGTATTCCAAGCTATGGGATTAAAGCCTTCCAGTAGCCCCTGTCTAAATGTGAGTGAAAAAACGTCAGAACTACTTTTGGTACATCCTTATTATTGATAGTGGAGAATGATTTCCATGAAGGCTGGTAAATATCAGAGACTTAAGTTCCATAGCACTCAGAATAATTGTTTTTGCAGTTTCTTTGTGTAATTTCTCACCATCATTAGGAAAACATCATTTGGCTTTGAGTTTTCTGACATTGGCTGACCTCTGTGTTCAGGGCACTTAGAGCTGACTTGAATCTGACTATGTAAATGTGACACTAAATAAAGCTTGAGAACAAACAACTGCAAACAGCCTTTAGATGAATTGAAGGATTTATTGAAGCATCTACTGTTGTAGAAACTAATGATTCTTTGGGTACAGCATACAGAGTTTTAAAACCATTTAATAGCACTGAAGGAGTAATCCTGTTGAAAAGGATCCAGCTTCATGAAAATAAAGGAATGATTCTATGATTACTTAGCTGTTCTTTTCTTTCCTATATGACTTTGGGTAGTGACTTTTTCTTTTTTTTGAGTTTGGATACTTTAATTCCTGCAAAAAGTGCATGATTCAACTGTGTTCCTGTTTATAGAGACTTGTTCTCTGCCAAAGAAAATATTTGTTTGTGTGCCACTCTAAGTAAGTACTTCCTGTAGTCTATGTGTGTGAATTAGGTTCAGCTTGGCCTTCTGATGGTCTTTTGGAGCCTATATATAAGATAGTGGTCTTTTAAAATTCCTTGCTATAGGTCTAGCAGCAAACATTTAAATAGCCACTGCAAGATTGTCATAATAACATTGTATTGTGGTCTGATATTCTCAGTCTGGGGTTGTGGAGAGTGCAAAAGGCTCCATCTACCTTGCTGGTTTTTCTACCAGAATCTGTGTTTTGTTATTTTGCTGGTGACAGGCAGGTTGCTTTCTTTGCCATGCTGGAAGTCCTATTCCAGGAGATGCTTTAGCAGATCAATGGGCTGAGTTTCTTCTAGTACTGATCCTTAGGCTGTAGTGCAATGAGCTCTTCGTGTTCTGGTGGTCTCCCCACAATTGGAAATAGTTTTATTCTACAATTTGGGTGATTTTTCAGGGGCCTAAAAATAGTATTTTTAAACATCTGTGGCACTGAGGAGAGGTTAGGAGTAACTTTCCCCCCCTCCTTTCCATTTGCTACACATTAGAAACCTCACAAGGTGATTCAGAAGGGCTGGTGTACAAGCCTCAATCTAACATTTCAAAAAGACTAAAAAAAAGAAAAAGAGAAGATATATTAAATAAACTGGATCCTGGAGAATGTCTAAGCCCTAGGGATATTTGACTAAATGCTGGTGACTTTTAAAGAGTTGGTTATGTCCTTGAGTTAACATCTACATGGAACCCTGTGACTTCAGTGGGGTTTGTGACACTTTTGACAGTTCCTAAGGGAATCTTGCAGGTAAGGCTGGGATCAATGTCAAATTCCTGACAGGACTTTACTTCTGACATGTGCTTGCTTTCTCTTCAGAGGGACATTGTTACAGGCTTCCTGAATGGAAACAAATTAGGTCAAGATTTTATATAAAAACTTTTCCTCTGTTAGAAGAATAGGGCTAGACTTTCACACCAGTCTCTTACTCTTAGGTCTTATTCTAAAAACAGTTCCGAGGAGCAGATAAATCTGAAAATTCTTCCAGCTTCATTACAATTGTATATGAATTGACATTTTCTATTGCAACCTTTGTAAGTAATAACAAAAAATATTATACGAATTAATAATAGCAGATAGTTAAAACTTGCATGCTAGTTGCAAAGGATAAGTTTGTTTAACACTAAGCAAAAGCACATATTTTATCCTGCTTGAAATTATCCTTCATGCAATTTAAACTTTGCTCTTCATAGGAGAATTACTGCATTATTGAATGTTGGAAGTATACAGAAGAAATTGAATGAGCATTTTCATCTATGTTTTGTATCCAGTGTATGAGATGTTTAAATATAAGGACAAAAACAGCCAATTACAATCAAATATTTAATTCCCAGTATCCTAAAATCTGTGGAACATCAAGTACCTGCTATTCAGGCCCCTTTTCTTTGTAAAGATGTGGTTGGGAGTGTATTTATAATGGTCACATTAAATAAATTAAGCCAAATAATCCTTCTGAAAGTACACTGAATGGCTGGTAGGAATATCATGATCAAAATGATAACACAGTATGAGTTATCAATAATCAACCAGCCTGGTTCCAAGAAATGCAGGTTGCAATTAACTCATACCTATACTTGGTTTTTGTGGATGTGTTTGTGATCGATTAAATAAAAAAAGCTTAGTCCAATAAAGTTTGAATATATGTGACAATCAGAAATACATAACAGTGAACATGGAATGAAGTGGACAGGGAATATTAAAAATCTGTCACCGTCAGGGGGATTTTTGAGAAGCAAATAAGTTGGAAATGTACAACCATTTTTAAGCTTTAATAACTATTTTGTAAAATGGCTGAGGCTCATCTAAGCTATCAATCTTTAAAAAAGGTAAGAGGCTTATTTCCTGAACTCCATCATGAAAGCAATCAGTTGAGGCAAAATAAAGCATACCAGTGAGTATGGCCAGTAGATATTCTCTTCCACAATCTGCTTCAGCCCATTAACCAGATGAAAATCCACTTGGTGATAGGTCATAACTTTGAAAATAAGCCTACCCCATAAAAAGCTCTGCATTGAAATAAAAATTTCAGAACGTTTTCTAAAAGGGCTCAGTTTGCACATTTTTTCACGGCAAAAATTAAATGTAAACTTGATGAATTTTCTGAGTAATCTATGTTTTCAATTAGCACTTAGTGTTTAAAGGCAGTCCAAAATGTGGTCCACACATGCATTCACAGAATCTTAGTGCAATTAGTCTCATAAAAGCTATAAAATATTGGAAAGAAGACAGCATGGAAAGGAAATGGAAAAGTAAAGCAGGCAGAATAAACCTCTTTTGCATTCTCAGTTTGAACCTAGACACAACTGTACTGACATTTATTTAATGTCCTGGGCTTATAGTTCTAGTAGTGACACCAACACCCCCAGTCCTAGAATTATAACTCTATTACAGAAATTTTTCTTTGTTTCTTTGTGTGAATGTGATGCATAAATTCAAGTCTTATATCCCTGACTTACACAAATTCTGATTCCTCTTTTCTTCCTTTTTCTCTGTTACTTCCTTCCACTGTTGTTGCTATTCCCCTTTCTTTTATTAATTATCCATAATTTTATCCACGTTGGCAGAGTTTTTCCCTGGCTGCTTAAAAGAAATAAATAGGGAATGTCCATGTCAACATGGAAAACATTTAAAATATGACAAGTTTTCCTTTTTCATGATTTTTTAAATTGTTTTTAAATTGGGTTTTATGAATGCCCTGATTTTCCATTTATCAGATCTTACCACCTGATAGAGGTAGATCCTATTTTCTAGGAGAGGACTCATTTTTAAGAGAGAATACAGCCCTTACATAAATCACACTTTATTGCTAGAAGGAAAATTGTGCTGGAGAGAATCTAAAAGGATCATCTTAACTATTCCAAATCTTTAAAGCAGATTAAAGTTTATGTATTTAGAGTGTGATGAAAAGATGGGTAAAAAAGGGGTGGAAGCTTCCATCTCAAGAGAATACATAAATTCAGCAGCTGAAATATTGCTGCTAACTTCAACAGTCTTTCACCCCTGTTTCTACTGCTTTGAGCTGGTGTCAAAAATGTCTGCCCTGAAATTATTAAATCTGTTTCTTCTCACTAATTAAAGATATCAAATAATGTATTTTTAAGGTTACCTTAAAAAAGAAAAAGGAAAATAAAGCAGAGCAATTCCAGTAAGATGCTGAGCAAGCTAAGTTCCTTTTGTCAATGGAGCTGAGGCCTTTCCCTCAATTTTAAATGGTAAGTAAGGGGAATTGAAGGCACCTCAACTATCCAGGACAAAAACCAGTACGTTTAAAAATTGGGTTTTTCTGGAAAATGTATTTTTAATACAGGGCATTATATCATAGAATATACTGAGTTGGAAGGGACCCATCAAAATCACTGAGTCCAACTCATGGCCCAGCACAGCAGACCCCAAGAACCCCACCATGTGCCTGAGAATGTTGTCCAAATGTGTCTATAGATACTGAACATTCACTAAACATCTGCTAAGGCTTTTTTTACATGGGAAACAATATCCTGTGCAAATGGATCCCTTCAGTCCTACTTTATAGTGTGTGTAAAGTCACAGGCACTTTATTTCATATGGATGTAATAATAAATGGAGGGGTTTAGGGGGAAAAATATATTCCTTATTTTAGTGGCCCTTCCCCTGTGAGAGAAGACACTCCTTGGACCTGTCTCCACTTTTTGGCTTGCACAGTGCCCCATCTGCTCGAGACACTCCCTTGTGCAGGCCACCCAGCGTGGTTTCCCCATGGCTCCCTGCAGGCAGCAGGCTCAGGCCCAGAGCAATTGCTGACAAAAATCTCATTTTGAGCTCAGACACATTCCAGTACAATTGGTTACCTTGGGATTTATCTTACTTGGAAACTTTGTCTGTAGAGCTTGATCAGTAACTAACTTTCCTTGGAGCATTATATATGTATTTTTCTCTACGATTAATATTAACATACATATTCTGTGTCTGCCCTGGTGGTTCTAAAGTCCCTCCTGGAGCTGCTTTAGCCTTTCTCCAGTCACATCTGTAGGCCAGCTCTGTTAATTGACATGTAATTTCAGTGTTGTCATTTTGCTAGGAAATCAGACGTAACTTGGGAGCAATGTGGTTTGTAGGACTGCATCTGAACTTCTTGCTTGTGTTACGGTTGGTAAGAACGTTGCTACAAACTTAAATGTTTTATTTCCTGGGTTTCAAGTCGATGACTCCATCAGCTTTCCATGTTCCACAAATT
Organism: Alethe diademata; assembly: GCA_025584955.1. NCBI lineage: Eukaryota > Metazoa > Chordata > Aves > Passeriformes > Muscicapidae > Alethe > Alethe diademata. Next base: position 7,034,522 of record JANRMJ010000107.1, on the reverse strand, counting down.
CAATTCTAAGGCTAAAGATCAATGTCTTAAAAATAACAGTGTAATGATAGGGAAAACAATTGGCTGGGGTATTTACTATACTTTGGTCACAGCCTGATAGTGGCCAATGGGATGTTAGTCCATGAGACCAAAATGGAAACCATGGTCTCCTTTCTTACCCAAACTGAAACAATTATACAGACAGGAGAGCTGAACACAGGCCCAGAAGCATGCTGTGCTAATATGACTATTTTGCTTCTGGTAGTTGAGGACACATGCTGTTAGGTCCATACCTTGCACATAAATACTGATGACAATAGGGCTCCATCTGCATGGGACTTTAGAAAAGAGCACAGGCAATAAGAGTTTAATTGAGTCCCACATCATTTCCTTTCAGTTTTGTCATTGATGCTTCTTACATTTGTGAGAATAAATTCTGTAATATTTCTGAATATGTGAAACTTGCAGCAATTACATCCATTTAAGTAAACAGCAACAGATACAAAGCTTCAACAACCATGGATGAAATCAATACGTAAGATTTTAATCATGTCCTTAGTTTACACAATTTAAACTCTCAAAGACAGATACAGTGTTTTGTTTCTTGAAGATATGATATATTAGGACATGATGACAAGTTACCAAAGGGCTCCTTTTGTGCTTGGGGCTGCACTGTGCATATTAAAGCACAGTTCAGTGGTCTGAAGTCTGTGTTAGGACAAAATAGTTCTACATAGTCTTGGACATGAATTTTAAAATAAAGGAATGATAATGAAATAATACTATTTTAAAACTGTGGATAAAGTTTGGTGGTGGTGCTTAAGTAATCCTGAGCCTCAACACATCTTACAACAAGCCTATTCCCACAGGAGAACAGGGTTAAAAAAACCTTGCAGCCAAACTCTTTCTTTACAGTGCCATTGGTTTAAGTGATTCCCTAGGTCAGAAAAATTATTTCAGTTATTAATATGCTTGTTAGATGGGACTTTAGCTCCTTTTGCGGGGACTTTCAGTCAATGAAAAAGAACAAAGTAAGCTGTCTTAGGCTTCCAAGGTAAATTAATTAAATATTAGGGGAAAAAAACCAGTAAAGGCCATCAGTTAGGACCCATTTGAATTACAGATTAGCATTTGGCCTTGCTACTTAAGTGGGTAGCTTGCTGTGATCCTTTTATGTTCTCACTTAATCAGTTTAAATTCTTAGGCAGACAAAAGCCAGCTTGACAATGAATTTGTAATGAAGAATAAAATAATTATGCTGTTCTTCCTGTTCTAGGTAAAGAATGAGTATATTTTTCAGAGGACTTCATGCAAGACCTTCCCTAATTATTTCGCTAATTAATTCCTTGACTTTTTTTTTTTCTTAGACTAATGTTGAGTTTAATTTAATTGAGACATTCTAAAGGAAAGGCTGCCAGTGCCAATAACTTATTGAACTTACTGGGTTTGGAGATCCTCATAGCAAAAGCCCATTTATGGTGACTGACATAATCCAAGACTCCTCACTAGAAATTTTAAAGCAAATTATCATCCTATGTCCTGTAATTAAAAATAAACTAAAAAAACATTACAAAGGTTGAATGCAACCAAGAAAGATATCTTTCCTCTATTAGGACTTAAATTCATGTATTAAAACTTTCTACAGAAAGGTTGATGGGAATATTTTCCTATAACTGGGCATCAGTGTTACTGATGTAGCATTCATTAAATCTCTAGCTGATAGTATTTTTTGGTGGATTTCTCTGCAGGAAGATTATGATTTTGAGGCTGTGCAGTTTGAAATCCAGTCCATTTAAAATATGATTGAAAAGTAATGTAATATTCTGTTTTCATTCTTGCCCCTTTCTGTAGTTTTCTGTTACATTTTCTTATTTTAAATAGCAGATTTTTCTTTCCTTTTAGTATGTGAAAGACTTGTATAAAATGGGAAAACTGACTCCTTATGCAGAAATGGTTTTAAAAGTGCAAAGTGAACATACTTCAAAGGTAGAACTATTTTCCTCTCATATATTATTTCAGACACGTTCATTTTAATGGTTAATTCCTAGAAAGGGCAAGCATTTTATGTGGACTATGTTTTTGTGAGTTAAATATATGGTGTGGCAATTTGCTGCTTTTTTTTTTTTAAAGCTAAGTGTGTGACCGAAGAAGTTATACAAGGTGGAAATTTCAAACAGCACTTACTGTGGATTTAACTGCCTACATAAAACTTGATGGCAACTCTCACATTGGCGTGAGCTCCCTTTGGTGAAACTGCACTGCTTTTGAAAATCTTGCTTGTCTTTGAACAGATACCTTTTGAATTCAGATAAAGTTTATTTCCAGTTTCCATGAATCCACCGATTCCATTTTGATCTGCAACACCGGTGGAGGTTCTCATGTGTAGCAGAAACTCATTTATATGAAGATACTTTTTATCGGCTTGTACAAATTAATTAGGAAGAGGAGCACTGTCACACTGTAGCAGTGTGAAAGGCGTGAGAGGCTCCATTGGAGAGACCCGCCTGGAGATTGGACTTTAATTGCTCAAATGTATGCATGCTCGGATGCATCTGAAGCTGCTAATTAGTTTTCTCTGGCCTGACTTTAAGATTTTGAAAGGTTTAAGTGTGTGAATTATATTTTAATATATTTGAGTCCTCCCAATTACCTAAGAGTATTCCCTAGCCTCATCCATCACTGACAATGTGCTTGGACATTTGAGTAATTTTGAATTTTACACGTGACTTTTAGGTCAGCTAACTTACAGTACTAACTTACTAGCTAAAAGTAGGTAATATGAGCCAAGAGGATATTAGGGAGTATTTAGTTATACATTTTTTTTCGGAGTATTGTATCTTGAACATTTCTAGGAGTGTCCTAGCTTTGGGGACAGTTCTTATTTCACCAAGACTTTTTAGAGCTTATCATTGAGCACACACTGCTTTTGTGTGAAGATTTTGCTATTGAGCTGTTGTTTCCCTTCATGTTGTATAAAGCTTCTTAAAATGTGAAGGTTGTTCTAATGTGAAGCACAAAACACCTCTCCTGTGAAGACAGGCTGGAGGAGTGGGGGTTGTTCAACCTGGAGAAGGCTTTGTGTAGACCTTACAGTATCCTGCCAGTACCCAAAGGGGGTCTGTCAGAAAGATAGGGACACACATTTGGCAAGGCCTGTTGTGATTGGATGAGGGGTAATGGCTTTAAACTAAAATAATCTAGATTCAGACTAGCTATAAAGAAGAATTTTATGATGAGAGTGATGAAGCACTGGAAAAGGAGTCACAGAGAGGTGGTGGATGCCCCACATCTGGAAACCTTCAAGATCAGGCTGGACAGAGCTCTGAGAAGCCTGATCTATTTGGAGATGTCCCTCCTTGTTGCAGGGGTCTTGGACTAGATGACCTATAGAGGTCCTTTACTATTCTGTGGTTCTATCAGAAAGTGATTTTTTGCTAATGTCATGTTACTTTTTCATGTCCTGTGAGTAATCAGCCACAAATCAGTACCTGAGGCAATCCTGAATTCAAAGTGTCTACTGCTGGTGGAAAGAAGCTGGGTTTGTTTCCTGCTTTTCCACATTTATTGCTCTACTAAGATGGACTAGACAAAAAGGATTCAGTCCTATTACTTCTGCAGTGTCTCTGTCTACTAAATTTGGTTACATACTGTTAGCTGGATGTATAACAATGAAGGTGGGTTGGAGAAGAATCTGCTCTGGGAGTTGGGGCCCAGGATTCTCTTCCCAAGGAATTTTCTTCTTGTGAAAGTTTTTGTTGGCACAGAAGCAAAATGAGCTCTGAGTAAGGCTTTACTAGTGAATCCATGACCTTGGGCTAATTTGCAAAATTCCACATTCCTCTGTTCTTACAGAATCCTAAAATCTATGGAAAAAAGTGAAAAAACATTGGAGAAAAGTTGCTGCGTAAATATATAATATTATTCTATGCAATGTTGGCTTCTCCCCTGTTGAGAGAAAGAAGGGAGAAGTGACACTGAGCACTTGGAATTATTTATCTCCCCACTCTTAATTGCTTGGTCTGACTCTATTCACAGTGGTGCTACCTGAAGATTTTCTCTCACTCATATCCAATGGAATGCTATCAAGTAGCTTAGACCTGAAAGTGAATTTGTTTAAATGAAAAATGATAGACTTAATGATTCCATATGATGCTTTTAGTAAAACTGAACCAAAATTTAAGTTCAGAACCATGATAAAAGGAAGTATTTATAAGGGGGCATAAGGGGATGGATTCAATTAATATATTTTTCTATTCTATTCCATTGCTCATCTGTTTTAGTTATGTGCTGTAATTTGTTGGTGACACCAAAGCAGAATTAGATATGAAGAGCAACTTTTAGATATCATTGTAGAAATCTCTCTTAGGAGTGAAATGGCAGAAGGTATCTTTGAATACCTCAGAAAAAAAAATGTCAAGATAGCTTGGTGCAAGAGAGTAGGGAACTTTGATGTTGTTCTCTTTCAGTGTGTTTTTACGTTGATCTCTGGTTTTACTGTTAGAGTGGGTTTGATGTAACATCACAGTGCCCATTTTCTGGGTTACCTTTCTTCTTCTGGACATTCTGGTCCTTTGAAGAGACAGAAGAAAACTTCACAAGCTTTAGGATTCTGCATCACTGAGAGGTGCTAAATCATGCTGTGATTAGTACAGATTTGTACTTTCCTGTATGAGTCCAGGTGAAGATGTTTGCTTCAAATGGGATTGTTCTCGAGCTGAAGTGGCTGAATGCAGAAAACCTTCCAGCAGATGAATCTACATTTCCCTGCAGCAGGTATCGATGACCCCATTCTTAGCTAATGAGGGGATTAGTGACTGAGCTTCCTTTCAGCAGACCATAAACACTGTGGGAAGAAAGAAATTTAACGTTCTACTCCCAATTGCGAGTGATCCAAAAAAAGAGATTTGCTTAGTGCTCGTGCTACAATGCTAATTAAGGCACATTGTTAAGGGCTAAATACTAGGCTGGGGCTTAGGTAGATTTGTCAGGGAACGGAGCAGAGAACCTTGAAGAAAAGCAGGTAATTGGATAATTTGAACAGGCATTCTGGTATTAAAAGTATAGAGCATCTTCCAGTGATTTCCAACAGTCTTCCCAACTGGTAGGACAGTAAATATAGAGTACGTAGCATTTGAGGAATGATTATTCAGCAAAATAATTTATTTGAGAATGATTATTTCTCTTTCGACAATGAGGGCTTTTTTACAAGTTCCTGAAGCAAGCTGTCTTATTTTAGCTCCATGAGCCCCTCTCAAGGGACTGGAGTCCCGTTTGATAACAGCAGGGCAGGGGGCAGTTATCAGGGGAGAGGAGGAAATCCTCCTCTGGCGCGCTGCAAGGGATCGAGTTCCTAAAAAGGGAATCGGCTCCAAATGGGGCAATACCCTCCGTTTCCAGGAAGCGTGCACTGGGTGTGGTGAAAGCAGAGCTTTCTCTTCCTGATAGCTTCTTAAAACTCTGCTTTTGCTTGCTAAATAAATGGTCCTGGAAAAGCACATGCACTGCACAGCAGCAGGAAAATATCCTGCAAGTGTGCTCGTAAAGAGAAAAGTTCAAGGAAGAGTGAAGCCGGCTCTGATTCGGTTATTTACCATCAATCAGACTGTTGCTTGGCAGGGAGTGGATGATTAGGAGCCTGAACGAGCTGAAAAGGGGCAGGAAGAAAGTGGAGGCAGCATTCTTCCTATTTAAAGCTGCATCCCCTGAAAGGAGTGTTTGCAGACTGCGCTGGAGCTGGTGCTGAAAAGAGGGCTCGCAGACTTTGTCCTGGAACTGATGCGGAAAGGCAGAACGACTCCTCAGCTGGCTTCATGGTGCTAAAATAACCTTGCGATTCTGTACTTTTTGCTGCCCAGGGAGGATACATGTCTAATATCTAGGCATGATGGCAGTCTTGGTACAAACGAGAACTTTTTTCATCCTCACTGCTTTATTAGGCCGATTTGTAACCATAAAAGCGCAAGAAGTGGAAGAGTATGAAGTTGGTGAGTTTCTCTCTACCTCTGAAACAACTATCACAATCCCCCTCTTTGCATGCAGTGTGTTTATTGCGTGATTTGGCTATTAAGTGGAGTGGAAAACCTCAGGGGTACGAGAGTAAGACTTTTGCTTTCACACATTGAGAAGGGGGCAGAGAGGGGCTCGCGCTTTGGGTTTTTGAGCGGAAGACCGAGGCTTGCGGCGCTCGCTGCGGGCACAGAGCGGGAGGGGCGGTCAGAGGCCAAGTGCTGCCGCGGGGCGCTCGGGCTGAGCCCCCCGTCTGGCGGGGCTGCGGCCGCTGGGAACTTCCCAACAAAAGAAAGGGCTTGGGACGCGGCTGGAGGACAGCTGGGCAAGCGAGCTGGGAGAGTAAACACCGAAGCCTCGCAGGGTGGAGTCCTTTGCGCCGAACTACATCTGCTTTCTCACATTCTTTGTTTTAGAGAAATGCAGAAACGCGGATTCTCCCTTTTTTCACCCCTCCCCCTTTTCGTTTTCCTTTCTTTCCTTGTGCGGCTCGTTTCCCCCAGGCTCTTGCGGAGGGGCTCCGTGCGGGCAGAGCTGCGAGCCTCGCCGCCCAGCCTGCGCTGCCGGCCGCGGCTCGGTGCCCGGCCGTGCTTTAGGGCATTCAGTGCCTGCGGGAGAGGCACTGACGGGCAGGAGAAGTGACCGTACTCTTTCATCAGCCGGGATGGATGTCGTGATCTGTGTGGATTTCCTGAAATGTGAGCAGCCTGGTTGTGGGACAGTCTGGAGCTATTGTACTCCTGAACGTACTTCCTAGGCTTCTTACATGCAACACTGGCTTCTTTTCCAAATTATGCCCTACAAGGACTTTGTAGGGCATTCCAGAACCTTGTAGGATGTACCCTACAATGCAGTTTGCACTTACTTTACCGTGTATTTTTAAGAGTGTAATTTTTCTTGTAACTGAACTTCTCTGGTGATACGCTGGATTGCATAAGTGAGGAGGAGTCAAAGGCTGATGAATAAACCAGTGCCATATTTCTGAAACTTTTGTTCTACAAAGCAAAATGAGACTGTCCTGCCGGTGCACAGCTGTGTAAGAAGTCCCATAGAGGGGGCACTTTATATAAACTTGCGAGTGTAATTCATATACTTGCCATAAAGGAAGGCATATATTATGCTTTTTTTCACTTACGTATAATACCAAACACTTGTGAAAATACTGACTTCATTTTTGGTATTATAGTTTTTTGCCTATTTAAACAAAATTGCAAAATTTATATGAGTTTTCTGTGAGGCTATTATATGTAATTTACTAGATTGTTGGAATTATGGAAATTATGGGATAGGCCAGTAATATAGCAACACGTTCTGGGATGTATTTCCCATGTGCCAGTGGCTGAGGCAACTGAGAGGTACGTGGTAATTCAGAGAACAAAATATGTTGTAATAAATTAGTGACATCTGTTTACACTTATATCACTTACTCATCTTCCTGTTAGAGAATTATTAGCCTTTGTCTACTGTACAAACCCTTCTCCAATGTTCATTGTATTAAAAGAAAACCAAACCCCAATCTATTTTAGTGGGATGTGAGGGTTGGTGCAGTGAAGATAGAAGTGCATTCTACATATTGGTCTGGTTTAATTGCATAAGAAAGGGATTTCACCTTTCATTTAGCTCCTGATTGAAGCCTACAAATGCTGAAGAGTGGACAGGACTTATCCTTAGTTTGTGTTGGGTTTGGTATTTGTACAGAGGTCTAACATCAGTCAACATTGTACTGCAGGTGACTTTGTCTGTAGAGCTGCTTTATTTCTCATTCACTTATGCACTACTTGAATATAGGTCCTACCAGATAAACAAATATTAGAAGCATCTGGGAAAGCAAGAAAGGCACTTCAGGAAGCATAGATTAGGGAAAATCTATCTGACTTTCAGAAAGGGTGTAAACCAGTTGTACCAGTCATTTTTCATGACAATCCTAGAAAAAATAAGAATGGTTGAATACTGCTTGTTAACTTTAAACACAGTGGCAGAAAGAAATAGCTTTTGTGGTAGTATGCTGCAGAATTTGTCGTGGGGGTATTGATATTGATAGGTAAGTTGAATATAATATAGCAGGTAATATGGTTAAAAAATCTTAATGGAAGAATGGTAATACTTCAAACCAAACATATAGTTTAACAGTAATTTTCTTTTTTTGGCACTTAATATTGCTATGCTTTTAAGTAATGCCAGTTTCTTTATTATTTTGTTTTTCTCTTGAAACCATTACAGATTGATCTGTTCTGCTCTAGAGCACTTGGCTAGTAGTGCTACATGCTGCATGTGCTGAAAATGCATGTAAAAATGTGAAAACCAGACACTTCTAAACCTAGTACAGAAAAATTGATCATTTTGAGACTGACTGTTTAAATGTGCCTATTTAAAATTATTTATCCATAGGGTCAGTGCTGTAAAATCCTAGAAGGACTGAAAGATCCTGGTTTTAAATTCTTTGTAGAGATCTGGTCTAGTTCAGAAGTGCAACAGGACCAAGAAGTGCCCAGGAGGTGAAATTTTTTGTGTTTGAATGCTGAATACCTGGAAGCTCTGAACCTTTGGTGCTACAATTCTTCCTCTTTTCCTAGGGCCTGGGATAAAGGGAACTACTAGCAGAAGCAGGGTGTGCTTCCAGGATTATTTCCCATCCCCTTGGGACTATAAAAGCTTTTTTAAAAATAAATTAGAAACAGAGCTTTAGTGGAAAATCAGTACACTTGAGTCAGATTTGAAATAGTGGGAATCACCTTGATCAAGAAGAGTTGTCTGTGCAAATTGCATGTGGGCATGGTAGTGGTGGTTTATTGCCACCATCTCCCATATTTCTTTTCAATCTATACTTGCCTTTGGTTTTCATTAGTTTTTGCAACGTACTTTTGTCTGAATTACATTTTCCTGTCCACCTCTTGTGGTGTCAGCCCTCCTTCAGCTGAGATCAGTGTGAGCCCTGGTATTGATTTAAAAGTATCTAATTTGCCTTGTTTGACAGTGTGAACGAGGGAAAAATAAGAAACAGTCATTGTTCTGTTTAGATTAATGACCCTCTTTGCCTTTTTTTAATTCTCAAGACATTTTCAGTGTCTGGAAACCATGCAAGGGGGACAGGAGAATGGACTGACTTTGGAGACACGAGCAGCTCAGCTGGTGGAATGGGGGCTATTAACTGTGTCCATTATCTTCTCACCGATACTGTCTTTAGGGAGATGGGATGTTGTTACATTGCACAGTCCCCATAGTGGGGCAAATGTTGGGAATAAGATGACAAGTGAAAGTCCTCTGTAGCTATGAGAAAGTAAGAGAATTAATGAGTATTTGTGCCAAATACTTCTTTAGATTTTATGGGCCTTTCATCTATGCTAAGAGTTCTCACAACTTCTAAGGAAAACGATATTGTGTGATACTATATGAAGAAAAAAAAAAGCACCCATATTTTTACAATTGTCACAATTTTAGTGAGGATCTGATAATACTTAGAATTACAGAATTATTGTTTAGGTTGGAAAAGACCCTTAAGATCATTGAATCCAACTGTTTGCACAGCAGTGCTTCAGCCCAGTTTGGTGTTGGCTATGAACTTGCTGTGATCCTCTCGTGTAGATCATTGGCAAAGATATTGAACAGGACTGGGTGCAGTACTGAGCCCTGGGAAACACCACTGGTGACCAGATACCAACTGGATTTAACTCCATTCACCACCAATCTTAGGGCTTGGCCATCCAGACTGCTTTTTACCCAGTGGGCAGTGCACCCATCCAAGCCATGAGCAGCCAATCTCTCTGGGAGAATGCCATGGGAAACGGTGACCAAAGCTTTACTACGTTCCATGTGGACAACATCCCAGCCTTTTCCTCATCCCACAAGAGGGTCACCTTGTCATAAAAAAGAAGGTCAGGTTGGTCAAGCAAGACCTACTTTTCATAAACCTATGCTGGCTGGGCCTGATCCCCTGGGTGTGCTGTCTTGATTCTTTTTTTTCCCCCAAAAGTTTGAGATCCCCGGATTGCTCTCTTATCTCTGTACCTCTGCTTTTTTAGTGAGAAAGCCTGCATGTATGTGTGTGTGTGCATGTAGGTATATATATTTGGGGGTTTAAGCATAGCAAATAATTCAAAAATAGAAATTAATGCAACTCTAAATAAGCAGCAAATGGGAATCTAGTATCTAGTAGACAAAGTTGTAATTCTGTGGGGACTAACTCATTGACTTAGAATATTTGGGGTTGATTTTCCTG
>JANRMJ010000107.1:6993938-7023210 GCA_025584955.1 Alethe diademata | reverse complement strand
GGTGTTTTTTGAGAAAAGAAACACAGATTCTTGTGTGTATGTGCAGGGAAGCAGACACTGCAAAGGCAAACCTTCATGCAACAATATAATCCTTTAGAAAAACTGAGCAGATGTTCGTGGCCTGTATACAACTATTTTTCCATATACAGAGGAAGGCAACAAACTCAGTGCCAAGAAATAACAAAGTAATAAAAAAAATAGTCGAAATTCCAGCTGGAAGCATGTGATCTATCCTTATATGTGCACTGTTTCACTTATTTTTGTCATTTGACCCTGCACATTTTTGCGTGTAAAATCCTGATGACATAATTTTCTCAGAAATTCTTCTTAGAAAGAATAAATCAAAGTGTTAATCCAGTGGATTCTCAGTTGGGTCAGGGAAGAGAGACTGGACTTGCACTTCAGTGTGTAGACAAACCCCCCATTCTTAATATAACCAACAAGGCAAACCCAAGTATCCTTTAATGTAAAATGAATAAATTAATCAGATTAACTTGGAATGTCAGTTTTTGACAAAGGCTTCTTGGAGTTTGAACTTTCAGAGCACGAGGAAGGACTGTTGCACTGCCTGAAATCTCAAGCTGCAACAGACCCACCTTGTTCTACAGTCTTTGAATGCCCTGGTGAGACTGTCACGTGCAGAAGGTCAGGTATGGTTTGAACTGAAATGTAGGATGCATTAATTTCAAGTTTAATGAAGAAAATGAATTTCTTTTCATGGTATAAAATGAGAAATCAGGTACTTTCAAGATGGAGAAAAATGGCTCATAAGTCATGTGACACTTAGAGTAAGAGAGGTACCCCAGGGGATGGCATCATGTGTTGTTTAAGTCTTTTATGTAATCAGGGCATTGTGTGCGTACAGATAATACTGTTTCTCTAGATACTTTTTATTTTTTTGGTCATGGATTGTTGTGGTTCTGTGCTTTTCCTAACGCAAATTTAGAGAAATTTGAAGAGTTAGTACTGTTCCTGAGCTACCAGAAAGCATAAACCAGTGGTATTGACTATAAGAAGTAACACAATTATTTTCCTATAAATGGTTATTTTATAATTTCATTTATAATTATGAAAACAGTAACGTGCTGGAAGCCTTGATGGTGGTAAGCTGTGGTAATTAAAATATCCAAACCGTTGCTTACAATTATCTCTTCTTAGTAAGCAACATACATTTTTCATAGCCTGCTGTGCTGTCTTTTATTCTTGCAGTGAGAAACAATTCCATTATTCTGCTATCCCACCCGCATTTGCTGCAGAAAGGTCATGTGTTATATAAGCATGAAGACTAAGAATGATTGTCAGAGGGCCAGTGGTGGGATGCTCTCTGTCCAGGGAGCTTCTATTCATGCAGACCCTTGGGATTCTGTTTGTATCTGCTGCTGAAGATAGGTCTAGTCTTTGGAGAGCTGTCCTAAGGTTGTTCCTTGGCCATGCTGCTGTCAGCTGAAATTTGATTGGAGCTTTGGAGAACTTGCATTTTTCTGCAGCTTTGTGTGAGCAGTATAGTTGGGAGAGTGATATAATGAATTTGTTTTTTTACTGAAAAGCTTTCATGGTGTTTTGTGTCTTCACTACTTTTCAGTTATATCCTTTGGACTATGGAGCAGTAGCATGGGAGGACTAAAGAATTAATTTGAATCTTTGTGCCCTTGTTCTTTGGATTATGTGGCTGAATAGAAACACAAACAGCGACTCTGATACTGCTGGCAGGAATTCAAAGCTTTGGACATGAACTCATTTAGAGTAAGAACAGAAGAATAAACTGTCTCCCTGAGGTCTGCTCCCTGCTGAGCAGTAGATGTCTGGCAGAGAAGGTCCATACAGTATCTTCTCCAAATATTCTTTGGTCATTAAGTGCTTGCCAGCATCCTTCAGCATGCTGGCCACCTGAAGTGCAGGATTATGGGCATAATGGCAGTGTAGTGTAGGAAGAGATTGAGGGAGATATCAGAGAACTAATTGGATTTGAAGGGACCTTAAAACCCATCCCATTTTACCCCATACCATGGGTAGGGACACCTTCCACTATCCCAGGTTGCTCCAAGCCCCGTCCAACCTGGCCTTGGACACTCTCATGGATGGGATAGCCACAACTTTTCTGAGCATCCTGTTCCAGTGCTTCACCCAACACACAGGAGAGAATTTCTTTCTAATATCTAATCCAAACCTGCCTTCTGTCAATCGGAGACTTTGTCATGGCCCAGCTGCTCCAAGATTATTGAGTCGTATCAAAATGATATTGAAAATACAGCCAAAATCCAGAAGGAGACTTCCTCATTTGAGAACTGTCTCAGGCCAGCTATATTATTATAGGTAACCTCAGAGGTTATGCTGAGAAGTCATTTTGTTTAAAGCAGTTCTCTCTCTTTCAGGAAATCATAGACAAACTTGATTGATATTAAATCACTTTCCAGTCTGAAATCTCATGTCTCCTGTCAGGATAAACATCTCAGGAGATCAAGAAAAAATATTTAAGGAAAAAATTAAAGCAGAAGCAGCAAATAGAAGCTGGTTTACGCTCAGCTTTTCACAAATACTTTCTTTACGGGATTCTATCAAATTTTCTGATCTAATAAAAATGTGCTGAATTACCATAGTGATTGCTATCCTATGACACTTATTTATGACTTATTTTCTGTCTACTTTAAAGTTGGAGTTTTTTTTCCCTTAGGTGGAGTGTCTCTGTTTCCAAATACAGAGGATGATTTAGCTATCTTTAAGCTGCCTATGCTATTTCAGAAAAACCAAGCTACTCTGAATTTGGTTGGTCCAAATTATGAATTATAATTATAGATAACAAGTGATATAATAAATAAACTAATACACTTTTAAACTAAGTATTATCTATTTTTGGCTTTCTTGCTTACATCTGTGATGAGCCTCTTGGTAGAAAAGATACCATTGAGTATCTGGGTTATCTCACTCCTCAAAGGCTCCTGGAGGCTTCCTGAAATTCTTCTGAATAATCCTCAGTGTGTACAAAGCTCTGAGAATAGAAGAGGAAGGGAAGCAAGAGGCAGAACTTCCAGAGAGGGGTTGGGAGTGTGATGGGGCTTGGACCTCTTGAGGAGCCCTCAGCTCCATACAACCGAGGGGTCATTGTCCTGTTGTGACTTCAGGCTGTAGAAAAGGCATGGAAATAGCCTGCATTTTCCACTCCTTCAGAGGCACAGGAAAAAAGTGCTATCTCTTTTTCTCTGTATTAATTTTCCATCAGAGTGACTTCTTTTGTTCTTAAAATTCCCAAACCAGCATACAATAATGCATGCATTGAAAACTTGTTGGTTTCTAATACTAAAAAGATTTCATAGGCAAGGAAAAGAACACAGTTCTAAGAGTAAATATCTGCACTTTAGAACTCTCTTGAATCAGGAGTGTTGTGGTCTGTAAAGCTCCCCAGTATATATGCTCACGTCTTTAAAGGATGTACCATGTGTTTGTAACTTACAGTATGGTAATGATTAAAGTAGTTTAATACATAGTGTGTTAGATATATGTAGTGCATATTACATATATATGTGAGTGTGGTGTCTTCCCACTGTATGGGAGCTACAGTGCAAGGCAGATGCACCTCACTGGTGAAAGTAATTGAGGATGGTTTCCAGATGTTTAATGCTTGCTTTGGCAAGAGGCAGAAAGTACTGGAACAGGCATTGGCGGCAACAGAGGAAGGGAAGAAACTGATTTCAGAGGCATTGAGCCTGGTGACAAGAGAGCAGAACATGGAAAATGGAGCCATCTGGGGAAGGAAGAGCCAACATGACAGTATGGCTGCTGTCATTGCACTGAGTCTTGGAGTTATAGCGGTGACTGGCAGAGTGCTGGGAGCCTACTTCAAAAATTAGGACTGAGGTTAGACAAATTGTCCTTTTTTATTATTTTTATTTTTATCTGTAATGATAGAAAAATCCATCTAATCCTGGACACTGAACTTGAATAACTTCAGCATGCTTTGACTTTGTATTTTCACTGTGAAGTGCAGGGCCTTCCTATGACTTTGTGCAGTGCAGAGCACAAAGCATCTTTGACATCAAATGAAGCCTTAGGGTACTTCTGCAATATACATACTGAGTCATTGTGCTAATAATACATTTCTGGAATGGCATGGATTTTCATGTTGAATAGCTGGCTGGTTTCAGAAGTGGAATCTGGCTCCTCAGCAAAGAAATTCCTGGCTAGAGAATCACCTGCTTGCTGTAAGGTTTCAGTAGGCACCTCTCTGGGGCTGGCTGTCCTTTTTAGTGTACACGCCAATACTCTGCAGCTTTACCACAGTTTAGCAAAACACTCACACTCCTTGGTTTGGTTCGTTGCTGTTTTTTGGAGAGCAAGGTGAGATGATGGGGAGAGAAGAGCTAAATCTTGATCTCCTTAGGCTAGGCATGTTTGCCCTTATGAAGAGTGGCAGGACCAACCAGTGTGAAAGGCATTGCTTTAATGTTTGTTAGGGATAGCATTCTAGTGGTTTTTAAAATGAGGGTATGGAGCACTTAGTTCTTGGGGTTGACATTTTTTTTCTCCAGCTGTTCTCTGTTTCTTTGAGCCTTTCCTGGTTTCCTAGGAAACCTCTGCAGTATGGAATTTATCTATTTTACAGGCAGTTTATTTTGTTTGTGTTTGAATGTAATGAACATGGAAAGTAAATATTTGGTAATTTAAATCTTCCATTCAGGAGAGTACTTTAGAACCTAACTTGAAGCACATGAATAGTCTTATTTATTGTAATGAGACAACTTATACCTTTATTTTATTTTCTCCTTAATGAATGAAAAATTTATTTACTTCAGTTTTTCTTTTAAAAGCTGCAACAAACTTCAGGATCTTCTATTCTGAAGTAAGATTTCATTAGGTGAAATGAGGCAGCAGTGAGTTATCTTAAATAGAATAGTTATCTTAAATAACTTTTGCCAGTTATACTGATATTTTTGCACAAATTCATGTGATTTGGCTTCCTCTCATCAGTACAGAAACACAGCCCAGTTTCTAGTTTCATAGGAAACCAAGGGAATCTTGGTGGTTTTATTTTGAGTTTGCTTTATGCTTAAATCTGACATTATAAAGGTTCTTGCATCGTCTCGGATACACATGTACAGAAGAACATGGAAGTTAAGGCTTTCAGGGTTCTCGAGATTATCTGTGTGCCTAATAATGCTTAATATAATAGGTGAACTCCTGGTAAATTTTGCATGAAGCTACAAGGGATTCAGTAAAGGCTTAAGTTTGGGACAAACTTCATCATACCTTAGTCTGGAGAGTGACTTGGCATCTGGTGCTTCTAACATTCTGATCTGTAGCTCTGGAAGAATGCTTTGGGACCCCTAGGCTGGAGTGATGATAGCAGAAGTGAATGTGACTGCCTGGAAAGGGGATCCTCCTATGGTCCTGTTTTCTAACAGGATATAGCTGTGTCTTAGTCTGAGTCTTATAAATGTCAGTGAGTGTTGACTCAATGCCATGAGAAGAAACCTTCTAGTGTGACAGTACCCTGCCTTTCTTTACTGGGACTGCAATTCCTGATACTTCTGAGCAATTTCAAAATGCCATGGAAGAGAGCACAACCCTGCTGCTGCTCTTCATGACTGCATCCACATCCCTGCATGCAAAGCTCCAGTTACATCATTGATACTACCTGTAGAGTTCTCTTGAGAAAAGGAGTAAGACATTATACCTGTGCTGCTTTTTTTTTTTTTCTTTTAAGTCTTCTTACCCCACTGGTTAAATGTTTAAACTTCTGAAATGGAGTCTGCAAATATAGCTGAAATATAGCACTGCTTTTGAGCTAAAGCTGGTCTGTGAGCTGAAATAAGAGTTGGAATGAAAGCATTTACTCTTAAATAGCATTGTTACCCAGACTTTGTATGCACCATTAATCAAATTAGGTGGGCTGGTCTGAGGATGCAGGAGTGTAGCTCCTGGGAATGTGTGGCTTCGTCAAATAATGCCCTCTGGGCTTTGGTCTTGGACACAGCTGGGACACACTGTGCAACACTTGCTAAAGGATATTACAGTAGAGGTATAGGCTGTGCTGAGCCCACGTTTAAAGACCTTTACCCAGTTTGTCCTTTTGTTTCCACTCTCACACAAGGAAAAAAGGTATGGCTTTAACAGGCCATTATCTCCCAGTGTAATCATATAAATCTGAATCTGGCTAGGATTAACGGAGTGGTTCATCTTCTGACTTTCAGCTGTTTACTTTGAAAGCGTTGGTCTGGGGCTGCTTTAGCAAAAGGAAATGCTTCTACTAAATTTAGCTTTTAGTTTGTCAGAAGTTTCACCTTAAACTTCTGGTCACCAAAACCAAAAAATCAGAATTTTTTTGCCCCAAAGTGGATTTTATTTCTTCATGAGATGGCTAAATAAGTCTTATTCTTGTGTGCATGTACTTTATCTCTCTCTCTTATTTTGTTTTTTCTTCCTTAAATCTCCTCCCTTCCGGAGGCTGAAAGACTGAAATTCCTTCTTGAAGTCTGCAAGACTTAGAGAATTCTAAGTAACTTGTTTATACAATGGAATGCAGCTCACAATGAGATGTAAATACCAGACTCTGATCCTTTGGCTTTTGCTTTGGTCTTGAATTATAACTGTATATTGAAATGGCAGAGTGAGCTTTAGGACATTTTGTCAGAATCAGGCAAGACAAATAGCTAATTATTATGACCTCTTTTAGTATCTAACAAACTGTGAAGTTTGAGACTAGATCTTGCTTAGGCTTGGTTCTTTTAGTATTTGTCTCAGTAGGCAGGATTTTTTCACAGGGATGGGAGGGGTATAAGTTTGTTAGATTTTTGAGGGGGATGGGTATAGTAGTTTTGGTTTTTTTTCCCCTTCCTCCTGGAGTTATTTAGCATAAGGAAGATGAAGATTTGACAAGGGATTTCAGAACTAATGCAGAAGCAGCTTCTCTTGCCCTTTATGTGTCCTGTTAAAGCAATGCTTCTTGTACTGCTTTCCTTGCTCTGTGAAGACATCAACAAATGGTATAGGACAAGCATGACTAAGGCAAATTTAATAAAAAAAATTGCAGGTGGTTCTGGCTGACAGTAGCCTCTGTCACACTGAAAAACTTATCTTCAGTTTGATTAGGAATAGAATGACAATATTTCAGGAATACAGATGTGAAAAAGAAAAAAAACCATCTGCTGTGTAACTTGTAGGTTATTACAGAGGCAGTTACAGCAATTATATTTTTGTGCAATGCAGCACAATATCTTCAGGCATCTAAAATGTTTCTTTCAAGTCTTAATGAACTAAACACAGCCCCTGTCCCTGAGGGTGATGTAGGTGTGTGCCATTCTCTGCCATACATTTTTGTAGCCCAGTAGGAGATCTGAGGCTGCGAGAAATTACAGATCTATTATTCCTAATGATAGATGTATGCGATTAAAGAACACAAAGTATTTCCTCAAAAATACCTTTTTTTTTTTCTTCTTGTTGTCTAGCTTGCACTACTTTTCTTGTTGTTGGTTGTTTTGCTTTGTTTGTTTGTTTTTTATTTGTTTTTAAATTCCCATCCTGTGGGAAACTTGTAGGAGCCTGCAACCAGACAGCTCTGGCTTTGGACATGAGATTGTCTTCATGCAAAGTGTTTGAAGAGTAATGTTCTCCTTTTAGTCCAACTGAATGCATAATGAGTTTTCCAGTACCTGTGTTAGCACACTCACAGCCCTATAAGGAAGAATCTGACATGCTTGCAAAATTCAGATTTTTGTAGCTCGTGAAATTTCTGGCATGTCATATGTGACAAAAGCTCATGGCATGTGTTGCATCAGAGCTTTAGACCATGTCTACTTAGATAAACTTTCTGCAGAAAGAAATGTGAGTAGTATGGACCCTAATCTAGACTTTTTGGTCAGGGTATGAATATTTATTTTCTAATAAAGAGGATAAAAACAGAACAGAGAGCAGAAAAAAATTAAACATGTGGCAGCTCTTTTTGATCCAAACTGTCTTTGCATTTCTGATTAAGGAATATTCTCCGAGTCATTGGGCATTTGAATTCTCTATTTTCCTAGTATATGAATAGTTCAGCAACTACCTAAAATTAATCAGTTGTTGCGTAGGAAAGTATCCCACTCAGTTTAAGGTGTTACCTTCGTTCATAAAAAGTTTGTGTTAGGGAAGATGGTACCAGGACATCAGGTGCTGGAGGCCTGAATGAAAGGGAATATGTTTGTAAAGCCAGTTCTGGAGCCCTTGTGAAGCATAGCCTGGCTCCTGTGTAGTGCACTTCTGAGGCACTATTATAAGCTCTCCTGGTCTCTCAGGCTTGACAGTAAAATGGCAGGAATATACAATTGTGTAGCTCAGTTGCAGGAGGATGTTTTGCCAAAGATTGTTGCACATTTTTATGAGCTGTCCTGCTTGAAAGAAGATGCTTCTGTAAGCAGGTGGATGATTGACATCAATGCTATTCTGTACTTCCAGTGTTTATTACCAGGTGTGCATCTGGGATTTAATTTATTGCCCTTGAGAGATTTTCAAATATAATTATGTTCTGAATAAGCCAGTCACAGGTTTTATTCCTTACCAGTTGGCTCTTCTGTCTCCATGCCTTTATCACTGGTTCCTTGGAGTGTATTCTTTTCAGAGACAGCTTGCCTTGCCAGTGATGAATGAGGCCTTTTCCTATATTGACTTCAAACTTAATTACTTCTTAATTAGATAAATCCAGCCACAGCGATGAGGTGTGCACAGGAAATTTACTTAATGGAGGGACTTTATAGAACTTACAGTCCAGTTAAGTTGAAATTACATAGCAGTTATGGGAAATGCATGGTTAGTTATGCACTGTGCTGTGCCTTCCCTCAATTCTGTGCCATGAAAGAAACACCTCATCTGTATCATTCACTCCCAATTCGTTTTTGTTGTCAATGCATTACTTTGAAGGTAAAAAGGTAAAAGTTTCTTTAATATGTATCAATTCCCATAAGTGAAACAAACAGAAAACCTTGATTGTTTTGTTGTGTACTTGACTGCTGATCCTAATTATGATTCTGAGTTGATTCCTACATTGGAAAAAAGAGAATACACACGTATACTTTTATAGTTTGCCTTTAGAGATGAGCATGAAAATAAGGAAAGTGATTAATTTCAAGTTGAGGTTTTGAACAGTGAAATTTTATTTTCACAACCATGGTGATTGTGAAGTGGAAATTTGACTCATATGCTTGGCACTGAACTACCAACCTTAGATATTTTACAGCTAGTGAAAATACTATTCAGTGAAATAATTTGAGGGAGAGCTGCCTGTGGAGATTTTGTGTATAACTGAGATGATAAACTCTTTATTTGAATGTGATATTTACAGGTTTATTTGTAAAGAAAAATTTTGGCTGGGAAAATTATGAAACTTTTTTTTTCTTTTTACCATGCAGCTCCCAGGAGCTTCACATGTTTTATTTATTTTTTTCCTCTCATCTGCAGTAGTGTATATTCAGGGCTTGGTAACCAGTGGTCTTTGGAAAATTGCTTGGAAATTTCTCCCTTTCACCAGAAGAGGTTGGGGCCTGATGTCAGTAGTGAGACCCAAGAGCAGTTACTGATCCTGAGGTGACATCCAGGCTGCCACTGTGTGTGATGAACCTGCTCCCTTCTTTTAGGCTGGTACCTTTAAATGCCAAGTCAATCTTTATAATTCCTGAATTTGACACAGAACCAGTGAAATAAGGGCAAGCCACCATTTATCTACTTCAGCTTTCATGAAGGAGGCCTATCCCAGGCTCTAGGCAACGTGCCATCAATTATCCATACAATTCACAACAAAAAAGGCAAAAAACCAGTAAACCATACCCACATTTGCCAACTGCCTTAGCTTAGGCGTAATTAAATCATCTAGCCCCTTGCATTCGCTTAGCCCTGTAACTCTGCCCCTATCAAACATTTTTTTCAGAGACAAGCTATGTCTCTGTTGGAGTTGAAAATGTACATGTTAATATATTCCAACAGATCATGAAATTTCCGAGTTTAGAAAGCTGGCTGTGCCAAGCTCTTCTTCTATAGACTATAATTTCCTTTCTGAAGAGAGAAGGAGCATCTGGACCTACTCAGCCCCCAGCACAGAGCTCGTCCACGTCAGCAAACTGGAGCTCCAGTGTGGCTGCCCAGGGTCAGCTGTGGACTGCCTGGAATCTTCTTATTAAACAAGCCCAGAGTTTTGGATCTGGACCAAACCCCTAGAACTGAACATGCTGGGACATTTGAAAAGTCCTGTTTCTATACCAGAACTCAGTTGCAAAAGGTCATTGATGCATGCTGGAGACATTTCCCTGGGTGCTCCAAGTCTCAGATTTCGAGTGCAAAATCGTATCTGAGCATAACTATGATTAAAAACCCAATTAATGGAGGGGACTGCTTCCATTCATTTCTCCAGTGGACAAGGGAATAGACTGTTTAACTTTCATGATCTTAAACTTTCAGTTTAAGATTGTCTTGGTTTGTTTAGAAAAATTTGTTTAGAACTTATATGCTTAGCCATGCTGTCACTTAATAGAAATTTTCCAGCAATTAAACTTCTGTCAAAGGCCATACTTAAATTGTGGTAACATAAAGTTATAATTTGGCATGAATGGTAGATTATTAATTCTGGGGAGAGGCTGGTATGATATCGAAGTTCAGTCTTGGTTCTGTCTCCATGGTTCTTTCTACATAACTGTTCTTCTGACTTTGCTGAGAGAAATTACAGTAACATTATTCTTGGCACTAAACCCCAGGATTGTTGGCTACTGTCATCCTTGGGTAGATGGAGACATACAAACGGGATCCTCAGTACACATTAGTCAGGCAGATTGGAACAAGATGCTTCCACTGGACAGCAGTTGTCTCCTGACCTAATTGCCTCAAAAAACCCCAGCCCCAAACCCCATGCTAAAAACCCAACCTCTCCCAAAGAAAACTCAGCACCAGTCTGGATTTTCTGGTTTTCAAGGTGCTGTGTTGCCAGCCAAGTCCCACTCAGGATGTTTCTGGTTGAGCAGTGCTGAACTAATGTCACATCTATAGTGGATTCTCTGGGGTTGGTTTTCAACACCAAATAATTTTGCAGTATATTTTTCCTTTGATTGCAATTTCATACTTAGGTTAGTGATGCATGAAAAAATGTACTGTCAAGTCAGATCATTTGACTTACTCTCCTGACATTGCTGTTTGGAAGAGGCAGATCTTGGAGTAGGTCTTCATCTGGTGTAAATTACAGTGCTACCGTTACTTCAGGGGAATAATTTACACAGGCTAAAGGTCTGCAAGATTATCCAGAGACCAGGTGTGCCACATGTTCTGTTTTACCCCATTGTCTGTAAACTTGTAATGTATTAATGACCAAAGTTCCTATTGTGGTGTTTGTTGTGGTGTGTGTATAGCTAATGCTAATTGTACTTTGCAGTCATGCAATGAAATTCTTATCTTTATTAAATTTATCTTGCATGTAAAACACATGCATGAATTTGGAAATATTTCCTGACCTCCAGGCTGTAATTTGGGGTTAGGAGAAACTCCCACGACACACACACATACACACACTTCTAAACTGGAAAAACAACTGAAAATGTAACAAGTTGTTGTTTTGGATTCTCATCCAATACAGCCCTG
Source organism: Alethe diademata (assembly GCA_025584955.1). NCBI lineage: Eukaryota > Metazoa > Chordata > Aves > Passeriformes > Muscicapidae > Alethe > Alethe diademata. The sequence goes on along the minus strand of JANRMJ010000107.1, from coordinate 7,011,627 downwards.
AAAAGCCTGAATTAACGCTTGGATAAGGGCCTCATTCTGTTGTTGTGATGTTGTTACTGAGATTCTCAGTTCTTTGTCCTAATAGGAGAACATGGAAAATAACTTTTCTTCCCTCCTGGGTGAGAAGCTGGGCCCCAGTACGGCCTTGTATTGAGTGATCAGTGGATGCCATTTCAGGTGTCGTGTGATGTTGCACAGGAAGAGAGCTGAATTTAGAGCCCTAAGAAGTTTGTATAAGCAATGAGGACTATGGGAAATGAAACAGACAGGTTTCAGTGTGTTAATTGCCATTCAGAAGTAGGTAATTCAGTATTTTCACTGATACCACTGTAAATGTCTTGAAAGAGGAGCAGATCTTTTTTGCCTGGTCCCTCAGGAGTTGGGTAGTGGTGCCTTAGATTCTGTGATATTACTAAAACTACTAATAGTACTACCTAAATGTAACTGTAGGAGGCTTGTTTGTCTCCTCCCGACTGAAATGTTTTGTTACTCAAATAAAGCATTGGGATATCATCAAGCTTGTGGTCCACTGAAATGAATACTATTAAGCAAATTATGTCCATGTTTATCTTTCCTGTATGTTAAGTCAGGAAGAAAAGCAACTGATAAGATTAATATCCAGATAAGTGAACACTTGAAGTTTTTGAGATCAGGTAATCTTCTGGAAGTATAGAAATCTCCTGATTTCTACAGAGCTTTTCTTAATAGACTGGGGCAAATGCTGAAGTGTGTGTAAACAAATCTGTGTATACATATGTGGGGCAAAAGTAAGAAAAACATTTACTATGTTGATGAATGAATATTAGAGTGTATTACTTAAAAAGAAAAGCTAGACATTGTCAATGTTGGCATAGTGAGATATTATTTCTTGTTTCTCCCCAATTTTTATGGAAATGTTCAGGAATAACTTATGCTTTAAAATTTCTTTCTCTTCTGGTCAAACTATATTTCCAAAAAAGAGGCAGAAAATAGTATAAAACAAATTAAACTTGTTTTGAAAAATTAAACTTTTTATGTCAGCAAATTGAATTACTAGACAAAAATGCACTGAGAAGTTTGGCTTTTTGCCATAGGAGAATTTCTTAACTGATGTTCCTGTGTAAGTAGTCCTCAATACAATGAGATAAGCACCCCCCATCTCTTCTACAGCATCTGCTCTTCTACAGCATCTGCTGCCCCTAGAGCCAGGAAGATCTCTGTCCTTGCTAAGAGCACTACCATGGATGTTTCCAGTATTGCTGACTTGATTCAAAAATTATGTAAACGAGAAAAATGGACATGGAGCAAAGAATTCACAAGCTGTAAAATTAAAGTGGGGGAAGAGTTTAGTCCCATGCTGAGAGGAGACATGTGTTGTTTCACTGGTTCCTTTCTTTGCAGTGTCCCACAGCAGCACTGGGTTGTTGGTGAGAAGGGAGAAAAGGAAAGTATAACTTTCAGCCTTGTGCCAAATCAGCACAGATTTCAATTAAAACTTCAGGGTTTTCTATTTTTTAAGATCTTCAATTTCTGTGCTACCTTTTGTTCTCTGGAATTGTCCCAGAACTTAGAAAGCAGTATGGTTGAATATAAGTTATTTTTAATATTGTGTATTGGTTAATAATATGTCTTATGTTCCAGAACAAAAATAATCAAGAAAACATACATTAAAAAAAAGAATTAATGGCATGACCTGCTTTTGTATTTAATTAATAATTATAGTGGTATGAGATATTTCTTTGTTTCTCTAAATAACCCTCTTACCTCTTTTTCCCCTCCAGTTGATAAGCATAGTTTGGGAAAATAGAAATATGAAATATGACACTGACAGCCGCTTTCTAAAATTCCATTCTGCCAAACATTTTCTACACTTCCATTAGATCCTGATAGAAGCGCAATCAAAATATTTTGTAGCCAGTGCAGAAAGGCAGGAAACACTGTTAATCTTTGTGAGCTGGGGTGTTTATTTTTATAGCTATGGATTAAAGCTCTCTCCTATAATTGGGAGGAGAAGACCCTTATTTGATAATGCTTAATAACTTGGCATCACATCGATTTCCGTAACTCCCTTTCCATGTATTACACTGCAGCTGTTTCTTCTCCAGTGATCAAGGTATAACACTCTGAGTTCTCTGAAGTGAAACCCTTGTACCGTGTTAACAAGTGTCTCTCCTGGGGGTGTAATGTTGGTGAGCCCTTTAAAAAAAATACTTTCTGTATGCTTATAAAGGAGCTAAAAGTGTGGCTCTTCATTTGGAAACGTTTCTAAATGTCAGTCTGTTTGTCACTCCAGTGCATGGAAAAAACTGCCGGTTCTGGCACGTATTTCTGGAAAGTCAACATAAATGCTTAATTAAAACAACCACAACAAAAGTTGTGTTTTCCCATTGTAAGGGCTCTTTGGTTATTAGTGTAAGTAACTGTGTGTAGCAGTTGATCCTCTTTTCATGTGACAAAGGTTTAATGTGGAGAAATATTTCTTTTAGTGATGGAGAGGACTAATGATAAAATTTATCAAGTAGAAAAAATAAGCAAAAATTACTATGTAGTGTTTGAGAGTAAAATCTGTTCAAAAAGTACACCTAGAAAGTTTAAAAACTCACCTGGGGAGTGTGTATGAAAATGGGGGTTTCCACCTAGGGTCAACTTCAGCACTTTTGAGGCAGTCAGAAGCCATTTTTTCAATTGAAACCACCATGCCAGAGGGTGGAATGTCCTTGCAAAAGAATTCCTGTGAGGAAAGGTGGGAACTGGATATGTTTATTTGCATTTGATAATCGCTGATGAGATGAAATCAGACTGAAGTAATACCTTTGGTTAGCTGTTGTCTTCTGTCAGGATCAAGCTGTGGTTTGTTCAGGGTGACAAAACAAGACATGCAGTGTGTTACAGAGACTTTTGGCTGTGAAGAGGAGGGGTAAATCACTTTTTGGTCAAACTGAAAAAAAAGCCCAGATACTTCTGGAGCATATCAGGAAAAAAAAAAACCAACAAAAACCAGCAGATAATTCTTTATTTTCCATTGGATGAAAGGTAGGTAGTTGAATGTGTTCTTTCAATACCAGTGTTATTAATGTTGCATGTGATGTAGCTGTATGTCTAAGTAAGAAATACCTGATTTAAAAAAAAAACTCTAAAATACTTAAAAAAATATTAGCAGAATATACTGAGCAAATTTAACTTCTTGTCCTTCAAAATCAGGTGAAATTAAGTGCAGTTCTCTTGAATGCTTTTAAGATATGAGAGGCAGATAAAATACAGTATTGCTCCTGTAAAATTCTGGGAAGAAATTTCTTTCCAGGAAACAGAGCTACATGACTTCTTGCAGTGTCTGATTAGGCAAGCAATGGTGAAATGATTACAGAATCATAGACTATCTTGTGTTAGATGGGACCTGCCAGGACTGTGGAGTCCAACTCCCATCATAACATTAACACCAAAACCATCATTATTGTTATTATTATGGAGAAGCAAGTAAACTGAGCAAAGCAATAGCTTTCAGTCTAATATTGAAAATCCTTTCAAATTTTATAACAGCTATTAATTTACACAAATCAGGTGTTAAATAGAAACTAACTAAAAAAAGTTGAATTTATCTTTCCAACTTAGTGCAGACTAGGGTCAAATTTCTGCAAAGTGACCTCTAGTTGGCATGCCAAAAAAAAAAAAAAAGGAGGAAGGAATGCACTTGATGAGTAGCTGTCCTCACAGTATCTCAGGGTGAGTGGGTCTACTATTTTGGAGAGGTAAAGATTTCAGTGTTTTAAACTGGGAGACATGTAGGCCTAAATTTTTGAAAGAAGCAATTTATTTGCCCTTTTTACTTCAGGTCGAGTGGTGGTTGTACATCATTTCATTAGAAAACAACAATAAAAGGAGTCTTTCCAGCTGAGCAACCACAAACAAGGGACAAACACTTTCAAATACTACACATTCCTCAACTATAATATAGGAACAAAGTAATGTTATATAACCTAGGGGGTGTTTTTTTGAAGCTTCAAAGTATTTAATATCCTTTGATGGAATTAATTACATTTCAAAATATTTTATGTAAATTAAATGTCATCTTTAAATTGCTGTTTCATGGTACAATGGAAAAAGACCCCCTTGCGTTATAAATTTATAAAATACTTTTCTTGAGTATTAATCATAACTAAAAAGGTAGCATGCTCAAATCACATCTGTAGGTTTGAAATACTTTAGAATGTAGAATGTATACACAATATATGCATAATACAGAATTTATTCAATACAAGTTAAGGATCCTGATCTTAGGGGGAGATTGCACAGGAAACTTCTCAAAGTCTGTCTTTTCTGAATTCATAAATGAACAGAAGAAGACATCATCAGGAAAAAATAAATTTCAAGAGAGTTATCTGAGAATAATCAGCATTAGTAGCTTTTAGGCAAGGTGTGTGCAAATTGTGTCCCTGATTCCATTATTTGGCATGCTGCATCAAGTGTTTTAAGGAATTCAGAATTAGCCAGCATTTTTCTCTGGAAGGCACTAAGTACCAGCAAAATATTTCCAACTTCATTAAAATTTATAGCAAATAGTTCATGTTAATTATGCAAAATAAATATCTGGTAAATTATGTTCATAATATAAGAAAAACCAAATTATGTTTTAAGGCTCTGAATAATTTTGCAGCTGGAAGATTACCTAATTCAACCCATTGAATTCAATCATCAGGTTTTTGCAAAGCCAGACATGTGCAAGCTGAAACTGGAGTTGAGTCAAACCAAAACAGAGGTTATTCTACAAATATTAAAAACCTCCCAACCCTGTGTGTAGATTATTCAAAAGTAGCATGAAACTTGCAAACCAGTGCCAGCTACAATCCTGAACACAGCAGCATGACCCAACCTGCTGGTGAAGCCACGTGACAGCCTGCTGGATGCACATACACTTTTGTACACCTCAAAAAAAGTAGTATTTTAGTAGTATTTTGTATCTACTAAGCCTACTTAGAGGTTATCCACACCTTGGTATCCAAAATATCACTACAGGAGTTATATTTAAGCAAGTGAATCAAGCCCAATGTATTGATGAGTGTATGCCTGTGGAAGTTTTTCTTCTGCCTTGTTTAAATATGTTTTTGTGACTACTTTGTACTTGAAGTAATATTCAGGCATTATTTTTGTCAAGTGCAAACCTGCAGTTGTTTTTCAGCAGGTAATTCATAGCCACATTTAAATTACTAATTCACATAACCTAATGTTTTCAATCTTATACAATGTAAGATTGGATTACTAATAATGATGATGCGATTACAGAGTAAATCAGCAAGCACATTAATAGTCACCTATGCTAAGTCTGTATTGAGAGGGTAATGGTGAACCACTTGAAAGTTGCACAGCAAGTCATGAGAAATGCAACCCAGAGCAAGGTTCTCAGTGACAAATGGACATTGAGGGAAGTCAAGAATGCATCAAGAGAACTAAGTAAGGGAATCCAGAGCAGGAGCAGGAATGAGAGCTCAGGAATCCTGAGCTTAGCTGTGTGAGGATGAATGTCAAGCAGAAAGTAAACCCAATAGCTTTCCCTTATATAAATAGCATAAATAAATATGTGATATGTCAGGATTTCAGTTTGAGGAAGATTGATTGTGAGTAGTGCAGACCTGCCAGAACCTGATGCTGAACATGCGGCCAGGACTCATCATTAAGCTTTTTCTGTTCTCATGACCTGGAAAGGATTTTTCAGCAAAATACCTGAGCTCCACTTTATTTATAATTGAGTTGTTTTCTACAAGGTGGGAAGGTAAACTAAGTTCAGACTGCTTGATAATGCAGAAAACCAGTGTCCCCCTCAGTGTTTTTTGGATCAATGCATTTGATGAATGCCTGATGTTCTGATGCTGACTAAATGAGAATTTATTAGCCATAGGTTGCTTTAGGTTGTTTTGTGTGACTGCAGATGGTTTGTGGGAGGAGGACATAGGAGCAAAGGTAGGAGCTGGAAAATTAATAGGTGCGTCTGATACATATATTGCTGATGTTAGGCTTTTCAGGAAAACTGGGGAAATGCACGTGCATTTAATTAAAACTTGGTTACTAATAAACCATTTTGAAATGGAAAACTAGAACTAAACAAAAAGGAACATTCTGATGCTGATAGTAGTAGATGAGGTTAATGCCATGAAGCTAAAATACAGATAATGCTCTGTCGCTCATTAAGGTCTTTAATTCTATGAAAACTTAGCTGTTAAAAGTCTAAACGATGACTGAACAGTACATTTGTTGCCAGAGATGACATTATTAAGCTTGTATTTTTTGTGTAAAAGACTGCAGCCTCTCAGAAACAATAGTTTAGATGCAGCCAAAATGGGAGGATGTTTTCTGTTCATGTGCAGGGGAGATGAGCAGACAGCCATGTGCAGCTCTAGCACTGCCTGCTCTGTATGAAATGTGCGTTGGAGTGTGACAGCAGCAGAGCAGGCCAGTGTGTCTGGTGTTCCCTGGGGCTGGTTCACACGTGCAGTCAGGTTACTGCAGTGTTCTGTGCAAGGGCTGGGTGCTGGCTGTCTCATACCACCATGATCAGGTATGGAAGGGGTTGGTTGAAGTTTGCTTCATGCTTTTTTTTCTTGCACAGTGGGCTGGGCTGCAGCTGTGGGAGCATAACAAAGGTTGCTTTTTTAGAAGGTTGAGACAAATAAACCAAAGAGCCTTCCTGAGTGTTAGAAATTACAGAGTTAAGCATACAGTTTTGACAAGGGACAACTTATAATTCAGAAACATCTTAGTGTCACCTTAGCAGAACCTGTCTATAATTTTGCCTGAAACTTGTAAAATTGAAGTTACCTTTTTCTGGAATTCAGCTTTGGGTGGGACCCCACAGGATTTAAGGTAAAAGGTGCAAACATATGCTTATCTGGGAAGAATTCCACTTTGATTTTTCCTTATTTTATTGATTTGTAGATTGATATTCTTCTCTGATTCCGTGTGTCTAAAAGAGAAAAATCAGGAATAAACCTGTATGGTAGTGAGGATGATTTTATAGATGTCTTCTCTCCGTTTAGCTTCAGCTGCTTAAAGCTGCAGTGCTTCAATGATTAGTAGGTGCACTGGTAATTAAATAAATAAACATCACATATATTAATAAACACCAAGGGTGCTTCTGGATTCATATCAGCCACCAAAATTATAGTTTGTGCATTATAAATGAATCTGTGAACTGTTTCAATACTATCAGATGGAATACATTTGAAAACTGATTTTGTGCCAAAGCGAACAAAAAGATAGCTTTGTCCTCAGAGCCAAGAAGATGTGTTTTCACCACTAGATAATTAATGTGCATTTACTCATGCCAATGTGGAAAACCAGCCTGAATTTTGCTGTAAAGTAACTGTGTGAGATAGAGTTACTCCAGTGATGGTTGACCTTGACTCCACTGGGATTTTACAGTGCACTTTCAAATGGTAGTTCTTCCACTGTGAAAAAAAAGTCCAGCAAAGGAAAAAGTAAAACAGCTGCTTTGCTCTCATTCTAAGAAACCAAATTTGTATTTATAAAAATTTTTTTATAGTAATAGGTATCTTAGTCTATATTTATTCTTTTCCAACCAACTGCAATTATATGAGGTAAGGAACATTAATAGGGCAGGACAGGTTTGAAACCTGGAAGCCCAGATAGAAAGAGTGCCAGGGCTTGGGGTGTTTGTTTCCTTTCTGGAAGGACAATAGAGAGTTTTAGGGGATGGTGAAGGAATATTTTAGGGGATGAATGGAACTGAAATTCATAGGACATAGAACCTGTTGTGATTTGGTAAGAAAGGGGATGCAGTCCTGACTACATACTTCTAAAGGAATTGCTGAAACAGAAAACCTTATAAAAAAATTTAAACTAAGATTAGCTTTTTAGTTGTCTTCTCCACTTGTTTGGGTTTCTAGGTGTTCCTCCATCCTTTTTTCTTTTAAGTTAGTTTGTGTTTTAAAGATTTCTTTTGCATGCTTGGGGCTAAAATTGTCTTTCTTTTCATGAAAGATTAAATCCTCATAAATAATATGGCTCAGAACCTAGAGTTTTAAGAAAAACACCATGCATCTTCAGTCTCATCATCAAATCATGAGAGGAGATAATGTATCCACTATATCTTACGCCTTAGTAGCGACAGATGTAATTATGTTTGGATGATATGTGAGGTAGAAATGGGTAGAATTCCCATTAAAATGCCATTTAAGAATGGAATAATAACTATGTTTATACTAATATTTATTATTACCATTATGATAAATATGTTCTACTTATGACCAGCAGAGAAATAGATGCCTTCCTGTGTCATGGTGAAAACCACGTATTGTCTCTCTGTAAACCAAACTTTATTTAAAATGAAGATTTTAAAACTTTTGCTGTTTATTTTTAATTTACACACTTTATTTGTTGTTTCAAATTTGCAGAGATATATATTTACTCAAAATATGAAGGAATTAGAATATATAATGCAAGTATTTGATATACCTAGAAATATCTAACCGAACTAAAACTTGGTGTTACACCATACAACATAGTGTAAAGTTTCTAAACGCTTTTTTGTACCATTACTCTTAAAAACTTCTGTAGCTATTAACTATTTGTAAGAGAAGATGATACTGACTTGACTTCATAGGTAAATGACAGCTAAGAAATAAGTTCAAGAGTTGAAAAATAACCAGTCTGAAACGCTCTCTGAAAAAGCCATTTTGAACTGCACTGTACCTTAATTTTTGTGTATGTGAGAAAGAAAGAGATGCTCTAATGGATTTTTGTCTAATCTCTAGGAAATTATTCTCAGGTGTGAGGCTCCTGTAAGTAAGCATTGTAACAATGATTTCTGAGAGTAATTGATAAAACCTGCCATCCTTTATGTAACAACTGAATCCACAGATCAGCAAGGCTTTGATACTGATTTGTCTCAAAGGGCTTGGAAGTTTTCAACTCAAGGATTGAACACTGTGGTTGGTGATGTTAGGCTTCCTGAATGCTCCTCTGGTTCATTAATATGAAATAATGTGTCATCAGAGGGGAAACTGTGTAGTGGTCTCTAAACCAGTATAAAGAGACACAGTTATTTGAACTGTATGCATTCATCCCCTTTTGTTATCATTGCTACCAATATAGTGATTTGTGCCTTAGTGCAAGCTATGTATAAATTCTACATTGATTTTATGTATATGTGTATGTATGCATATATGTATGTATATATGAAATACATTTTATTGCTGTAAGCTGAAAAAATGGGAGGGAACTGATGTGATCTTCAGTTGTGCTATTTCACTATCTTTAGTGGGAAGAATTACTTGTATATGAAAATGCTCTTCATAAAGGCCTGGTGCGTTTGCAAGGGACCTTTTCTGGGAATTTTGCCACCACTGACCCATTGTTGCAAGTAAGCTTTGTGGCTAGTAACATGTATGATTCTCTGTCAGTGAGTGCCACATGTCAAAAAAGGTAGGTATTTTGCATAGGAAGAGCATTTCTAGAAATGGAAAACCTGAAGCAGTTGAAATTTAACAGGCAGGCAACTGGGGGGCTTTGCTTTACTGAAAGGAAAATGCCCCACATGTGGCTGCTTTGCATTTCCCCAAACACACTGTATGGTGAACATGTGGTCACCACACTGAGCAAACACTGAGTGTACTTCATAAAGGCTTGTTGGAGCTGCTGGGCTGTTCATACTCTTATGGGTTCCTACAGCTCTCTGGAATTTCTGTGCATTTACAAAGATGTTTTATTTGCTTTATAAAGTAGATGTTGGTTAATGCCATGCTATGAAAATGGTGTCCTCTCACCACCCACTTGGTAATGCCTGCTGGCCATGCACTACCTTCCCCATAAACTCCCCTTTGGCGATGTGTTTGAGACAAAAACAAATCAGTGCCAAGCAAGCTCAGCTCAGTGGTGCATCTCTGCTGGATTATGCTTTTCTCTTGCCATGAACGGCACCATTTCAGCTGTTGTTGCCTAGACCAGGCTTTTTCTTTATTTTGAGTAAGTCAGGGTGATAATGTGAAATAGAGAGGAAAAAATGCACAAGCAGTGATTTGTTGAGTGTAAATGGGAAGGGAAATAAACTCTGGCCAAGGGCTGAAAATGAATCTCATCAAGCTAACCTGAGCCTTCAGACTGATTTGTATTCCACATTTTCTGGATTTAATCTGCCTTGGGATTTGGGAGATATTTTTAAAGAAATGGAATAGTTTTCTGAACTCTGGAAGACTGAAGCTCTTTCCATTTGCAATGGCCTTCCTAGCTATATCAGTTCCCCATATGTACTAAAATACTGGAAAATGTGCTTTAGTTCTTTTGTAGTATGGTGGGATGTAATCAGTCATAAAGACAGATGAAATGTAGATTTTTTTTTCCCCATGCTTGGGTTAGTAATTATTACTGTCAGGAATTTTCCCTTATCACTCTTACATATTTATCTAGTTCTCTGAGTCCAAAATATATGGGAACTGCAGGGGGCAGGGGTGCAGTGACTGCAGGAAAGGAAACCCACAGATATTTGCTAAGAGCAGCTGATCCCTGAGATAATGGCTTTTCAGCAGTTTTTTAAATGTAAGTCCTGAAAAATGTTAGGAGTGCAGTGTACTGCAGAGCATTTTAAATCTGCAAACAACACATTGCCTTTTCCTCTGGCTTTCTTTGAAGTGAGGGCCTGAGGTTCATCTCCTGAATACATCTCAGTTCTGTGTTGGAAAAAGGGGACATTTCCACAATCCTGGCTGGTTTGTTTCCTTTTTATGCCCTGGGGTTTTTTGGGAAGAAGTGTCAGGGGCTGACTTAGAAGTTAGGCTCTGATGTCATCTGTTCAGGGCCCAGGTTGGGAATGTCAGGACACCTGGTTTTAGCCAGGACACCAAGCTGCATTTGCATTTTATGTACTTCATACACAGCCATAGTTGTCTTAGGGGACCTTGGATACATGAAATATATTGGAAATATATTTAAGGAACTATTTAAATAATTTGGTTTAAATATATTTTTACTGTTTTATATGTAATTTATTGTGTATATTTAATGTGCTCTGATTTTGATAAGCAAACATTTGTATTTGCTTGTAATTCACAGAGCTATATGGATGATTTTGTGAGTATAAGTTTGCTTGACACATTTATAAGACTGTAAAAGTTGCAATGGAAAAATGATTGGAGATTTGCATGATTATATTAAGAAATGTATTTGGATTGAGTATTTCTAAATACTGGCCATGATAGCAACACCATCCGAACACAGGAAAAAAGAAATCTTTTCCAGGATCCCCCTCCAATCCACTTTTACTGTTTTTACTGTAGGGAAGTTTTCTGTCTTTGGTGCCTCTTTGTATTGCTGAACTTGGATAAATAAAAAATAGTTAGGATAAAAGAATGATTTACAATAATACAATATATTCCTAATACAAATATATTGATGCCTTCTCTCAAATTAGTTTGAATTTTTAAAAAATGGAGCCCTACCATCCTGATTTGGTCCTGGCCTCCTATATTATTATGGTGTCCATTTTTTAACTGGTCAGAACATGCACTGAATATCTGTTAAATACAGTAAGCTGAATCTGGTACATTTCCAGACTGGCCTTTTTGAAAGACAGAAGGAAATTTCATGCATATAAATCCATAAAAAATTCTGAATGAATGAAATCCCAGAGTGATAGTGTCTGTTTTCCATTTATTATGCATGCTATACTGCACAGAGCAGGATATTATAAAATAATGTAATACATAAGTCATGAACAAAAATTTTGTGAGAGATTTTAATTCATGGAAAGAAAATGGAAAACTCTGGCTCACATTCCTTGAAGTCTCCTGTATAGAACCTTCACCTGAGGACAGCAGTGTACATTGTAACCTTGTTGTAAGGTGCTACTTCAAATGAACAGGTTTGTAGAAGAGATTCTGCACCCTTTTAATACCCTGCCTTGTAGGTATCTTTTGGCAAACAGTTAAATAATGCACTGTGTCAGTAATGCAGATTTTGTCTTGCCAATAGAAGTTATTATTTTGGGTTTTTAAAAAATTCTGATTTAGGCTCAAATCCATATTTTAAGAATTTCCTTGTAAATGTGAGATAAATCTTGGTTTAGTTTAAAATGGTTAGAGAAAAAGAAATGTCATGTTACTTTATGCTTTGCCATTATTGACAGATGTCTGAAAGGAATTTTGAAAAGCAGTTGAGGCCATTTCCTAAGAGATAAAATAGATCCTGAACAATGTGCTTGTTAAGTGCAGGGGTGTGTCTGATTCAGCTGCTTCAGGTTTCCAGATCATCCAGCAAGGGAAAGGGTCGAGTGCAATAGGGTCGAGTCTCCTGTTCCCTGAAGTAGGATTGACTGGGGTCCTATAGGGATGAAACACCAGAATCACAGCCTGGCTGTGATTAGCAGCCAGTGCCAGAAGAGAAGTAAATAGCAGCATGATGATTTCTCCCCACCATATGAGACAGAATACTTAAAAGACAGAGCTGCTAGTAAGCACTAAATAGGAGAGTCTGGAAAATAAATTCCTGCATCATCGTTTTGATTTTCACTACATGTCTCAGAGCTTTGAAGTTGTTCTGGCAAGTGATGATTGGTTTGTTGCTGTTGGATGTCTCAGCATGTATTCATTATGCTTACAACAGACACGAAGATTGCAAATAAATTGAGTAAACCATTTAAAATATGCTATATGCTGTAGACAGAGGAAATTTGAGGAATGCATTTAAATTTTAAGCCCACACCACCTGCTTGCAGTACAAAATAAAGCTGATAGGTGCTGCCTCCTTTTTGACCCTGAGTTATGGGTAACTTCTGTGGAGGGACTGCTGTAACAGAAAAGTTGCTTACATCTTAGGGGAAGTGTTTTTTTTAAAGTGGCATTTCAAGTTCCTACACAGACACACGCACACATACAAAGTTGTTTGCTGTAGTCAACATCTTAAATTTTACTCTAAATAATTTGTTATTGGTGGTAGAATTTTTCTAGATGTATTTATTGCACTTAATGCTGAGGCAACTGAAGCAATCTACAGAGAGAGCAAGGAAAATGGACTAAAAATGGTGTTAATAGTTCACTTTCCCATCTGTCATCTCCTGGCAATATGCCACTAAAAGGAATTATCTTTCTTTTGGAAAGAGAAAATCAAAGACTGAGCATCAGTAATGGCCTGCAGAGGGCAACTTTTATGTGTGTTAAGGTGAACAGCTGATGCAGAAGATTGATTGTGTACTGGAACTTTAGGCTGCAAAACTTTGATCAATGTTTTTTTAGGTAAAGTTCTTTGATCTGTGTTAAACCAGAGTTCCTCCTCCGGGTGTTTTGAAGCATTCACCATGAGAAGCTGCAGTATGAGTGGGTGGATCTGGCAGGAAATTACCACTTTCAGCCTAGAAAAATGATCTCCTGTGACATAAAAATAGATATAAAATGTGGCACAGAAGCTTTTTTGTTTCTTGAGTTTGGCAAGTTTTCTGTGAGGATGAAAATTTATGTGAAAGTGCATATTGAAGGTATTGATCAGAGGTTTACCAGTCATCCACTGAAGGAAAATGAAAGAATTGCTGTACAGGTGGCTTTTGAACCACTTGGGATTTGGGAGCCAAGAAATACATCTGCAATAATTGAATAGAAGTCCAAAGGTGTTAATTGAGTTAATCTTACCTTAAACAAACACAATTATGGTAGTTTAAACAAGTTTAAGTCTAGTTACTTTTCAGAAATGCTTTGTTAGAAGATCCAGTTTTAGTTTTAAAGCTTTTAGAACAGATCTTAATGAAGAATGAGAGAATCACTGAAGGATAATTAAGGCAGATTTTGAGGTTTGGCTTGGAAATTGACTTGTCTGTTATTGCAGCTTGGGCAATGGTGCATCAATTTCAGAGGACAATATGCTTTGCTTGGTATTGAAGAAGTCATTAGTTAACTAACCTTTCATTTTTGTCAAGTTGCTTTTGGACTGTTTGATGAGATCTGACATTCCCAGTGGGTCTTCATAGCCACAGGTCAATGTTCTGGTTTCTGAATTTTATGAAAGTAGGTGTCAGTGTTTCACTTTTATTGACTCATGCTGTTGAGATGAAGGCATCCTGCAGAGCATATGCTGATGATCTAAAAAACGTCAGTTTTGTTGAAAATAATGTGTTTACATGTATGAAAACTTTTACATACTAAAGTGGCAATAAGCATCTCCAGTAGGGAAAAAGTAACCAGTCTGTTTTAGTAATTAGAGACTAGTTATTTCATAAAGCTTGGTCTGCTGACTCTCCAAACTGTTCCATTGGTGTGGGCATCCTGGCAGCTCCCAGAGGAGCTGCTGGCTTGCTGCAGTCCAGGGCTCAGCATCCTGCTGGCTCTGTGCCATTCCAGCCTTGTTCTGGGATCCCTGTTGGAACTGCCCCAGGCTCAAGCTCACCCTACGAGTAGAGTGCAGGTGTGTTTGGAGATGTCCATGCAGAAACTGTATCTGCCTAGGCAGGCAGAATCTCCTCCACAGATCTTAAATACCCTCCTGCTTCCCTCTAATTGACTCAGCAGGAGATGGAATTTATCACTTAGGGCTGCTTTGATAGGCTCTGTAAATTAGGCTCAGGTTGGGTATCCCATGCTGCCCTGAGTGCTAAGAAATTTGTAGAAATCACTGGTTATGAAAATGCTCAGGAGTGGCTCTTTTCAACATCCCCAAACTTTACCTGGATTTCAACTCTTGGACCATGTATTCTCACAGGCCATTGTGATTTAATGAGGAAGTTTCACTTCTCTCTTTTATTATCTGAAGTGGCATCTTTGGCATTGAGCTAAAATAATTTCCCATTTGTGGAGATGGGAAAGTTCCCACTTGTTGAAAGGAGCATTATAACACAGATGTGTTAAGGCTGAAGCTCGTGCTGTTTGAATTACTGCTTAGTGTCTGTGCTATGTCTTGTGACTCCAGGTTGGAACTGGAGTTTCAGAAGGCAAACCTGGAACAAACAGTGCTCACTTCTATAGATGGTAATATATATAAAATATATATAAATACATACACAGTGAATACAAAAGGTTGGGAGTCCTTTGTATTTACAACTTTTAAGCCTAAATGGTCAATCAGTGCTGAAGAGGGAATTTCACCACTTTGAAGAAGGCAGTATGATGTTCATCTGTAAGCCATGGGTTACATCCCAGAATTTTCTCCAGTATTTAAAGAAAAATTCTTCCGAAGTATTTGAATGAACTACTTATTCCATAGCACCAATAAAGGATCCTATAAAATTATATAGTTTGGAGTAAAAAAAAAAAGAAATCATGTTGTCCAAATGTAAATATGGGTATGTATAAACCAGAAATTTCGGTAGCACTTTGTTAAATTTCTGAAAGATTATCCACTGGATTCTTGCATTTGGAGGTGAAAGTAACTGTTAGATGATCCATTATGTGACCCTTTTATCTCATACTTTATTCACTCTCACCAGTTTACTCTCAAGCCCATTATTCTGTGTTTTTTGTTGATTACATCACTATTGAAAAATGTAGTGTGCCTCATTATCCCAGTCCTTCCAAAATTGTTAAAGGTACCTTTTAGTTTTTGATGGCTCCTCACCTATCTAGGTGGAGAATGTGGTCTCTCAGGGAGGTTCTTATGGATACTTGGCTCCCATCTATGCTTCTGGATAACGTCAGTGGAGTCTGGTGTGGTCTAATGTCTTGTCTTTTGCATGCTGGAAATCTTGGGGTCTGAGATGCAGAATGAAGGTTATTGTCTGGTATCCACACACTCATTTCCTAACAGGACAGAATCTTTATTATTCTTTAGGGCATCACCACTAAAGCTCAGCTGTGATTTCTGTTACTTAGAGCTTGAAATTTTTTCATTATATCAATATTCACATTAACTAGAAATCTTGTCCTAGGATTGTTTGGGTTTTTTTTGAAGGCTGACTACAATTTGGTTATTCCCTAATAGTGGCCAGGGATCATGGATCCCATTACACCTTAGGAGGTTGCACTGCCTCTTACAGTGAGATTTAGTGGGCCTCAGTGATATTTACCTGGATCTCTGGAAAGGCCTCAGAGATCAGCTCTAGTACAAATAACTTCCTTTCCAGTAGTGAGATTCCTGAAACTGCTGCTAAGCCAAGTGCGATGAGGCATAAGTCTCAAGTAAATTATATTATGGATAATAAGAAAACACACTAAGAAATTATACAGGATTGAAATTATTTTTGAGAGAAATAATTTAATATGTTCAGAATCCAATCAGTGTGCTAAGCTCTAATTGCATATCTAATATTATTTCTTTAAAAATGAGCAGTAACTGGCCTACTAATATGATGGTTAAGAAAATATTAGATTCGCAGCAAAAATTGAAATATTGTTTGAATCAGATCTTGAAATGTAATTACTAAGTCCTGTACAATCATTATGGAGATTGTGGTTTCTGCAGATATATCTAATAGTGTACGTAGGTGTGCCAAACCAAAGCTTTTGATTCATTTGACAGATTTTATAATAGAATCAATAAATGCCAGTATCTAAGATTTATTTTTAATTTTTATGATGTAGTAATTTCAGTTGGATCATTTGCAACCATTACCATTGTTTTATATTTAGAGATTGTGTATTTGTTGATAATTGAATAAAAACTAGCAAGTGCAGGTATTTCTGGGTTTTGTACTCAAACCAGAAGAATACTAAGACTTTTAGCCTGTTTCAATGGCCAGATACTCAGCAGCTATGCAGGGTTATTTTTTAGAATGGAAATTTCTTGATGATTAGTCCTTTCATTAATGCTACAACTGAATCTCACTGAGCCATCACCTTTCTGATTTGTTAGCAGGATTCTATGAAGTACAACAAAAAACTTCTGAACTATGTGCTTTTGTAAGTTGTTATATTTGATTTATAGCCTGTACGGAGTGTAAAGTGCACTGCTCTGCTTAATATCAAGAATATAAGGGGCCCTGAAACAACAAGGCTGTTTTTATTCTTCAAGTGTTGATATCCCAGGAATGCCTCAGAGTGAGGTTTGCTTCGAACACAATGTATTTATAACTTTGTATGTTAAAATGCCACAGCCAAACATGTGAAACTTGGGACTCTATAACTCGTATGTTCTTCTAATACATTGAAAGGATATTTTGCATCCCAGAACCTTGTTGATGCAGCTCTGTCAAGTAACTGTCTACTAAAATATGACTGGGTATTTACAAAAATGAAGGTCTACTTCATAGTACCAAAATAATTCTATGTTCTGGCATAATATATTTCAAGAACTAAGTCAGACTGACTTCTGATATTTGCTCCTGATAGGAAAAAAAAAAGAGAAAACCAGCAAATGACACTGTTCTGGTTTTAAATTACTAGATTTCTAAATGGGTGAGTGTTGTATTAAACCCAAATCAGAGGGATTTCTATGTAATATAGCAGTTTATCAGGTGTGCACCGTGGGATGCTTCTGATCTTGAAAATAAGCTTCTCCCTATTTGTCCTACAGTACATTCACAGGGAAGATTCTCCACGCACCCCGAACCAAACCCAAATTTATATCAATTTCTTGTGTTTTGCATTTACAGGTTCAGAATTGTAGAGGAGGCTACACCCCTGCTGAAATGTCACAGAGCTCAATACTCAGCTAAATTGGTCATACACTCAATTTGTTTTCCAAAAAACCTCAGCCAAACCCAAAAACCAAGAGTCTTCAATTTTCTGAAAATTGCCTCTTGGGGGAATTTCTCTATTAAAAACCCCATGTATGTAATTTACATAATATATAA
>JANRMJ010000107.1:6975124-6993865 GCA_025584955.1 Alethe diademata | reverse complement strand
TCATGGTTTACATATGAGAGTGACTGCAATAGCTCATGGCATCTGATACAAATTTAATCTGTCACGTTGACAGTGTTTATAATTCATTTTCAGTGCAGCAGTAAGAAAACCAAAGCAGTCCACCAATTGCAAATAAAACCTGTCAAAAATTCCCCTGTCAAGCAGTGAGCAAATTCCTTGTCAAGTAAAGATTTGTGATCCAAATGTAGGAGGAAATTCAAATAATCCAAAGTTTCTAGCAGTAGAGCAGAGAGCTAGTCAATGTGAATTGTAAATGTACAAGGAGGAGCCTGATCCAAATTTATTGACATAGATAAACTTATTGAAAATACATTAAATTATCCCAAGTAATCATCAATTCTAGATCAAACCAGTCAATGCTTTTGGGAAGAACAAAGCTGAACTAATGTTTTCCAAAATGTATCTGTGTGTGACTTGTTAACTTGGGGTTCATTTCAACAGTGATGAAATCTGTGCTGGCTCATCCATTAGACAGATTTTTACTGGGCTTTTTTAAGGACTAACCTTTCATTCTCTCACAAATAGCTGTCTTATCTGTGTTATTTTCTGTTTCAAACAGGTCTTATCCTTGGTTTACAACTATTTTTGAAAATATGTATTATTGTGCATATTTGTGCATGGATGGCACAGTGTTTGTGCATGTCAGCACAGGACAGAGGTGCTGTGGGCTGGGGCTCTGTGCCAGCCAGGTCACTGCAGCAGTGGCTGAGGTGCCACCGTGCACAGCAATTCCTGCCAGGAATCTGCTGGGATACCAGCACACCCTCTCACAGGCTGCCACCACAAACCCATCCCCTCTCTCTTTTCCAATGCTAACTCAAGAACTACTCTTCCCCCGCTTTTTCCAGGTTACTGCTGTGATTTTATCTTGCTAGTTGGGGTAGAAATGTTGCCTGCCAGCTGGAAACTGCTGGAAACAGGGAGGCCTTTTATGGAAATGCTGACACAACTTTATCTATAGCATAGCAGTGTAAACCATCTGTTTCCAATAAGGTACTTATTATCTTTTCTTGTCAAACTTATCACTCCAAAAATGTTTTGCTCACTTCAATATAAAGGTTCATTCTTATCATGTCCAGTTATGGATATGATAAGGATGAATTTTATGAAGGATGGTTTTCCCTTTTGATACTGATTTATGCATATTTATTTTATTGCCAGAGGCGAAAAGCCATATGCCTTTTATATTCTTCCAGTTCTTCTGTTTCAGTCGTTCTTCAGGGATGCAACACAGAGGGCCACACTTAGACATGTGTCTTACTCTTTTTAAAATTGCTACAATTTATTGTTTAAAAACTGGTGTGCAGGTGACTGTGCTGAAGGGCAGTGGTAAATAGTGGGAGAGTCTGTCAGTGAGGATGTTTCTTCATTAACCTGGTGCAACTCTAACTCTTTGCATGAATTCTGTATATTAAGTCTGTGAGAATTTGTGTGGTTCTCTCTCTCGCTCACTTAATGCAGTTCTGTCCATTATTTTATCATGTGTTATAGATTCATGATGACACATAGAGGTTAGAGGAGCACAGACCTTGAAGAATTTTACTTTAAACATTGAGTAAGGCCCTGCTGAATAGAAGCAGAGAAGAATTATTTTATATGGTTTTATCAACTCAGTACTGAAAGCCTGCTTCTTGTGGGTGGTCTGCTAGTATCAATTTGTTTATTACATTCATCTAGTATATGTTGCAACATCACTGAAAGTCTGAACTCTCACATGAAGTTTTGAAAGGAGCCAGGCAGAAAGCCCTCTCCCAAGGAGATATTCTTGGTGTGTCAGCAGCTCTCTTTTGGATCACTGCTGTCTTTAAGGCAGAAGTTACATTGTGCTTGAAGGCTGATGAAAGGCTGTTTTTGGGAGTCCTGGCTGTTCCTGAAGCATTTGGGAGGTCTGGGTGTGGCACACAGGTTGGGCAATTGTGCCTGGGATGAGATTCAGAGCTCAGTCTCACTGCACAATCTGGCTGGCTCGTCGCTCATACCTGACTTCAGCATTGGTGCGCATCAGTTGTGTCTCCCATGTGTGTTGTAGCTCCACTGTGGGGCACTTCTCCTTCAGAATGTCCTGTCTTGAGCACTGATGTGCATCTTTAGTGGGCTGAAATTGTCACTTCTTAAGCCTTGCAGTG
Source organism: Alethe diademata (assembly GCA_025584955.1). Taxonomy (NCBI): domain Eukaryota; kingdom Metazoa; phylum Chordata; class Aves; order Passeriformes; family Muscicapidae; genus Alethe; species Alethe diademata. Next base: position 6,991,718 of record JANRMJ010000107.1, on the reverse strand, counting down.
CATTTTATTTGAGAAATTTTGTTTGATTTTAACAACCCTTTAATGAATTTGATTCCAAGCCTACCAACTTGATAGGATTAGTGATAATACAAAATAATACAGTGATGATATATTTAGCCTTATTTACAGAAAATATTGTTGGCAGTAGCTGCACGAGGCTGTTTTAGCCCAGACCACCAGTGGAGAAGGAGTTAGTGAGGCAGGGCATTGGCAGTTTTGCATTTCTTCAGTAGTGTAAATAAATCTAGCAATAGGATACCACATTCTGGAAATTGTCACAAACCCTCTAGTGCACTTTGTGGATAGATGCCAGCTATTTCTAATCCTTTGGGAATTGTCCAATAGGTACATATCTATGTGAAAAACAGTTCCTGATCAAGGGAGTGAAAGTCAAAACCTTTAGCTGGCTTTAACTGGAGAAGGCTCAGTCTCCTGACAGCAACAGGTTTCTCAGAGCAGACTCTTCAAATCACCTGTGAATGCAACATATTTCCAGCCTTTTTCTTCAAGAAAAATGAGTAGTTTTGGTGGTACGTGACTGAAAAGTTCTGAAGGAGCTAAAAGATCAGATTTGTTTCAAAAGCTCTGTTAAGTCTGAATTATACATCCTTAACTGATTAATTGAATTGCAGTACTAGGTAGAAGAAAACACATTAATTTGCATAGATGTTCCTGTCTTGTTTTACACAAAAATTCAAGTAGTGACCCAGGCAATAAAGCCACCTCTTAAAGGACTTGAACATAAGTAACTTACAGGCTTTGAAGAACCAAGATAATGATCTCACTTCTGCCCTTTGAAGATAACAAGCATTTACTTTATTGTCTTTACTGTTACTAGAGTGTATTCCAACATGTTCAGTACTTTGCTGAACTGGATTCATATTTCTAAATTCACAGTAAGGAACAGTCAAATCATTGTCTACTTAATGTGCTGTGGTTTACTTCTTACTACAGAATTACTAATACTTCAAAAGTCCTCTCAAGCAGTCCTTGAATGGGGAATTGTCATGTTAAAGTGTCTTCTTGGTGTAACACTCGGATATGTGAGGTGGTGAAGTAAAGCAATATGGTTTTTCCTTAGGGAAAAGGTTTAAAAGAAAGAATTTGGGGCTTGAATGGAAAAGTTGAAGTGGAAGGGTTTTGTGGTTCAGAAAATGAAAATATGCAGGAACTTAAAAAGATGTGAAATGAGGGTACTTTTTGAGGAAAAATAAGACCTTCGAAGACTCTGGTGAGCTTGTGATAAGCTGGAGTTTATCTGGACCAAACAAAATGTTGTTTGAGCTTCCCCAGGGAGTGATTTGAAAAATACTGCAGAGAATTGGTGAATGGACTTGCATTATGTTTGTATGCCAAACTGCTGTTTCAGTCACAGCATATTGTTTTAATGCACAGCCAGCAATAATTCCCTGTTCAAACAGAGCCCACCGGGCCCTAAAGTGAACCTTTATGGCCTTCATGAAACTCCTGAACTATAAGGTTGAAACAAGTGATTGGGCTGTTGTTGTTTGTATTGCAGTCTTAAATGCTGTGTGAAAGATCCAATTTGAGATGCATTTCTTGTGCCACAGATAATCACTTCTAATGATCCACTGCATTAGAGAGGAAAAAAAATAACTATGCTGGAAGATGTTTATAAGGAGTTGATGTGATGCATCATGAAATTTCAGTGCCTCTAAATGTAAGCATGATAATGCTTTATATGGGATTAAAGCCCACTGACATTAATAAGTGTCTTTTGATGCCATTGGCTCTGTCCCCAAAGATTTATCATTTAATGGCGCTGAAGACTTAAATAAAAAATAATAGCTGCAAAGCTGAGTTAGTGCAATTCTTTCTTTGAAACCTTTTCTCTAAGGAAAAGTATGTATTTGTTTTACTTACTATCATGTAAATTTAGAGATGGCTAAACTAAGACACTTTGTTTGACTGAGTCAAAGGTGTTGTGCAGGATTCCTGACTTCCAGCTGGTCATTTCCACTTCAGAGCCCAAAGTCTGGTCATGTTAGAGCCCAGCTTTATATTAGGGTTCCCTGTATTGTTTATACTGGTTACTGAGTGCAGTGAAGGCCAAATTTTGATACCAGCAATGGGACATAATCACACTAAAGTACTCACATACCCTGGATTGTTCCCTAGAAGTGATCTCGAGCCTAATGTTTGAGTTGCATCCTTTAAACATGGATACTACTCTCAACCACACACAGGTTTCTATTCTTTTATAGAAATGCTTTATTTTCTCTTTTGTACTTTATGCATTTACATGAACCTAATTTCAGCTCCTAGCTCTGCTTTGGGAGTTTAAGTGGTTCAACAAGATGTCAGTATTCAGTGTGCTTTGCTTTGGAAAAAAATGTTATTGTAACTTGGATACTGCCTCCATGGGCTTTTAAAGGCTTATATCAAAGAAACAATAGTAGGGTGAAATTAAAAAGATCTGAAAAATGATGAAGTAGTTTTGAAAGGAGGAAGTAAGGGAAATACTAAGTAGATTAAGTTCAAAGCAAACAGTAGCTGGAGGTGATGACGGCTGGTTTGTTTTAAACTAGGCATCCCCGCTTGAATTTTAATTCATTCCAAGCTTTTTAGTATGGATTATGTGCCTGACAAAGTTCCTCCCTGAAGTATGGAATGATATCCAATGATTAGAAGCAGGAGAGCCTCCAGAAAAGCCTTTCATTTCCTCTGTCCCAGAAACCATAATCCTGCAGCAGAGCAGAGTAATGACTGGTATGTATCCATTTATCACTGCTATGCATCTAAATGACAGGGTGGATAGTATGTCTTCTTTGCTGACCTTTTTATTTTCTTTTTTTTTTTTTTTCTTTTTTAAAACATTTGTACGGGCCAAGAATTGGGACAGTATCAAAGACAAGTTAAAAAATAAATGGAAATAAAAATATGTAACTTTTTTCCAGTGCATCATACAGTAACACAGAGTCTCCAGGTGGCAAAGATACCTGTAGTTCTTCTTTCATTAGATTTTTCTTACAAAGTTAACCGTTTTCTACTGTTGCTTCAAGGCAAAATAAGAAAGTGGGTTTTGCTTAAAATTCCTTCTTAAATTTAATGATGTTATGCAGCATTCTGAAAATGGAGTGAGAATGTTCTTCACCTTGACCTAGTTCTGTTGTTCTTCCAGTGGGATTTAAAGTACCCTGGTCTACAAATATGAGTCTACTTGAAGTCATCCTTGTTGTATATTACAATCACCAGCCTGTGCTAGAGGGGAAGCTGCTCTTAAATAACTGAGTTTTCCCTTGCAAGCCTGGATGAATTGGGGCAACCTTGAAAAGGTCCCATGACTCAGAAATGATGAAAAAAATGGAATTGGGTCAGGTCAATGAAAACATTTTTCCCCAGCTTGACTTGGATTCTTTTACAAGATTTTTATTGGTATGAGGTTCCCTGTAGCGAATCCCAGTGGGTTTTTTGACTGAAATAGGTGATTTCAAACATCCTGAGAATGAAAGAAAATGTTTTCAAGTTATGTCGCTAATAAAAGGACTGTCCTTGGTATTTCAGTAATGAAATGCTTTCCAACAAAAAAAGCCCTCAAAAACCACACAACCCACATTGTAGAAAAATTCCTGAGCAATGCTAATTGTCTTGCTTTTTTGTTCAGTTTTAAGGACTTTTGTCATCCCAAACCTTTATTGAAATGAGCTGAGCCCTACTCGCGTTACTTACTAGCATTGTTCCTTTTACAAGCTGAAAGGAGGAAAGTGCCTATTGCTCCTGCATGTAAGTAATAAATAAGTTTAGCTCTCCCTTGGCCATGAGACACATCTAAATCCCTGTCTCTTCCTCATGTTCATGTGTGTGATTATCTTCAGGATTACACTTGGAAACTAGGCTGCTCGTTTAGAACTTTCCTCCCTGATGCTGTGCAGAAAGCAGCCGTGGTGCCCTGTGGGCTGCCAAGGTCTGTTCCATGTCAACTTGGAACCAGAAGTCGCTGACTGGGCTGTCTCAACTGTGGTAAAGGTAATGGTGGCAGAAAAGAAACAAGAGGCTTTGTTCCTGAAATTTTTGCAGTTTTTTTTGCTTACCATTCTTCTTTTTTAATTTCTTAGAGCCCCAGAATTTCAGCAAATGAATGGCTTTGCTGTACAAACAGCATATTATGAGTACAGCTTTCCAGCAGTACCTTCCTACTCCACCCAAACACTGGGCAGTTTTCACTTCAGCTTGAAATGCTGAGCCTGTTGGAATGCAAGGATTTTTAATTATGGAATTGAGCTTTCTTGCTAATTACAAATCTTTATTTTTAGTTGAAAAAGAGGGTGATATTAACAAGCAAGGATGCACTTAGGGGATTACAGGAGTCCACTTGGCAAACCACAATGTAGAATAGCTTTGTGGAAAAGGCAGCATGTAATGATAGGTTTCTATTGAACTTTGATGTGTATGGCTTCAAAGAATGAGGGTATTTGGGCAGCAGCAAGTGTTTCTCTTAGATACAATAAAAGACATCCATATGCATTTTATGTGACTTCAAAAGAGCTAAATCTTGTGGAACAAGGAAGGCAGACCAGTTATTTTGCAGTGCATTGCTCTTTTACCAGTTAGACTCTGAGTACTAGAGCATATGTGAAACTGGAACAGTGGAACTTGTAAGATTTGGAATAGATGGGTACAGAGAAGAATAGACAGAGTTAGGGGCTATTTATTTAATGCATTTCCCCATTCCCGTTGAATTGGTTAAATCTCATTGCCTTCTATGAGATGATTGGCTTGGTGCACAGGTGAAGCTGCTGTTTACTTTTGGGTCAGCAACACTTTTGACACCATCTCCCATAGCATCCATAGACAAATTGGGGAAGTACTCAGTGTGGGACTGAACAGGTGGATAACAAGGTGAATGAAGACCTGGTGGGACTACTGAGCTCAAATGACTAATGGTTGGCAATTCTTAGTCCAGCTGGTGGCTAGATGACGGTGACATTCCTTAGAGATCAGTGCTGGGAGCATCAAGAGATGATTATTTTAGAACCTGGCTGACACAGTGAAGTCTCACCCTGCACGGCTTACTACTTTGGGCCATAGGTTTCTGTATGACTGGACAGCCAGGGTGGTTTCTTGTGAATTGTCCCTAGATTTACTGGAGGATTCCAAATGGGCTGTGAGTGGAAATTGTGTCTCACTGATAGTGACACAGAAGTAGCTGAAAGAATTTCCTTCACAGCCAAAATGCATTCTTTTTGCTAATTCACACCAGTCCAAGTCTGGCTTTTGGAAAGACCAAAACGAAACATTTATGAATTCCAGAAAGGGAGCTAAAATAGACTGTGGAATAATACTACATTTTTACTGTAACCTTGCTATTTTAGACTTAAGTTTAAAAATATTGTGTGCAGTTCATTATGTCCTGATCTCATTTGCTTTAATTTCCAGGAGCAGCAAGTTGGGCAGAATTTCCACTGTCAGGGTGTGTTTGCTTTCAGAAGGTTTCAACCTCTTATATTTTAGGCAGTGTACTAATTGCAGGTTTAGTTTTGTTTTTATTTTAAAGACAATGCCTGCATTGCTGAACTTGTCTGTGTCCAGGAGTGCCAAGCCCAGGCCCTGCCTCCACTGCCTGAAACGTGTTTGCTGTGTGTTCTTTTTGTGAACTCCCCACCAAAAGAATCTGATGTTTCTCTGGGACCAGCCTGTCTTCATGCAAATGTAATGATTCCTCTTAAAAATATCATCCCTTAGTCAAGAATATGCTCCAACATTTTGCTTATAAAATTGAATGATCTCTGTTGCCTCAAGCCTCTTTTGAGATAATAAAACATAATAATTGCCCATGATAAGCACTTTGTTTAGGCTTTTTCTGCACTGAGTCAGCAGTAGCTGAACTGACTTTAACTACTTTGCATGACAAAGTCCAAGCAGAGTGTTTTTGCCATGTGGGCTCCAGCAGAGACCAGGGACCCTGCTACCCCCTTCAGCTTTTGACTGATGTGCTCCAGCTCCTGAAATCTGCAATAGTGTTTCTCAGGCATGCCCTGAATGCCTCCCCATGACAGTCTGTGCAGCCTTGGACATTTGGAAGTAATTTTATTTCCTACTGTATGCTGGAGGCTCAAATGTGGTCGTCTGAGAGTATTTGTATAAGCACTGCTGGCATATCAGGCTCTTCAACTCCCTCTTCACCCTATTCTCCTGCAGGCACCCAGCAATGTGTCCAGCCAGCCTGCTTGTGAACTGAAGTAAAAACAGAGAAAAAAAGAGTTAAACATGTTTACATCTAACCTTGCTCATGGGATAACTCTAATGAGTTGGTTTAACTGAGTGCTTTTGAAATAGACACGTCCAAGGCTGGGATAACCAAAAGGAAAGGACCAGTCTGACTAAACTTTGAGCAAAGTTCAAATAAATTGCTTCTGCACAGTTTCCTGCCTTGTCTGGGGTATATACAAGGGGTGAGTCTTGTTCAGCAGTTCAGGACCAGTGAGGTTAAGATGCAGATACAACACCATGATTTGCTTTTAGGGAATTGAATTGTGTAATAAACATTGGATAGTGCTGTGGGATAGGTGAGAGAAAGCCTTTTCACTGGAAGGGATCCCAGTATTTTCTGCCTTTGTATTCATCATGTGTTGGATCTTGTAATAAAAACATTGTTCTTGATTGTTCTGTGTTGGAAATGAAACTTATCCATAAAAAGGCAAGCAAAACTTCTCTATTTGTGCTGATGGAGACATGAATTCATGAACCTGTGAGAAAAAGGGGAAATAGGGCCCACCAAACCAATTGCAGGGTGGAATTGATTCCCTCCGAGTAAGTGTAGAAGCAGTTGCATACTTCAGGTACTGATTTTACAATTAATTTGGGGGTTTTTAACTGTATCCTAAGCATAATTTTTCCTATTCAGTTTCCCCCATTCAGTCAAATTTGCAATCACAACACTGAGTGGAAAACAGATTTATTTATTTCAGCACAATTTTCTGGAAGAAAAACCCCAGCTGCCAGGTCACACTAGGAGAGCCCTTTTCCTGACAGATTATTTCTTCTCCTAAGTCAGGGTGTATTGTTCTGCTGTTACTTTCTGCTTCTGGGCTGCTGTTTAGAGCTTGGAGGCTGGGTTTTCTTGTTTGGTGAATCTCAGAGGATGAACTCCTTGCCCTTAGTGCCAGGCAGAAGCAACTGGCCAGATGCAGTATATGGCATTTAGGAGGGATTCATTGATGGTCTCAGCAATTTCAACAATTAATTAAGTCTCTTCTTGGGAGCTCACTTGCACCTTGATGCTTCAGAGTATTTATTCTTTCTTAATGGTATTTGTGGCCTCTGCAGGAAAAGCAGCTGAGCCCGTAATTTTCCAGCTGAAAATACATGTTTTAAAATTATCTACATTATTTAAGAGAATACCCTGGAACTTTTCTACTTCTGGAGGCTTGCAGTTCCTTGTCTAGAGAGTTGATCTCAATCACATTGAAACTCACTTGGACTTTAAAGCATTCAACACCTTTTATTCTGTGGAATGCTGTTAAAAGGACTTATTAATTGTCAGCTTTGCAAATTATCTCCTAGGACTTTTTTTTAAAGCAGGAACTCTGGAGGATGGATTAACCCTTCCACTTCCTTTCTTAAGAAAAAGTTCTGATGAAATCTGATTTCGTACAGGTTTGTGTTTTAAACTTTGTGCCTGTGTACATTCCCATAAGTATAATGCAAGGGATTTGTTCTTACCCACTTTTTTACAAGGGAGATGGGGCAGTAACTTGGAACTCCCTTCTCTTCCTAGATGCTTATGTGCACAAAATTGGCAAAATTGTGCATCAGTTCAGTCTTTTATTAGTGAATTATGTTTCATCCTGATGTATGTGACTCTAAAATACTTATGTGAATTCCCTCTGTTAATCATTATTAACAAGAATTATTTCTATGCAACAAACGCAAAATAGATTTTGTATTTGTCTGCAGTTCTGAAAACTATCTGATTTTCAGAATAATTGGTGTTTACATTATAATTTGCAAGTCACAGTAATTTTATATATTATATATATTGGTATTATAAATTATATATATTAGTATTATGAAAGACAATACTTTATTGCTACTCAAAAAAATTACCAAAATATAAACAAAACAGGCAATCTGATTCTTATTGGAGTAAATGAGAAGGTTTTCCCCATTGATTTAATGGGATCTGGATCAAGTCCTACATTATTGTTGCAGCAGGCTGACAGTTGGACATTCTTAACACCAAGCTCTTCTTGTCCCTGTCTTGGCAGTCTGTACAGATGCACAACAGTACATCTGCAGAATGGTTGTTAACATGCATCATCTTTCACTTTGATTTACTTCTGCACCTCTGCTCTCTGAGTCAGCAGGATTAACTTTTGTAATTCATATCTCAAAACTCAGCTTTTCATTTTCTAGCTTTTTATACTTTAAAACCACTGTATCTGTGTAATCTTACATTTCCCTATGCTTTTCACAAACTAGTGTGGGGATGACAAAGAGAGGATGAGAAGACCCCTGTGCAAGCTGTTTTATTTCCAATCCTTTTTCATTAAATGACTATAACCCTTCTGTTCCAGGCTTTTTCTTTTAAACAATGCAAAAGAATTTGGCTTTGGTTGCATGATGCATCAAGAAGCCCCTCCTGGCAGAAGAAAGCCTAAAACTGGCAGACTGCTTTCAGTACCAGTTGTCATCTTTTTTTCTATTGTTAGCCTGTGTTCTCTACCACTGTAGGTCTGTCAGTCTCTAGACTCCTTTAATTAGCACATTTGGTAGGACCAGTAAAAATGTGATGAAATGAAGCTGCTTTGACGCCAGATCCTTTTCTTTTCCTTGTCATTTCATCTATGACTCAATGCTGTTCATGTCTGCAGAAAACACTCATATATGCGGCTTTTGCTTGGGCCATTTATTTTCTGCAAGTAGGTCACTGAAATATATATTCCTGTCCTTCATATACCTGCCATCACCTCAGCTGAGGTGGTGGTGGTGGTTCACTGCTTCTACTTTTTAAGGTGCACATTTTTGTGGTGTCACTTTCCCTCTTTCTATTTGTTCTGCCTGGTTCCATGTCAAGGCCTTACTTTCATTTTTACATGTGCAAGATGTGAACAGGAATCAGTGAAAGAAATATGGGCACAATAATGTGAAGTAAGTAACTTTAAACAGCAAATGAAGCAGCAGTAAATTTCCAGGCGTTGCTTTCAAAATGATGTGGTGAAAAATTGAAATTATTTCATATGCTGTCTTTTCAAACCCTTGTCCTGCTGCTGGCTTGAGAATTAATCTTGAGAGAGACATACGTGAAAGGAAAACAAATTTGGCACAAGCAGCCCAAAGCAAAGGAGGCCTTACACACCTGATCTATGCACAAACTTTGACACTTGCCCTTGATGCCTGATGGACATTGACAGCCACCTAGTGGCTGGGATGACAAGTTGGGTCCCCTGTCCCCTTACTCCCCTCCCAGTAATTAGTGTGGCTGCAGTGGTGACACCAAACTGGCCCTGGGTATGTCAGTGCCTGGTGTGATTTTATTTCTAAGCTGCTGATAGTGTAGTCTCTGTGTCTGAAGATCCAGTAAATTAGTTGTAACCAACAGTTTGACTGCTGATAAATTAGTTCTTTAAAGTAAAACCATATTCCAGCACATCAATATATAGCAGAAGAAAAATGTGTCTTACTTACTGTGCTTTGCATTGAAATCCTCTTTCTGAACATTGGTTGTTGTGTAAGCTCATGGATGAATGAGTCCTTAAATGTATCTTTGGGTATCTCTCCTACCTTGCCTTTTATATTTGCAGACTGCTTTGAAACTAGGTGGGTTTTGAATCCTGTCAGGTTTTAGTCAGGTCCAATACCAATTAGAGTTGTACTTTTTTGTTGGTAAGAAAGGAATTGGTTAATGGTCCTTTTGCCTCATTAAAAATTTCCAAAGCTGCTTCTCAAGCCACTTAGCACCTTATGTTACCGCTGTAGAGGTAGAAAGAACATGTGACATATAAAGAATTTGTGACTTGGTCTCTGTGATTAGAACAAAACTACAAATTTCCAAGCCAAAGAGGAAATGGTAGAATGATTTCCTTTGCTGCCTTTACCACTCTGGGTGTAGCTGGATAACATGCCTGCAGTTCAGGCCTGGGAGTAGAATGTCAAAACGTTCTTGTGAAATGAGTTGGCTTTGAAACAGCTGCCCTTTCCAGGTTACTCTTTCAGTGTAGTACAGTCACAGCAGAAAGAAAAACTAGGAGCACCGAAGGTAATCAAAAGACATACCATTGTGCTTTCTGACAATATTACGAGGTGGTAGGTTTTGTTTTTGTAGCTTTGTGTTTGATTTTTTTAATGGATTTTTAAAAATTACTATCATGTCTACAATCTGATAGGGAAACAGACTTCTTAGTATCTTTCAGAAACTGGTATGTACTTTTCTCCCTGCCTTTGTCTGTCTCTTTCCCAGCTGCTGAGTGGGACCCAGCCAGAAGCTAGTCACCATCTGGCTCAGCTCTGATTTGCCAAAGCAGTTGCTATGTGGTTTATTTGAAGTTATGACAGAATGCTGACTTTGGGCTCAATAACTTAGAAATTTCATTTATGCAAACTGATGCTCTTTTGAACAGCACAACGAGTTCTGTGGGTGATACGTTAAAGAAGACATAGACCATATGCCAGACATCTGGGGGGAAAAGGCTAAATATGTCAGACAGTGCATTATGTCATGCTCACAAGGGAGAAGTGAGAAGAGTGGTTTCCAAAATACGATCTGCAGTTTGGAAAATGATTCTCACAGTGTCATTAATGGACTGTACAGCACACTTGGTTGATGTCTTTACTTCACACTGAAAACATTTCCTCCCGAGCTTCTGCAGCACCTCTTTGACTCATTTTGTCTGTAAAGTGGTTGAAGAGAAGCTGACCTGGTGTAAATATCAATTTGAGTTTGTGTTAGAAAGCTGTTATTGATGGTAGGCAACAGTTAATGACACATCTGCTCCCTTTCTTCAGGCTTGGACATTGATGGAGTAACTGGGCTTGAGATGAGGCACAAAGCTGAATTCCAAATCTGCTCGTATTTATTACTTCGTAATGTTCTGTTTACATCTGGTTTAAATTAGGGCACAAATGTATAGAACAGTGAAATTGTCTTTGTGCTTAGAGCTGTTAATTTTTGCACTAGTAGCAGGTTTGCTTAAACAAACAATGGTTATGATTTTTGATTAGGGGGATATGTCCTGTGTATACAATTGACCTTACTCCCAGTCTTGTATCTGTTACAAATTAGACCTGTTTGGGAATTTTCAGTAGTGGTTTTAACTGGATTGTCCAATTCCAAAGATATTTTTGATAGGAGGGATTTCTGTGGAGCTCCCACCCATGTAAGATCAGTCTTCTCTGCAGCATCTCAGGGGTCAGGAGAATAATTTTTGGACTGTGAGTGACAGCTTTTCTGTGTGTGACTCAGACACTGTCTTGGCACTGGGATTCTTGGTTTGCAAGTTGTGACATATGGTGTAGGGACAGCCTTGGGATGGTTCTTTTGTTTTGCAGCTGCTTGCTCCTTTAGAGGATGAAATATCCCTTAGGACAAAATGAAAAATCTTTTTTTGCTGCTAGGGCATTCTGTGAAATGTCAGATACAAAGCAAAACTTTCTACTTTACTTTCTCTGACATATTTTAATTTTAGGAGAAGATAGTGAGATATACTCCCCTCATGATTTTAAAAAAAAATCCAAACATGTCCAATGTGTTTGGTTACAAAGTAGGAAGAAAACAAAGGCAAAGACTTATATATGGTAAAACAGTAGAAATGTAAGTATGATTGTGTGAATAAGTACATAGAGAGGAGGTATGCATATAGAGGATGAATGCATGTAGTCAGTCTATACTGGTCCTGTAAAAATAGTGATAAAGGATGGTCTTTCATGTATGGTTAAAATATGTAAGGGGGCATTTTGTAAGACATATCCATGGCAGTATCTTGTATATGCTGGGTTAATCATGTGAGACCACGACCAGCTGGATTATCAAAATTGAACATAAATCATGTGAGGAACCTCTTGTTACTGAGCTGGAGACACTGCTGCAAGCACCACTGCAGTGGGTGCTGCTGTTGCCTCTGGACAGAGGCTGGCTGTCCTGTTTGGAAGATTTGATTCTCTGTGCTGGTATTCCCCCATAGCAATAAATAAACCTCACCCAATAAATGAGATGGTCTTCCTTCTTTTCCCCAATTGCTGCTGTATCTGTTGAATCCTGTCCCATCTGGCCAGGCAGGCCAGCAGGGAGCAGGCAGTGTGCTGTTCCAGACAGAATTCACAGGTTCTTGTCCCCAGTCAGACCTCTCTAATGCCCTGTGCTCAGTACTTGCACAGAGCAGGCAATTGGCAGGAGCTCCTCAGGGCAGAGGTGACACTCCACTGAGCAGAGTGACATCCAAAGACTCATGAGGCAAAGCTCCTTTGGTACTGTGGGGAAATTGGTGACTCTATTTTATTTCTTTCTGATCAAGAAATAAGGTGGTAAAATAAGAAAGACACATCTCTTACAAGTCCTTAAAATCAGCTGTAACTATGCTGGTGCGCTGTTTTCTCTGGGTGTGTAATGCTGCTTCTCATATCCAGATGTGCTCCTTCCTTGTCCAGTCCCATTCCTTTGATTTCATGGTTGGAAAATGTGGTTTATGTTCTCTCCTCTGTCCCAGGAGAAGATGGTGAAGAAACAGCCTGCACTCAGAATGGACAGATGTACCTGAACAGGGATATTTGGAAGCCCTCACCATGCCAAATCTGTGTCTGTGACAATGGAGCTATTCTCTGCGATGAAATCCTGTGTCAGGATCTGCTGGAGTGTGAGAACCCCCAGGTGCCCCCGGGAGAGTGCTGTCCTGTGTGTCCCCATACACCACGGGATTTTGACCCCACCATTGGTAAGGGCCTTTTCTAGTTTGAAAGGAGAGACAGCCCAAAGAACTAGGAAGCTTGTGATTTTGAAGTTCCTAATGCTGTGTTTATGGTGAAAATTTAAGTCTGAAAATAGTAGATACTTGGGAGTTGTCATCCCTCTTGGGCTGCTCCACAGCCGACTCAGAACAGTTTGCTTTAGACTATGAGTCTGATATAAGCCCAAATGGCTATACAGCTAAAAGGTTGGTCTAAAATCTGTCTTGATATTTTGAGGAGGTTGAATTCTGGCTTCTTTTCGTGGTTCATCTGAAAGATAAATATATATAATAAACATATTAAGATAATTATCTATTGAATACAAAACTATATATCATTCTTTCAAATGCTTGATTTAGGGACCCTTTAATAAATGTAAACCGAGTAAATTTAAAATTTTTCCCTTTTGTAAGTATAAGAGAAGCGTGAATTATTATTGACTCCCTATTTGCATCTTTTCTGTTATACCTTAAAGATTATGTCTTTTACAGTCCAGTTCTTCTTCTTGGAGAGACTTGGACAAAGGAATCCCCCTTCAATTTTCCTAAAAGTATTTTTTTCCCCTTCCAATTAAATCTACATAATACTGTGCATTGAATTATTAGAGATACATTCAATGTATAATAATTAATTTCTTCAGGAGATATAATTGTTGTTGATCAGCTTAATACTAAACAAAGTAGTGCTAAAGACCAAAGCAGGGACTTGTGTAATGGAGCAATGGAGCAAGATATGGTGAGCCTTAATGAATAGATTGTGCATTCTGCTCTGTTTTGGGAGGCATTGGGCCAATACCAGCAGGGTACACCAAGCAAATATAAAAGCAGTAGGGATACATTCCCAAATTCCTCACTGTTATTCGAGAAATTTATAAAATATTCTTCTAATGGATTTGTGTGGGGATGAGTATGTCTATGACTCTGAATGCACGCCCATGATAATGCAGGTGCTTTCTAAAAAAGAAAAGGTCAAAAATCCCTCTGTGAGCTCTGTCTTATTAAAAATACCATGTAATATGTTGTGGATCCATCAACAGTTATTGTTAGAGTCAGTAATAAAGCTTCTCTTGGTTTCCTGTCAGTCATTAGGCCAGCATCTGACAATCCCCCACAAGATACTCTGCTTTCCCAAAGTGTTTTTTGTTATTCTGTGCAATGAGGGCAAAGGCTGAGAATCAGGACATTTCTGCACAGTGTTGTGATTCCTCACACCTGAACCAGGGAGTATGTGTGTCCCTGGGAACTCCCCCCAGCTCCCTGTAGGCAATGCAGCATCCCCTCTGCATCTAGGATCAGGGATGGCTCTAGTGCGACACCTTCTCTCAACTCTTACTGTATCCTGTATCTCAGATTAAAACCACTAATTTCTTCTCTTTGCTTCTTCTCCTTTCTCATAGGTAGAGGAAGAAAGGTAAGATTTCCTTTACTTTTTTTTTTTTTTGGTAATGTATTGCTACTGTTAAAAGACTCCCATGCACCTCCTTGAAGCATATCACAAAAGATATACATAATCTCTGTTAAAAACAGCTCTTGGCCTTCCTTGGTGGCTAGGGAAATTGCAGTCCCTGTGAAAAAACGTTGGGATGCAGAAAGGCAGAAATCCTGATCTTAATATAGAGAATCCCCTGGCTGAAAATCCCTGCTCTCCACATCAAAGGAATTCCAGTTGAAGTAGTTTGGTTGTGTCACCTCTAGCAGTGCCACAGGCTGAGGGAAGGGACCATTCTGTCAGTAGAACTGTTAAAGCTTGCAGCTGGTTTTTGTGCTGAGGCTGAGCTGCCCAGTGGGCAGGAGGTAGCCCTGGAATAGTGTGTCCTTGCCCAGAGCCACGGTTCTGTGGGCAGCTTCTCTCACTGTGTGCAATTAAACAAAGGGGAGACCTTTTCTCACAGAAGAAATTAAGGCAGTCCCAGAAACAGGCTTCTAAGATAGTAAGCAACTGCAAGAAATAATTGAAATAACTTTTAGATGATCAAGTCCATACACTCATCAAAATGGAGCGGTCTCTATGCAGAGGTAGTTTTCCAAATCAATGGACTGTACCCACCTTATTATTTATTACTTGATAAGCAAGGAAGGAAATTTTTTATCTTTGCAAAGTCCTCTTTTTTTTTTTTTTCCTTAAAAAACCAGTTACCACTGGTAGCTCTAAACCCAGTTATCTGATGTGACATGTAATCACTGTTAACCATTCAGCTCAAAGAAAAGGCAATTGTCAGTTGCTCTTGTCTTTCACTCTGAAGCTGTGCAATATCATTGTCTTCTGTCCCTAGGCTGCAGATGGATTTCTATATCCATGGATTTGATGATACATATTTTAATTTAGTATCTTGAAGAAATGGAATCTAAATGCTGCTCTAGGCTCTGTATTTCACATGAATCAAATCATCCAACAACAGAACTCCTACATATTTTCTACCACTTTCTAGCAGTTCTAACAGAAGAGTTTCATATTTTTTTAGTTGAATTCATCTTTTAGACAGTATGTTATGCAGCTAGAGGATAAGGTTAATTTATGGCCTTCATTTAATCAGTGTCCATAGGCATTAAAATAATATGGATTATATGTCACAAGTATTTTAATTTAGTCTTGTTGTATTTTTAAGGAAGCCTTACTTTTTATCACAGTTACAGGGATGGTATTGGTGAAACTGGTACTGTTAATAATTGTACTTGCACTTCTTTTCTGGCATCTGATGTTTTGGTATCTTTTTCCTACAGGGACAAAAAGGAGAACCTGGAATAGTCCCACCTGTAAGTCAGTATTTTCTTCATCCATCAGCACACCCTAGAAGCACACATATTAGTGCTTTAAAGCAGAATTGCAGTAATGAAGTAAATACAACAAAACTGTACAGCCTAGGAATGAAAGGAGTGGAATTAAGTATGCTGTTTCACATAGGTAACATTAGAAATTCCTGTAAGTCTTATGGCAGAAGAACTAAATCTTTATGGTTAGATTTTTGTAGAAGTGTGTAATGGTAAATTAGTATCTAGAAAGGAGTGAAATAAAATTTTATTATGTATTTATTCCTTTCTAGTGTGAAGACAAACAGATTTAAATAATCAATAGGTTGAGTTTAAGTCATTGTAATTCTCTTATTTATTTAATCTTTTTTTTAAGAGGGGCAGTGGTACTTCTAAGATTTTTCTCATATTGCTAATAAAAATACTCCAAACTGGAAAAAGATTACCAGTGGAAATTATATTTACTACTTTCTTTCCCCTTTTCCCTAAAAATCCTTTTAACTTGCTTGGTACTTTAATGTCCTGCCTTGCTATTTGCTTCTCAGCAACTGATTTTCTGCAGGGCAGTCACAACAAATGCAGCCATGACATGTGGTGACTTTAATTTCTTTTCCCTAATCTAGGTTTCAGGCATACGAGGCCGACCGGGACCAGCTGTGAGTACTTTTTGATCCTCTGCTTCTCTGATGAGGCATCTGCCACTTTCTGCCATGGTTTGTGTTGGGAGGATGATGTGGAGGAGGATTCTTCCATGCCTGAGTGGGTATAATCTGCAGAGCCACGGGCTTGGAGGAGGCGAGAAGATGATGGGATGTTTTTACCAGTGTCAGGTCAGCCCATGGCCAGGGTGAGTGGATGTGTGCTTGTAGCACATGGACATCTGAGGCCCTTGGTGCCTGGTGGATGCTGGGGAATGCCTCTCCAGCAGGACCAAGCAGGAGCAGGAG
>JANRMJ010000107.1:6929716-6975024 GCA_025584955.1 Alethe diademata | reverse complement strand
GTGCCTGGTGGATGCTGGGGAATGCCTCTCCAGCAGGACCAAGCAGGAGCAGGAGGAGCTGCAGGATGTTCCATGCTGTGGCTGAGCAGTCCTGGACTAGCAGGAAGGGTATCTCAAACCTGTACATCTCTGCATGAAGAGCCTCCAGCATTCAGAAAAACCTTTGCTGGATTCAGCTGTAGAGCACATGAAAGATAAAACCGTTTTATAGATGGTTCTACTCCTTCAGGCAATGTCCAGTTGAGAAGAAGTATTGAATACTTAGTGATTATAGCTGTTTTCTTCATGATGATGTAGAAAAACTCCACAAATTTATTTTCAAATAAGCATTGGATTTCATATTTGCAGAGCTTTATTAATCATTAGGTAGTTTAAAACAGTTTAAATATTTAAAATAAAAGAGTTAAACTTTAAAAGATTTTAAAGTTTAAAATATTTCTGGTCTGTCTTTCTTTTAGGGACCTCCAGGCTCACAAGGTCCACGAGGAGAACGAGGACCAAAGGGAAGACCTGTAAGTAATTAAATATCTCAGAAATAAAGTACCTGAAGCAACCTCAAAAGATTAAATGGCTTTAAACTGTCTCTATGTCTTCTAGAGTTACCAAAACTGTCCTCGTATTTTCCAGGAATCAGGTAACAAACAGGAAAACATTTCTATTTCATCATTGCTGGGGTAGATTGAAACCTGAATATTTTGAGAAATGGACAAAGGTTTAGCAGTAATTCCACCAAAGCCATACTTTCTCAACAAACATTCTTAGAGCGGGAACATCACGTTCCCTTGGTTGGAACTTGATGGCTGTTTGCTGGTGACTGCTGTGCAGCAGGAACAGTGTGAGCTCTGTGGCTGCAGAAAAGACAAAGCTCAGAAGTTAGCAGGAGTTAATATGTGACTACATTTGTTGGTATGCTGGTGAATAATGTAACCAGGATTGCTCAGTGGAAATAAAGACTTCATAAGGGAATTTCGATGTCTGCATGTGGAGAACCACAGAGAGGCCAAAAAGGAGTGCCTGAAAATACCCCAGATGACATGTTCCTTTTGAAAAAGCTAGGTCGAAGAGCAGAAGCTGCTAAAAGCAGATTGGAGAGTCAAATCATTGTAATTTCAATGTGGATATTTTCCTATCCCTCAGGAGAGAGCAAGCCAATACTGAGGTTAGGCATAGGCCTAAACCAGAATCTCTTGCCTGTTTCCAGTGTGTGCCTGTTTTCTGTAGATGGTAATGACGTTGTTAAAGCAGTGCAATAAGTGTGTAGCCTCTTGGAGATGCTTGCCAAGCCACTGCTGCTTTTCAGATCTCCAGAAGACATTTGTCAGAAGAATGAGTATCAAAATGCTTAATAGAACTCTGGGAGTAGTTGTGCAGTCTTGGGGTGCACAGGGAAATCTTGACTTGTGTTTTCTGAATGAGGCTGTGTCTGAAGTGCTTTCCTAATGTGCAGTATTGTCAATGAGATGCTAAATAAATTCTGATTCCCTGCCATGCATCCCTCGTGTCTCTACAGAGTGCTGGCCACAAGCACCTAAAATCCCAAAAGGCTCTAAATGGCTTTGAGTCCTTTTGACACAGGTTATTATTTTGCTTTCAAGGAATAACAATGGATTGAGAAGCAGTCAGCTCCTTTGCAAATGTTCCATTACAGGTTCTGATGAGCTATGTGTATGCCAGAGCATGGGTCAGAGCACTGCTCTGAGACACAGTGACTGCCAGTGCAGGGGTTTTATTTTCACTTGTGGAAAAGAAATTTTAGCTCACACCTGCAGTTTATATTATGAAAAAAGCCCCTCATAGTGCAGATAACCTTGAACAGACTGCCTTTGTAAAATTAATCTGGTTAAATGCATTACTGACTGGGGACATTACTAATGCACTAAGCACATTTCCAAGCTGTTTATTTATTTCTTCGGATTGCTTTTTGTTGTTCTTTAAAGTCAGGCTCCTCCGGACTAGTGAGCAGAAAGAACTCAATCTTGTTGTGTATCTCCACCTTTTACAAAAGCAGGACCCTTGGAACTAAAATGAATTCAGGAATATTAGCATATTTTTTACACCAGATTCTTTTTTAGTATAACAGTGAGAGACAGCTAGGGGATAGTATGGCTGCATTTTCAAAATGCATCTAGGGAGGGGGAGTTTTGGAGCATGGTGACATTTTAGTTGTTAACAAATGGTCTTTTGAAGACAGAAAATAAACTTGGACATCCTCAGAACTATTCATATGTTTTTCTTTCTCTGTGGATTTAAACTCAATTTTACTTGCAGTAGCTGTTTAAGTAGATAGAAGTTTGGGAGTGTCCTACCATGAGCTGCTTTTTCCTCCTATTCCAGTACAAGCAAAACCTTTAATTGTTTCCTAGCCAGCAGCAGTGTTGGGCCAGAATGAGGAAATTGTGTGTTTAAATGGTGCCACCTCGTGGCATTTATGAGAATGTTTTTCCTGTTTCCTCTTCGTTTTTCTCTCTTCTTTTTATTCTCTCTCTCTTTTTTTTTTTTTTTTTTCCTTTTTAACCTTACTGACATTGAACCGGTGAAAGAAAATGAAAGGGTTTTTTTCCTATACATATAAACGTATAAATTCAGTGAAATAAATAAAATTATAATCAATATTTTATTTTAA
Source organism: Alethe diademata (assembly GCA_025584955.1). NCBI lineage: Eukaryota > Metazoa > Chordata > Aves > Passeriformes > Muscicapidae > Alethe > Alethe diademata. The sequence goes on along the minus strand of JANRMJ010000107.1, from coordinate 6,972,401 downwards.
ATCCACCAAACTGGTTGTATGCCACTAGTTACACCTACAAATACAAACATGCATTTTGATGACTTTTTGGTTTTGAGGTATGCAGTTGCTCTTGAAGCAGCTTGAGTTTTGGTGGCTAAAAAGTAGGCCCTTTTCTAAAAAGAAATTTAAAAAGGCCTTTTTTTCTATTAGATTTTGTTATGGTCTTGCATAGGTATTGAAGATTCCTACAGAGTCTTGCCAAATTCTTCATAGGCAACTGTTGTTTTTAGGTATCTCATTCTTTTCCTCTGTGGGACAGTAAGCACTTTTAGGTTTGGCACTTGTGTTTATAAAAGATATATTTAAGAATGAAATTTTGTGCTAAAACCTTCTGCTTCCATCCAACATGCACAGACTCTTTCATTTGTTCAGCATACCATCTATTCACAGCTCCTTCTGTGAACCATACTAGTTCAAACCATACCACTTCAGACATAAATTCCATGAAATCCTGGCAATCTGTCTGATTGTTAATTGTGTTTGAAAAGATGACTCAGTGAGCCAGGCTTCTAAAATGTTTTTAAAGGATTCTTAAAACCCAAGAACTCATTACATAGTCTAAAACTTTTTCTTGCCTTAGTCAAGCATTTTATTCTAATAAAAAGTAGTAACAAGCATTTTATTCTAATAAAAAGTAGTAACAAGCATTTTAAAGTCTGTATTTATGATTGAAGCATGTCTGTGTTGTCCCCATTACTATTTATTTTGTTCCACTAATGTTTTATTAGCTGCCTCCATATTTAATTTTCCTTCTTATATGAGTTGAGTGCAGTATAGGAATTAAAGGTGGGAGTCACATTTAAATGAGAGCCACAGGATGGGCTCTAACCTATTCTGTAAATACTAGCTAGAGGTGACTTTAACACCAGGTAACTTTGCCTGCATTTCTGGCATTATAACTGTGTTGAGAATTCAACAGTGGTATGAACTGGCTAAACCATCCATGATGTCAAATAGGCTGTAAAAATCCAGCATTACTTTGGAGTTTCCTAAGCCTCTGTGTATATTTACACTTATCTGAGCTGTACTCATTTTAGAAGTGAATTAACTTCATTCTATATGGTGTGCAAAGACAAAGAGTTTTTCAGGAATAGTATACTCTAGTATGGAATGATAGGAAGCCTGAGTTTCTAAAAAATCCTGTGATCGAAATTACTGTGGTTTACTTAACTGTTGGATTCATGATTAATTTCAGTCAGTGCTTCTGATCTGATGGTGGGAAGAGAGCTTTAGGGATGTTGTTTGTCTGAAGATCTTTTTGTAAAAATACAGATTTATCCTGAAGCGGCAGGTGTTTGCCAGTTACAATGATTTCAGTGGGTACCTTTGCACACTGCTGGAATTCCTGATTTTCTTTGTAGGGTCCTCGTGGTCCTCAAGGGATTGATGGGGAACCTGGTATCCCTGGCCAGCCTGGTGACCCTGGTCCTCCAGGGCATCCCACTCACCCAGGACCAGATGGAATAAGCAGGGTAAGTTTTACATTTGCTTTAGCTGAAAATGGAGTGTTGGACCAGACCCACGTGATATAAATGGTGACTTACCTTTGGTTCTGTGACCATGGAACTCTGTGCCTGCACTTCCTGTCTTCCAATCATGAGGGGCAGTAGCTAGTGGCACTGGAAATTCTGCCAAAAACTGGGACAAGTTGAATGTGAGAAACCTGGGAAAGGATGCACTTTTCACAGCAGATTTTAGCACCTAGCAAAGCTGAACTGCCCTAATCTAGAACCACCCCAAGGGTTTTATACTTCCACCAGCCAAGGGATCCGAGCAGTATTACAGAGGAAACCACTGCACCAAATTAGGAGTGTAGAAAAGTGAAAACTAAGATAGATGGATTATAAATAACTAATGAGAGAAGCTAAAATGTATACTTCTTGCTGGAATTATTCACACCAACACTGAGAAGATTAAGGATGAAATTGTTTATGAAAGCAATGCTAACCAGCCATAGATACAGACAAGATATTCAGAAAAATTTCTTTTTTTCCTCCCCCTTCTATTGTACACTAATTATGATTGATGACAAATTCAAATATGTATTTAATTAAGTGCATTCAGTTACACATTTCTTGCTGTTTTGACACCTGTTTTGATTTCTCATTCCATTGTTCCTGAGATGTTACTGTAAACAATAGTTACAGTGACAAAAACCTCCATATTCATGTTAGGCCAATAGCTTGCAACTTTGGGCAGCATTTCATGACTTAACCACATTTCCCAACAGTTCTGAATCCAGCAAACTCAGCACCTAGGAATCTCAGAATCACAGAAGCACCATAATGGGTGCTATGCCATTATCCTACATAGAATTCCACAGAAAATGTGGAAGAAAGGTGTGGCTGGAAATCTTAGACGTTTTTTGTTTGCGTGAGGTCAGAGATAGGAACACAATCTCCAGCCTTTAGAAAATGTGTTTGGGGACCAAACTAATGAGGAACTAACTGTAAATGTTGGGAGATTTGAATCCACATTTGAGCTGTTGCTTGTTCTCAGCCTCTGTAAGCTCTGACCTGCCATGAGTGAGGCTCTGGCTCTAAATGAAGCAAAATAAAAATGTTGATTTCAACTATTTGCTTGCTTAAGAAGGAGGGCACTGAAGTATCCCTTTTCTAGCTCATTGGTCTCTCTGAATTGATAGGAACAGCAGTGGTTTTCAGCTTTGCTGGGTAAGGGCAAGATGTTTAAAAATTCTAGTTTGTCATAATGAAATCAGCTACATCTTCATTTATCTTAAGATATTTCTAAACTTGAAGCATGGTAAGTGAATAAAAAGGAAGACTTAGAAGACATGAAGGAATATGGTAGTTTTGGTTTAGATTTGTAGGTCATGGAAAAACAATTAATTTAGTGGGAGGCTTTCCTCTTTTTGTTTAATATTAAAGTGGAAATAGAATAGTTAGCCTATAATTTGTTTGCATGGTCTTTGAAGCTTTAAAAACCTCAAATTTATGGGAAAGACAAATTGTGTTTTAGTGATTAAACCAAGGATTTAGCTGTTAGCACTGGAAAAACAAGGTAAATAATGAAGATGTGATTGCATGGATTTTTGCCTTACAAACCATCACAATGACTTACAACTAAAATCATGCATCATATTTTTCCAGCCATTTGCAGCTCAGATGGCAGGACTGGATGAGAAGTCTGGACTTGGTAGTCAGATGGGACTGATGCCTGGTGCAGTGGTAAGACCACATTAGCCCTGTACTGTAAGAGAGGCTGCAAATGGAGTGTGTGTCCCAAAACCCAAAAGGGAAGTCATCCTCTACAGCTTACTGTGCCTCTAGAACCTGGATGTACAGTATATTCTAGTGGAGTTTTGCAGAGTACCTGGGGAAACGGTGTTTTCCTGTTAAATGACATCTTCTTCTTCCACCTCTATCTATCTCTCCTTCTGAAATATTTATGATGATGGTGATGATGATGATGATTTTTTATTTTAATTTTTAAAATTTAATTTTATTACTAACAGTAAAGTACAGGAGAAAAAACAGCTTCTCTTGAGTCACTGCAGTGACTGAAAGTTTTCAGGGATAACACAAAGTAGAATGAACAAATAAGTAACTTCTTTTCACATGTGACATCAAACCAGGAATTTTTTTGTAGTAATTAAAAAAAATTACATAACACGCTCTTAACTCAAATCTATGTTTTGTTATTTCAAGACAGATTTTCTGTTTCTCCAGCGGGCCCAGTTTTTTCACTGGCGTCCCTCACTTTAGATATGCACTTTGAGTGCACTGGGGACTTAAGGGTAACACTGAAATTTTCTACTCTCTGTGAGAGCTGTTTCACCCCCTAAGTTTTCTCTTCTGGAACTCTTGGAGTTGTTTCTTAATAATGCTTCTCTTTACATTTGATATCTTGGAAATACTGTTACCCTCTTTGCTGGTATTTTTAACATCCATTCTGAAGGAAACCACCCTTTAGTGATTGTACTGCCCATGAGTTTGCCCACCTGAATCTTATCCAAGTCCCCACTAGTAGCCTTCAAAATCAGTTCCAATACCATATGAAAGGTTCTAAAGATAATTTGATCTTTGCCTTAGGATTAACATTTGCAGTGATTTCTTCAGAGAACATTTTGATGAATGTCTCTCTTCAGTGAATTTGCTTTCTGAACATAAAATGATTTGTTGCACAAGTCTGTCCTACTTTGTTACTTTCATTGTTTTGCTTAACCCTTTCACTCAGTTTTTCTCAAGGTGTTGCATCTCTTGTACTGCCTCCTCTCTTATCATTCACTAATGTTATTAAATTTAATGGTAATATATCTATGGCCTTATCCAGTCTGCTAAAGTCAGCTGGGGCTTGCTTTCTCTGGATTGATTCATCAGGTTATGTGACATTCTTTTTTCCTTCTCTCATAAACTGGGTAAGCTGTTTACATTGACAGCTGAAAGACTGGATTTTTTTCTAATGTTCATTAGCTTTTTTTTTAATGGACCATTGCTAACTCTTCTACATTTGCTTTGTAAAAATCTGTAAAAAATTACTGAATTTTAAAAGACGTAAGTCTTGAACTTCTGTCAAAATGGATGGTTGTCTATTATAGATATTTTTTGTACTCCTAGACCCAAGATAATTACTTTCAAACAAGATAATGTTTATTTCATGTTACAAGTTACAATTAGGTTTGAGATTATTCCTAAAATCCCATGACACTTTCTAAAGGACAATCTGAGTTTTGTGTAACTAACCACAATGACTTGGAAAGCTCTTTTGGTGGTTTGTATGATACATTTAAACACGTCCTTTCATTACTACTTTTCAGCTCAGGACTGAGAACAAGAAGATTAATTTGTCATTGATTCCATTATGAGATTCATCTGAGTAATGACATTCCCTTCAAGTGAAGACTATTCCCCCCAACTCTTTCGTTAACTACATTTTTTTCATGGAGCTAGACAGACCATATGGTTGTTGTGATTCCAGAGAGTGTGAGGTTGCAGGAAGCAGCCAAGTCCATATTTTCAGCTGCTAATGAAATTACACTCCTGTGGCTTTTGGCCTTCGAAGATTTCATTCAACGTGCACTTGTGTTTCATAATGCCAGTTTTCTGAGTAAAAACCTTTCAGACTGTAGAAATGCTGGTGGGCACTATCAGGCCACTAGGATGAATCTTACTTGGGAAAGGTTGTTTTCCAGTGTGTAACAAGTTGTGTGTTCAACAGGGTCCAGTGGGTCCAAGAGGTCCTCAGGGTCTCCAAGGAAAACAAGTGAGTGCTTCAACTCAGGGGATTTAATTGGCCAGAGCTGAAGGCAGAGCTCGTAGTCAGTGGGGTTTGTGCATCTCTGGGACAGTGTCCATCCTCAGTGACTTGTGGCTGAATGCCCCTTCATCCAGAAGGGAATTTAAACAAGGGCTCTGCTCCAGATGGACTCTATACACAGGAACTGGCTCCAAAAGAGCAGTTTATTAGATCTTTAACAGGGTTTTAGCCCAATAGATTTTTTAATGAGTGAGCAGCAATGAAAATGGAGACTGTTCTGGTTTCGCTATTGGCATGGTGTTAAGTTTCCAGTGGGGTTTGTGTATGGCACAGGATTTATCTACAGCTTGAGGGGTTTTAGTGTCCAACTTTCACTCATATGGAAATGTGAACAGGTTCTGAGTTAAAATCCAGATTCTCCCATAGGCTGTGATTTTCCTGGTCATGGATTTTAAGTAATATCCTTATAATTGCTTTTGGAATTTGTAACTGTATTAATCTTTGTTTAATTTTAGGGTGGTGCTGGCCCCACAGGCCCACCTGGTGAACCTGGAGATCCAGGACCTATGGTAAGACAAATAAATGCAAACATTTCTGCAACAGAATTGCAAATATGCTATACTTCTTTATTTCAGAACAGAATTTTTGTCATGTTGTTTCAGCTGAAACTATTAAGTAACTTCATCGAAGAGTTGTGGTGTTCAAGGCATGTTGTCCTGGGTCAGTGAATTTGAGTTGTTTTGAATGTGAATAGCAATGATTATATTGGAAACAATCGTCCTCAGTTTTCCTGCACAGGCCTGAGGATGGTTAGGCACTGATAAAACCATACCTGATAGTGTAACTTTCACAAAGGATGATGAGAATACTTGTTTTTTGAGGCAACAAAATGATTCAAAAGTAAAAGAAAGAGCCAGAAATTTGAAGCAGCAGCAACTGTGATTTTTAATGTTTTGGGTTTTTTTCTCCTAAAGAATCCATCCTGTATTTTCATAAAATATAATGCAGGTTTTCTAGAGTGAGGATGGTTAGAAAGAGCACCACAAAACTGAGCAAATGTGCTAAGGCATAAAATATTTCTTTTCCTTTTCAAAGTCTGTTTTTGTAACACCAGACTTTGAAATGAAGTAAATAGATATTTAAGTGATGGCTAAACTAACTTCTCAACAAATATATTTATTTCTTAGGGGCCAGTTGGTTCTCGTGGGCCAGAGGGACCTCCAGGCAAACCTGGTGAAGATGTAAGTTTGTTATTCTTTGTATCTTGTTTTATTTTTAATAAAATAAACATTGGCATCTGTGAGACAGTGACTAACCAGCAGATGTGCCTGTTCTAACTACTATTGTCTGCTTTCCTTTGTAATTGTACTCCTCATTAAATCCAGCATCACAACTGTGAATCTTGGCAACCATTTCCCAACCCCTCCTTCCTTTTCCTTACGTGTCATCATCATACCTAAAGTCTCTGCACCATCTCCAATTCTTGCCTCAGTAAGTTCTTAACTGAGCTAATCTTTCTTGAAATCAAACATAATAAATCACAGGGGGTCACTTGGAGGCATCTCCTCTTTTTTGGGATTACATGTTGGGCTAGAAGACCTGTAATGGCAGCATGCACATGTATCTGGACAAGATTTATTATTTAATTTCTTTAAAAAATGATAATTGCTTATGTTCCTTACTGATTTTTTTCTTTATCCATGTATGCATACATATATTTTTAAAATGTATGTCTTATACATCTTATATGAGCATATGTGTATTGCACAACAGTAGCCTAATACCTTACTGGTAGGTGTATAGTATTTATTTGCAAATCACACTAAATCCATCTGAACTTGGAAATTAGTTAGAAAACTGCAGATGCCATTTTAGTATAGAAATTAATTGTATAACAACCACCTTTCCACTAAACTGTACAAGGATTTTTAAGAATCCTTGGCAACAGTTAACTCTTAGTGAAGGAAAGTAAAATCTTGACACTGCTCTAAGAACTTCCCCCATTTCCATTGTTTGGGTGTCTTTAATTGCATTTGTGAAGCACTTTGCCTTCTCTCTGAACTATTTTTATGAAGCCTCCCATATTCCTGCATCCTGGTGTCCTGGGTGTATTTGAACTGATTGATGTATGTAGAGGAATATTTGGCTGTGACTCCGGAGGGCTTTGACATATATTCAAAATATACTTGTTTGGTTTCACCACATAGTTTTTCCTGTTGCAATACATAGAAAATAGTCACTGTCCTAGAATGAAATTATCAATGAATTAAAACATTTAAACAGAAGGAGAGTCAGAAGCTACAATGCAGGTGGTTTTGAATTGCTGCTCCAGCGGGAAATTACAGCAATTTGATGCTCTATGTGAAGATATCAGAAGGCTGCCTCATGAATTCCCAGGAAAACCATGTGGCAGCACCGTCTCCTGACTGGGATACATTGTGGGCTCAGCCTTCAGTTTTCCTAGTCCTTGGTTAAAAACCCTTTGTGAGTTAATGTGTCTAATGCACATTTGCTAGGCACATATGCAGTTGATTTAGGTCACTGACAGCAAAGAGAGAATGCATAATACTAATGTGAATGTCCTCATATGTTTGAATGGAAGAATGGTACCAAAGTCCATTTTCAAATCCCCTGTTTTAATGTGTTCCTTTTTTTTTCTCTTTCCTTAGGGTGAACCTGGTAGACCAGGACAATCTGGTGAGCCTGGATTTCCAGGATCTCCAGTAAGAGCATGATTATTTAAATTTTAGCAAAATAATCATATGTCATCATATGGTACTGGTTCCTTACTTCATCCTGATGTGACTCATCAGTATTGCTTTTAATTATGAGTGCAGTTCTGCCATTCAGTATCAGAAGTCCTTAGCTCACTCCTAGGCTCCAGATTGGTGTTTGCTTTGTTGGTGAGAGGGTAACTGTTGTTATCTGAGGTTTCTGTTCTGAATTCATGTCACCAGTATTCTGACACAAGGCACTTATCTCCCTTCTGTTAGCCTTTCCAGAGAAACCTGGTAGCAAGCTAAGGGCAGGAGAGCTTTGGTTTAATTGCTAAATGTGTTTTGGTAGCAGTTGTTGATTGTGTTTCTGGACTGACGTATTCTAAAAGAACAGGTACAGTTTGCAGGGCTGAATTTCTATTTCATTTTAAGTGATTGATCTGAATTTTGATCTCAGCTCAATTAATGTTTGTCCATATTAACCCTCAAAACTTGACCTGCCACTCATCTTATTTCATTACTTTTGTTGAAATTTGAAGTTTGAACACACAACAATATAAATGATAAAGCTTTTAATGTCAGTGAAAATGTGTATAAAGCTGAGAATAACTACAAGCTGTATCATCTGTGAGCTGCTCAAATGCTGTTCCTCACTAAGATGAAGGTGAAGGATTGTCAGCAACATTAGTATTGCTGCTGCCCTTATCCCTGTTAGTGCCATGATTGCTGTGTTTATCTGCAGAATCAGGATTGTATTTGTTTTTTTCTTTTTCCTACCTAGGGCCCTCGAGGCTTTCCTGGTGCTCCTGGTCTCCCAGGTCTCAAGGGTCACCGGGTAAGAGAAAAGGTTTTCCCTCTGATATAGATGATATTTCCTGGCAGTTTCAGAATGAAGATTTTTCTTTGTATCTATGCAGAATTTGCCTACGTTACAGACGAGGCAGCTGTAGCAGAATTACTGGCATTTCAGAGAAAGAGGTCCTTGTAGAAAATCAGTGCTATTCCCCTTTAAGCTGACCTCTGTATTACATGCTCCAGTGCTTTCTTCACTCTATTTTCAAATGTTCTGGGAATCTGGAAGGAGCTTGCATGAGCCCTGCCAAGCTTCAGGAGGCGCAAACCTGACAGTTCTCTCACTTTGTTGGCAAGTCTTGCATTAGGGTGGGGAACTTGAGAGGTGGATATGTTTGCAACATGGAGTGATTACAAATCACCAAGTTTTCTGGCCAAAGTTTTACTTCAGGGAGGAATAAATTGGTTTCCTATGGCTCAGAGCCTCCTCCTTGTTGTTTCAGGATTTTTTTTTTAAACTTTCTTGTTTTAAAAAGGAAACCAAATCCAAGGAAATGTACCTTGTACAAATGGTTTCCATTTAGGAAATGTTTAAAAACTTTATTCCATCTGTTTTTTCTTCTTTATTTTTTTTTCCTTACTTACTCTTACCACCTCGGATCTATTATTGATACTTTAATATCAAGTTACTTTAACAATAATAGTAGGAGTGCTCTCTGTGTATACATATATAAATACAATCTCTTTGTATTTTTATAACTTACAGGGATTGAAAGGACTTGATGGTCCAAAAGGTGAAATTGGAGCAGCTGGAGCAAAGGTATTTTTATGGCCCAAACAACTAATTGATTAAGCATGTTTTGTGTAAAACAAAATCTTAAAAGGCAGGAAATCTTTTGAACACAGTTTTGTACCTTCTCTGACCTTTCTATGGGGAGAAAGTTCAATAGTGCCAGTCCCAACTTTAACTGGGGCTGCTTGATGTCTGTAAGGGATCAATGGGTGAGCATTTGTGACATGTACGTAATATTGGAGGCAATACAAAGGGCCCATGAACATTTTGCAACTCTCCACTTGGACAGTTCATGGTTCTTGCTGGCTCTATGTGACCAAGTTGAACATTTTTAATACAATCAAATGAAGCAATGCATAACTAAAACCTGACTCTCTTCCTTCAAATTATGATAGATTGTCTTAAAAGAAACAGGCATTGGAGAGGAGAGGGGATGTATTTGAATCAAACTGACTATTTTATTAGCTTATTCTCTTAGAATTTTTGATTCCCATTGGCACTGCACCACTCTTAGAACTTCAGATCAAAGCAGTGGTACCACAGGATGGCCAGCTGGAGTCAGTCCTTTCAAGATAGGTTAAAAGATGTTTTAAGAGAGCATAGAACACTTTTTAAAGACTTTTCCACTTTCATCATTGCTGATGCTGAAACATTTTTGGCATGGCATAGGTGATAATTGAATGTGGGAGAGAATTCTTCCTTTCAATAAAAAAACATAGTAAATGAAGTGAATCTTCCAAAATCTAAATTTAAATGTGAGATTAGTAGTTAAGGAGAGTTTGTGTAAGAAAAGATTTCTTTCCCAAGATTGCCTACCACTTTCTATGGAGGCAACAACAGCAGCAGTCTTGGCAGAGAACACATAAACACTGAAAACACATAAGCATGGCATTTCCATCAGCGTGGGGAGCAGTGTCCTTGCCACGTGTGATGCACACAGGTACCTGTGCAAATCTGCCCCTGAGGTCCAACATAAGCACAGAGGACTCACAGAACGATGAGATGTGACTCAATTTTCCTTTCACCCATTTCTCTAATTCTCTTACTTCATTTCCTTTTCTAGGGAGAGTCTGGACCAACCGGAGCCATGGGTCCAACAGGTCCTCTAGTGAGTGTCACATGCACTGGGTGTTGCAGAAGTGGCTGTAAATACTATTGCTAATGGGAATTTCAGAGGTTTGATACCTGTGTTTGAGCTCATTGAGCTCCTTTTCATGAAGGCTTTGTTTTCTATTAATCTGACAGTGAATTTGGTCCACTGTAAGCTCTTCTTCCCCTCCAGTTACAGACATAGGTAATAATGATAAATCAGAAGGCTCAGCAGAGACTTGGCTGTAGGCATGGTGGTGGTTTCCCAACTCATGTAAGTGTAGGGTGATAGTTTTTACTGTTTTACATGTTGATGCCTCATATGGAGTGATTTCAACATGAGAAAAACTGGCTTGGGTTGCTCTGAGGTAGAACTGGAGTAATTTAGATCAGGAATGAACTAGCTAAGAAAACCAGAGTATTTTGAAGATTACGGTGAGGATGAGTATACATGAGCTGCAAGGGAAATGGAGAACTTTATTTTAGAGTAATTTTCATTCACATGTGGTTTTGGAAAACTGAATATGTGTGAGTAGTGTTACATGACAAAAATTGACTCTCGGCAGTGCTTCTGAAAATAAATGTATATCTTTCTGATATCTGATAATGGCATCTCTCTGTGAAGCACTATGTTGTGTGTAGAATGTAATATCCCTGAAGTGGAATCTAATTTGTGAATGAGATTTAGTAAGGGAAGTTGCATTAGTCTCCCTGGTGAGTATATACAGAATTTACTCTAATAGGTTTAAAACTGGAAATACTGTTGGAATGGGAAAACAGAAATTACAGTTTATTAATTTCCACTGGGCTAGTCAGTGAGGCTGTAAGGATTTATCTGAGCCACTACACCTTTTCTGCTATGGGACAAGATAAGTTACTCCTACAGGAGTGCAAAAATCCAACCCTTTTTATTATTCTGGCATGATGACCTCCTAAATAATGCCCTTCTTTTTCTTTCTTCAAGGGACCTAGGGGAATGCCAGGAGAAAGAGGACGGATTGGACCACAGGGTGCCCCTGTAAGTAGAATCTTCCTTCTCGTAATTCTTCTCTTGCTAACAGAAATTTAAATCCCTGAGCCTGAAAGTGTTTGTTCATGTGACTTGCTAGTTCTGCTATAGCTTAAGAAAGCTAGGGGTGAACAGATTTGTGAGATCTTTACTATAAATTTAAAAAGTTAAATACAGTTTTAATATGAGAGTGGTAGCCATATGGTAACTTCTCATAGCAGAGCTTCCCATGAGTTCAAATACCCTCACAGCATGATTTTCTGGGACATAAAAATGTCTTCTATGTTTCTGTGGGATTTCTTGTGAGAGGTTCTTTTCAGCAACAAATACTGAGCAGGAAATAATAGGTTTCAATTTTCTCTGGAAAAGGCTTAAAATGAAAGTTGAGATGAAGTCTTTCAATTCAGATCTCAATTTAAATGAAATCTAAAAATTTAATTCCAAATAATAAGGCTATCTTCTTTAAAAGTATTTTGATTTTCAGCAAAAAGAGAGATTATCCTTGACATGAGATCATATTTGCGTTAGTACTTTTCTCCTGCTGCTTTTACATCCAGTGTCAAGTTTTTCAGGCATTTCTCCCCATGGCTTTTATATGATCCACTTGTTTCATGTGGCCCATACAATGACACTCTCAAAGTATTGTCCTTCCTGAAAACAGAGAAATGCATTAACTCAAATGGGAGCATAATTTCTTCCAGAAGTTTTCCATGACAGTATTTGGAGGAATGTGCAATCCAGCATTTCTTCAATCACTTTAGTATATGTAGTTTTATCACAAATGCTGACAATAAATAATTTAAAAAATAGGTAGAGTTCTTACAAATATTCTGTGTTTTTTATTTCTGTTTCTAGGGTGGACGTGGCCAGCATGGTATGCCTGGGAAACCAGGCCCAATGGTAAGTGATTGGTTCTCAATCACCCACTTTTTCACTCTGTTTCCACTTGCCTTTTGACACTACCAAAAAAAATTAAATAAATAAAAAGTTGGCAGTTGCTGGTATCAGTTAAGTGCCTCTGGAATTAATTATCTGAGAATGATTCCTAGTTCTATTCAGTTTTAGTGCTGTCCTCTGCAAAATTGTGCTCTGTAGCTTACTTCATCTAAAGGTTTTAATTTGCAGAGGAGTTGGCTGTAGCATCTCCTGGGGAGGTGATGCTCTGCTGCTCTTATGGAGTCCATATGGTAGGGAGGAAAGTGTCTTAAGTACATGCACTGCAATCTAAAGCAGTTCATAATTGCATGTTATCTTCCTTCACATGAAAAGCTGGCAAATGAGGTTTGTTGTCAGCAAGAAGAAAGGCACTCACTGATAGCACAACTTGCTCCCTTCAGTTGTTCCAGTACCAAATGTGTACTGGGCCTTTTAATTAAGGACAGTCTCTTTTTGAACTGAAGGACAGATGCCTGTATCTGAATGTCTGCCAAGCTGAGAAAGCCTGGCTTGCACAGCTGCTGAAGTTCTCCCACCATGGCAGCAGGGCTGCAAAGGAAGGCAGGGCTGTTTCCACTCAGAGTGCCAGTGTAGCAAAGGATGCTGGTTTTGATCCTACAGTCCAGTCTCACACTGCATTTGCAAAATACATTTGTGTGAATTCACATGAATCAGGGATTATTTCCACACATACAGTTAATTTTGTTTTGCTTTTGCATGTGTAAACTGGTGATGGTTTTGTACTATTTGTGCAAGGCCAACTTCCACTTTAAAAATGTGGTATTTATGTTTGGCTTTTTTTTTGAAAGCATAATTTGTAGGATATGGGGTAACGGCTTCTACCCACTTATTTAGTCAGCCTTTAGCATTTTGTGATGTTTAGCTTAGAAAAAAAACAAAAACCAAACACTAACCCCAACAACCAAACACCCCAAAAGCACTGCACCAGAAAAAAAAAACCTCCTCAAAACTCTAAACCACACCTGCCTGCAGTTAGAATTTCAGTCTGTGCATACTCTTTATTTACTTGAGACAAAGTTCTGAGAAAAATTTATTTACCTGTGTCATCTTATTTAAGACTGTTTAATTAAACACTTAATTAAGAAAAAAATACTGTAAGAGAACCTCAAAAATGAGTGTAAATGCCTAAAAAGCTACAAAACTCAATTATTTAGTGAATCATGAAGGAAAGTTGTTAGAAGAAACTTTAAAACAAAGAATTTTTTTTCAGTATTTAAAACAAATTATAAAGTTGAAGGAAGCTGGATGGCAAGTTATGAGGTTTTACATGAAGCTTATAATTTTTCTTTGGCATAAAATGCGAGCTCAGCTTCACTGGATGTGATAAGTGGTTGGCTAATATTTTTTGAAAATCCCATGAAGTGTCACAAGGAAGAAACTCATCCTTAATGCACGTGTTTCTCACTGGAGAAAGCATTAATGAAATATGTTTTTATTTGGGTCAGTACAGTGGTACAGCATAGTTCTGGAACTCTTCCTGCAACAAGAGAGAGATTTGGCAGACATTTGTGGTCCAATAAACTGGAGCATAGGTTTTCAAAAATGTATTTGGTGAGCTGTTGCATCAGTTCTGTAGAAATCCAATTCAAGGTCAAGGCAGAAATGTTGTCTGTAATTAATGCTCAGTTGGACAGATTGTTCTGATTAAGTTTGTCAGGAGAGCTTTATTACATAGAACATTTTTTTCTCAGCATGAATCATATTTTACAAAAAGACAGCAAATCAGGAAAAGATAAAGAGGAATTATCTGGGAACAGTGTTGCAGTGAGTATTAATAACCACTGTGTGCCGCCATCCCAAGACTTTGGAATACAGTAGAAAGTTCTCTTGCATGTCTTGTACAGCACAGGAGACATTATAGAAATGGAAACATCTTTGTCTCTCTAGCCCTGAAATTTTGATACAAGAGCTGTGTTTTACAGCTTGCAAATGAATTCACCTGTGAGTTCAGAAATCTTAATTCCCGTAATTGTTCACTGTGAAATGTGTGCATTGTGATTAAGGCATTAATAGCTGAATCAAGAGCTGTAGGTTTGCTGAAGTCAGCAAACACATTATTAAAGAACTGCACCACAATTCCATAAAATGTATATATATTGCTTAAAAACCTGGTATTTATAGTTGTTTTGGTTTTGTTATCAATGTTTTATGACTTGTTTTTTATGAAAAATACATGTAATTCTAGACCCACGTTTACCCAGTGATGAGATACTAATCTGTGTGATCTAAACCACTTAATTACAGCTTTGTGTGTCTGTCTTTTATAGGGCCCACTTGGCATAACTGGATCTCCAGGTTTTCCTGGTATTCCTGGTATAAAGGTAAAAAATAAAATGAAAATATCTTTTTAAAATATCGAACAACACACAACTAAAAATGTGTACTAGATTACACAGAACTCGGACTGATGTGTGTACAGATCCCCAGAAACTGCTGTGAAATCAGTCTTAGTCAAGACATTCAGACAGAAGATAAAACCACAAAGCCAAATGAAGCAATTGCAATCCACCACTGTTAAGAAACTTTGCTTTCCCTTTTGCTCATGTCAATGGGTGATTTTAAGATGACTGCCTGCTGTGCTTCAGCAATCTGGTCCATAATATTCAAAGAATAGCAAGATACATTGCTAGAAGTGAGGCTGTGAGAGCAAGTCGAAGACAGTATAGAGGCAGGACCTTCTAATGATGAAACCTCATTTTGGCCAAGAATGCTTTTGGAGATGATCTAGACTGATAAGGGAAATGCCTGAACCCCAACAGACATATGTGTTTCATCACAATAGAGCAAATTACAGTTACTGCCTTTTGTGGCTTGGAGTGATTGGGCCGTGAAATGAAAAACTTTTGTTTGCTGCAGCCCTGTCTCACTTCCCTCCTTTGCTTTTCAACAAAGTGCTCTTGTTTTTTTTCCTTCTTAGCCTTGAACCACTGTCTTCGGAGATGAAATAGACAACTCATATAGCTTCCTTATACTTCTTATACATGCCCTGCATCCAGCTGCTCCTCTTTGTCCCTTTACACTCCTAAAACATGATAAGAAAATGTTATACAAGATGAAACTCTCAATTGGTCAGGTAGCCAAGATCAGCAGATGTTTTGTGTTGTTGTGAAGCTGGCAACATTAATGACACTGTTTGGAAACAAGTCTTAATAACAGTATCTACTTAATCATGGAATAACAGGTTGGAAGGGGACCAATAGGATCCTTTCTTGGAAAAAGCACAGTCTAGACAAGAGGAGTGTACAGTTAAATGATAACCCTTGTAGGGCATGTCACAAAATGTTTTAGTATGGCTCAGCATGATTTTACCTAAGTAAATGTTTAAAAAAGCTGTCACATGATGAATCACTTAGAGCTTTTGAAAAGGAGAAGCTACCTTCAAGTTTGATCATCAGATAATGTAAAATTGGAATAAGTACTTTGAACTCATAAAAGTTCAACAGATTATACAATGAAGATGTGGACTTGTTTTATGAAGATGTGATGTTAACAGCCATCAGTTCCAAAAGACATATTTCCTATACAAAATTAAAATTCAGAGAAGATGCTGGGAGGAATTTTTTATCATCCAGTCTAATCTTACAGAGATTTGATATTTAATATAGCTCTGTAACAGTGAGTTCACCTGTGCTGTGCAAATAAAACCCCAAATTAACCAATCCCTGATGTGTTTCCATATCTAAATCTTAAGCCTTGCTGTTAATGAAGGTAAAAAAAAATAACAACTTGTAAAATTACAGACACTTATTGGGATTTTAGGTTTGTTCTTGATCTTATTTGGACTCCTGAATAGTGTTGCTTTTCTGCAGAGAGTTTCCTTGTTTTGTATATATTGGGAAAAAATACTGTCTATACTTTTAATGTTTGCATTAATCTAGAAGTAAGAGAAGCAAAATTAGGTAATCAAAACTGTATTTTAAGGATAATAAATTATTTCAAACATGAATTGTTTTCCTGTTATAAGCTCGCTATTCCTTCTGAGTTACCTTATAGCGCTGCTTTTTGGAGCAAAATAATCTGAAATTGTTTTCTCATGTGGAATCCTAGGGTGAAGCAGGTCCGACAGGTCCTCGAGGTCCTGAAGGTCCTCAAGGACAAAGAGGTGAAACAGGTCCTCAGGGCCCAGCTGGGTCACAAGGTCTTCCTGTGAGTACATTGGATTGAGTTTCTCAGTGCTCAGTTTGTGCATGTTCACCTCTTTATGGGGGTTTTTAGTTCCCCACCTGACAACAGTTTTACTCAAATTACCTTTTTTTTCCCAAGGAAAAAGGTCTCATTCCTTCGTTTTGTGCTAATTGTATTGATAATAGCTATTTATTTTGTTACAAGTTGGAAAACTGAAAGTTACACAGTCTCAATAGAATCTCAATCTTCAAAGTACCTTAAAGCTTAAGCTTAAACATAAAATCTTCTACATTAAAAATCACATTAACTTGCATACTTTATTGCTCTTTTTAATATTTGCTTATGTTTCTGCATTTATTTAATAGCTTTTATTTTCTGGTCTTGTAAAGTGGATAAAATAACTATCTCCTGCTTTGTGATTGATGCCCATCTCATTAAAATGATTTTTAATGATTGGTACCTTATCTTTAGGGTGCTGAAGGGACAGATGGTTCCCCTGGTGCAAAGGGCCCTACTGTAAGTAATCATATTTCCCGTTGAAGAAATTGTGTACATTAATGTATTTCCTTATTTTGATCGTGTTTCCTTACTGTGCTTCCTGTCTGTATTTGTAGGGTTCTCCAGGCACTGGAGGCCCCCCTGGATTATCAGGCCCTCCTGGTTCCCCAGGACCACAGGGCAGCACTGGCCCCCCCGGGATTCGAGGCCAGCCGGTAACGGGGTCTTTGACTCTTTGGGAATGGTAGTGTCTGGCACATGTGTCACTCCATGGAGCTGGAGCAGGGTTAGCAGTGGGCTTCCAGTAGCATGCCAGGGAGAGAGCTAAGGCTCAGATCCTGTGAATCTGCTGTGTATCCAAAATACCACTACTTCTTTGAAAAAGTGGTGTGTCTTTATAAACCTGGGAAAAGAGATTTATTTCAGCTTTTGTCTCGATAACATAATAATAAACAAGCATACTAACGGTAAAGACAAACCATTATAAACATCATATTATACTGCCTACAATTAGTGACTAACCTGGGAAATGTCTGTTTCATGCCATAATAGAAGATGATGTTGCTTATGCAGACTCTTAATGTTACTGGTGCTATTCATGTGTTTGTTTTCAGGGAGACCCTGGTGTCCCAGGTTTCAAGGGAGAAGCAGGACCCAAAGGTGAACCTGTAAGTCTCTATAAGCTTTTTAAGATGAAGGGGAAACACAGAGGCTTAGAACCATGTAACTTTTGGGAGAAAACTGACTCTGCAGAGTTTGAGTTGGTTTATCAACCAATCCTCAGCTTTTCTTTCTCACCAGTTAAATAATCATGTAATAACTGACAAAAATACCACTGTCTTCTCTGAAAATTTCTATTAAAGCCTCGCTGAATTTTGACTCCTTTGCAGCTTGACCAAATACAAATTATTGTGGGTAATAGAAGCAGTGTACAGCCCAACTGCAGAATTACAGTTTATTAGCTTATAAACATTGTAAAAGAGAGAACCAGATGCTGAAAAGCTGTTATTTTTAACTGATCCAAAACCCAATTATTTTTTTCTCCTTTATTTGGAAAATGTTTGTAGTGTCAAGAAGATAGTCTGTTTCAATATGCCTGAGAAATGGTGAGCTTCACAATGATTTTTAAAACAACATTTTATTCTCACTAGGGCCCACAAGGTCCCCAGGGTCCCATTGGCCCCATAGGTGAAGAAGGGAAAAGAGGTCCTCGAGGTGATCCAGGGTCAGTAGGTCCACCGGGTCCTGTTGGAGAGAGGGTAAGAAATCTAGAGAAATAAATGTGTCTAAGAGATGCACTGCTAAGCTGAAAAACCTTTTGACCTACCCATAGTTGTTCTTAAAGCTTGATTGTGAATGTAGTCAAACCTTATTTTCCTTGCAGTACTTACTGCTGTGTATCATTTTTTTACACTGGATACTTTCACGTGGCCATTCAGTGCTCAGGATAACATGGTAGGAGGAAGGATGGAGATAGAACAAGCTCATCTGCAGACTTTTTCCTACACCTGTACAACTGCTCATCTTTGCTTTCAATGAGGCTGGTCACACAGAAGGACCTGTCCAGCATGCATGAATGACACTGATATTTTTACCACTCTAAGTCATAACCTCAAGTTAAAGTAACTAAGTAAGAAAATAGAAAGGAAATGAACTGAATCTTTAATTCATAGATCTGGTCCTTTTTTTTTTTTTTTGTAATAAGCTATGTAAAAAATTAAGAGAATTGTCTCCTATCTACTGCTTTTCCTAGGGTGCTCCTGGGAACCGTGGTTTTCCAGGTTCTGATGGCTTGCCTGGACCAAAGGTAAATTAAATTAAAGCATCCATCTTTTATGGTGTAGTTTGTTAAATCTTCCAACCTCCAGGCATATAAAAAGAAAGTGCTCCATTAAAAATGTCTGCTTCTGGGCAAAAAGGCAGATCTAATTTACAAATGCCAAAAGGTTGTCTGAATGCTTTGAGCCAAAAGTTTTTTAGGAAAAGTCACTTTCAGTTCCCATGATGTTCAGCTTTGCTTGCTCATCCCTGGCTTAATGCTCCATCATTTTGAAATGTGGACAGATAAGGAATTGACCTCTTCTACTCCTATATTGCTTTATGTATTGTTGTGTAAGAGGGGGTTCTGTGAAAAATTACCTATTCTTTGTCTGTGTTGTGATTTTCTAGACTTGTCCCTTAAAAAAGATGGGTTTATCTGGCTTTCCTAACTGCTGCAACACTTCCAGGGAAGTGACTCACTTAGGCGTTTATCTAGTATTTCTGTAAATTCCTAACTTGGTAAAAACACAGAGATTCTAAAATACTTTAAGGAAGAGACAACTTTTAAGTAATAATTTTGGGGAGAAAATATAATAATTAGGGAAGTAATAATAGTAAAAGTATTAACAGTTTATAACTTTGCAAAAATAGGTCTTTAATAAAAGATACTATTTTTATTTAACCTTCTCCTGCTGTCACTGTTCTAGCTATTAAATAGTAGCTTGCTGGTGTCTTTCTAGGGAGCCCAAGGAGAGCGTGGTCCTGCAGGATCTTCTGGACCTAAAGGAGGTCAGGGAGACCCTGGACGTCCTGGTGAACCTGGCCTTCCAGGTGCAAGGGTAAGGGACTGATAGCAGTATCCTATAATCCATACCTTTCATTTTTGAAAGGCAGCAGTGAATATTTGGGAATTCAGAAGCTCTTATGCAAGGGCAGACTGGTTTCAGGGAAGCTAAAGGCCAAAAGACCTGTCTTTATTTTCTGCTGGTGTTGGGAAACACAGGAGACATAGCCCTGGTTGGGAACAGCTGATGCAAATGAAGTGTGTGTGTAAAGCACAATTGCCACAGGTAACATGGATTGAAGACCAACCTTCATTAAATTGGTGATTGATAACACAGAAGATTTAGTGGTATGTATCAACTAGGGTTTTTTTTTTTTGAGGAAAATTATGGGAGGACAATTCAAAATATCAGAAAAGAGGATAAAGGGGACAGTAAAATGTGATATAGATCATGGCAGAAATAAAGATGTGCCTGTGAGAAGCTCAAGAGGTGTAAAGCAAGAAAATAGAGAATAGGAAGAAGTAAGATCAAAGACAGTGAGGGATGAAGCTGTAAAGTGAAGATAAGGATGAAGACTTTTGACGTAAAGAAGTGCTATGGTAGTAAATGAGCATTTCTTTGGGATTTATTTATATTTCTTTATTGTTAGAGAATTATAGACCTAACCCTAACACCAATACTATTCCTGCATTTAGGGTTTGACAGGAAATCCAGGTGTTCAGGGCCCTGAAGGAAAACTTGGCCCCTTGGTAAGTGAGAAAAATTAGTCTTTTCAGTTAATGTCACACTAATTCAAAGGTCCCACCTCACTGAAATTGCTTTTATTAACATGACTTTTCTTTATTTATTAAGGCTCATCTTCTCTTTTCATAGTTAACATTCCTAACTTCAAAATTACTACCAATACATTTGTTTAGTTTTGTCTGTGTAGCAGTGTCTCTTGCTTGTCAGCTGCTACATAATTGTTAAATGTTTGAACTAAATATTTTTCTAGTTGTTGCTTTAAGGGCACAAAAAATATTTGTACGTGATTCAGTTCTAATAATTGCATAGCATTTGGTTAAATCCAGCAGTATGGCTATTGCTAAGTCTGCTCTAAAGACATTTTGAATGACAAGTGAAGCTGCAAACCAGGTTAATGTTATATATACAAACACTTTCTTGAGATTAATAAGCTCATATGAATAAATATATTTAGAATTTAATGTGGAAAATGCTTTATGTCTGCAGGGTGCTCCTGGAGAAGATGGACGTCCGGGTCCAGCAGGTTCCATAGGAATCAGAGGTCAGCCAGGCAGCATGGGCCTTCCTGGGCCAAAGGGTAGCAGTGTGAGTATGGCAATCCCTGTTTGACTTTAACCATTATTGTATATTTTAATGGATGAAAAAAACCCCCTAAACCCAGTGATTTTTATTTCCGCAATTTAGGGTGATCCTGGAAAAGCGGGCGAAGCAGGCAATGCAGGAGTCCCAGGACAGAGAGTGAGTGTGGCTTGTATTTGAGGTGATCACAGAAAATTGTGCTTTTCTGTTATGTGTGTTCACTATACAAGATTTTTTCCTCTGTCATTTTAATGTAGGGAGCCCCTGGTAAAGATGGTGAAGTTGGCCCTTCTGGTCCTGTTGGCCCACCAGTAAGTCAGCTTTTACCTCTCTGCCTGCCTGCCTGGCACTCTGTCTACTCACTGCTCTTTTGCCTTCTATTTGCATCAAAATTCATGCCAGTTGTTTATTCCAAGCCAAAAATTCCAAGAACATTTAAAGAAAAAATTGTCCTAGAAAAATTGCTAGCTTTGTATTAAAATATATATATTAGTAGTCTAATTCCTTTTACTAACCATTACAAAAATAGTGCAAGAATTAAAAAATTATTGTAGTTAATTTTCCAGTCTTTCTTGGTTTTAATGGAACTCTTTTCCTGTTACCTTTGGGGAAAGGATTATAAAGAAATGATACACATATTATCTCAACTTTTAGATAGGCCATCTTGTCCTGGGATAAGTAAGCATGTAAAATAAATAAATACATAATTGAAAATATGCATGGTCAGAGAAAAGAAAAACTGTGAAGCCTGCCTATATTTGTCTTCTGTTTACTTCTTATTACTTCCTTTTGTGTAGGGTCTGGCAGGAGAAAGAGGAGAACAAGGCCCTCCAGGTCCTACAGGGTTTCAGGTATGTGCATTCTTTTCTTTTTTGTTAATTAAAAAAATAAACAACCATGTCTTTTTTAACTTAAATTGGAGAAATTCAATCAAGTGATATATAATATAACACAATTTCAGAACTAAGGCAGGATGTTCAGAATAATTAATGATCCATTACGTTCATATCAGCTGTGCACTAAACCCAGCTGGCAAAGGCTTAACTATCAGCTATGTATCCCTTGAGAAAACCTTTGATGTTAATCAGTTTTAATTTGAAGATTTTCCAAAAAGGTTCCAAATATGTAGCAAAATAATTGTCTTGATAATGAAATATTAGCTAAATCAATATCTGTTTATAGATAACTTTACTTTTAGGGCTGGGATGTCCTGGAAATGTTAAGGAAGGGCTGCTATCTCATTTAGAGAGGAGGAAACACTTTGGTGCAATATTCATATAACTCTTTCCCTTAGGGATAGCTGAGGGTGTGCTCTTGTACTAAGTGTACTGCAACATTCATGATCTTGTTGTCCTAGTTAAGTCTGGATTTACACAACTTTCTGTCATGTTAGTGACCATTTTAATTACTTTTTACAGGGCTTACCTGGGCCACCAGGTCCCCCAGGTGAGGGAGGAAAGCCAGGTGATCAGGTAATATATGTGTAACATAACATTAAAAAGATTACAATTTATAAAGTAGTTTTACATTTTCTTCTCTTTCTAGTTGAATTTCCGTCTCTGTTTCAAAATACTTACTGATTGATGTAGTCTGCAAGCTGCCTAAGAACTACTTTGGCATAAAATAATTATGAGGATCTGTGTTCTTGGACTGAGCTAGACTATCACCTCTTGTCATTGACAGATAGGATTTAGAACTGGCCATCTATATTTACAGTACTTTGGAAATAAAAATGTTTGTCTCTAATTTACATAACTATGAAGTTATGAATAATGATTTCATTCTAATGGTGAGTTTTGTTCTTAGGGTGTGCCTGGAGATCCTGGAGCTGTTGGTCCATTGGGTCCCAGGGTAAGTGTTTTCTTTCAGAGTGTAAATATTCATAACAGTTCTCTGAGGTTGGAAGTTGATGTGTAATATGGGCTTAAACAGCTAAAGTCAGTATTTGACCTTTTTCCTCACCAAAAAAATAGTAGTAAATATGGATATATTTTAAGATGGTTTCTTTAAAATCTATCAACTTTAATGATTTTGTAGCTCTTGAAGTGGTGTTGAGTACTAGCTGCTAAATGATTTGGTTTATGCTGTGAAGTGAGAGTTTTAAGTTTGCTGAGCAACATATTTCCCCCACCCCTAACAGTAAAAGCATAAAGCTAGTTTTTATTTAATCAGCTGTCCTAGAATTTATTCATGGGCTCTACTGCACTTATGGTGTGTTTACGATATTTTCTACCAGATTGCTACCCTGCCTTGTAAATAAATGATAATCTTCCATTTCATAGGGAGAGCGTGGCAATCCAGGGGAAAGAGGAGAGCCAGGTGCCTCAGGACTCCAGGGTGAAAAGGGCATGGCCGGAGGCCACGGTCCCGATGGCCCAAAGGTAAACCGAGTAGAGATTTGCATTGCTGCAGTGATGCGATGTGTAATTCTGCTTGTTTGCATGAACATCAGAGAGAATTTTTTACTACAAATGTGAAAGGCATCTCCATTGTATAAGGAAGGACACACAACTCTAATTATAACAATATTAATAACTTGCAACATACTTAAATGTTGAGAATTCACAGTAGAACTGGGCAAAGCCATTTCTGAACTGCAGAAAACCTTCTAGAAGTGTTGCAAGAGCCATGCCAGTTTACACAAAGACACTTGGCAGGGCTAAGCAGTTAAAAGAAAATGCTGAAAGCTTCATGCCTGCATGCATGTACCTGCTATGGATGTGATTAGGTCAGCAGTCAGGTCGAGCAGGGAGTGCCTCTAGTTATGTGAGACCTGTAATAGACATGAGCATCTCTTCCCCTGGAAACTTCTACCTGTACCTAGTTTCTATACTAAACTTATATGACATCCAGGCCAAGGAAGAAAGATTCTCAAGCTTCTTTTTTGTCTGTTTTCATCTCCAGTATGCACTGATTAAATATTAATCTATCTGGAAGAACTACGGTACTACAGTTGGACTTCCTGAGTAACACAATGGGAAAAGAAAAGTATTTGGATGTGAATAAAGTCCAAATTTCAGATAAAATTATTACCTAAAACTGTACCCCAGAGACTTCAACATAGGCACAACATGTTCTGCAGCCAAGAGACAAAGATGCTTCTCAGATTAATAGGCAACAACTTGTTTTTTGTTCCAGGGAAGCCCAGGCCCTAGTGGGACACCTGGTGATCCAGGCCCACCAGGCCTTCAGGGCATGCCTGGAGAGAGAGGGATTGCTGGAACACCTGGCCCTAAGGGTGACAGAGTAAGTCTGTTTATTGCTGTCCTCTTGAGTAGAATGACCTGTCCCTTAACACAGTGCCATAACTGGGACTTTCTGGGTGTTTTCCATAGGGTGGCGTAGGTGAGAAGGGTGCTGAAGGTACGGCTGGCAATGATGGGGCAAGAGTAAGTAAATCTGTCACTCTCTTTAGACCTACTCTTCACACACAGGTTTGTTTACTGTGCTAGGATACTCAGCTTGTAGAGTTAAACACAAGCAGTGGTATCGTGGTATGTCATGGGTTTACAGTCATTACCTCACCCTCCAAATTTTCCAGTTTTTCAGGACTGCTGTGCACAACGTTTTGGGGTGTCTGTGTACCAAGCCCCTATTTGGTATCATCAATAATGAGAGCTAAGAGCTCAGTGGAAAGGATTCACAGTTGATTAAAGATTCGTCAAGGCTGATTATAGTAAAAAATATGAAAAAATTTACAGGCAGAGATGAATAGACGAAAAGCAAACCTTCCAGCTCTCAGTCTTGGACTAAGGCAGATGCCTCCTTATTGTCTGCATCAAGTTGCCCACAATCTGTCCTGAATTTCACAGGTGAAAATTCCTGTAGATGTACTAAGCCTCACATATGCAGCAACTGCTGGCACTTCTGGGAAGTTTTGAATCTTCATTGTATTAATAAGTTCTCTAATCTTCTCAAGATGTGTTCAAGACACATTGCACACACTCTGCTGCACAGACCAACTGTCCAATAATCCCAATTGCACTGGGTTTTCTTTGCATGGGCTGACCATTTTTCCTTCCCAGATGTTATTTGAATTACTTTTTACATTAATTGAGAACAAATCTGAGATTCTAGGGTTGTGCAAACCCCTTGGAGTACTAGCTGCTAAGCATCTGGAAATCTGAGGTAAAATCAAAATAGAATGATCTTGTCAGGACTAAACTTTTTGTTAAAGAGGAAAACTTTTTTTGAGAAACCCCACTATACAGAAGCTCTAATAAAATTATCATCT
Source organism: Alethe diademata (assembly GCA_025584955.1). Classification (NCBI taxonomy): domain Eukaryota; kingdom Metazoa; phylum Chordata; class Aves; order Passeriformes; family Muscicapidae; genus Alethe; species Alethe diademata. The sequence goes on along the minus strand of JANRMJ010000107.1, from coordinate 6,947,080 downwards.
GTGAGCTGGAATTGGTTATCTAAATCAAACATCATCCAAAGATACAGAGCAGTTCTTAGTCATTGTAAGGGATATTTAGAGCTTACAGTAGTTAATGAACAGGTGAAGTAATGGTGAGCTGAAGGATCATTATATGGAGTTGGTGGGTTTGCATGGGGAGTTTGCAACCTGCTTGCCTGCCTTGTGAAGAGATAAAGGACATTTTTGAGTAGTTTGTAAGATCTAAATGAATCTTCAGAAAAAGTGATGAATACTTTAATTTAAAAAGTTAAATACTAACATAAAAGAAACACAGAGCTCTGCGCAAGTGGGGAAAAAAGACTTGATTTCTTTTTGAAAGACCAAAAGGAAGCTTTTTTTAAAATATAATTTGCCTTATTTATGAATACTGCATAAAGCAGATGATGAACTTAGAGAAGAAAGAAAGAATGAAGGAAATCAGATCTTTGGTGGGGAGTTTGGTCATTGGGAGAGGAAATGCAAGTCAATTTTAGATAAAGAAAGTAAAAGAAGTTTCTAGAGATAAAGTAGAAGAATTCAAAAGAATGAAAAAGGGAATGGTAATATATGAGAAGTTTTAAATTATCTTTTTTGGACATCAGTTTTCTAACTTCCTTTCATCTTATTTTGTTTGAAAGGGTCTCCCTGGTCCAATAGGCCCAATGGGTCCAGGAGGTCCCACTGGTGAAAAGGTAAACTGATTTTCATTCCATTCCCTACTGAAATTTCCTAATGTTATCAGACTTCATTAGCATTTTAATGACCAAACAAGTAAATTACTTGGGAAATAAAATCCTGTCATTTTACTTTAAGGGTGAACCAGGTCCTCGAGGTCTAGTTGGTCCTCCTGGTTCTCGTGGAAACCCTGTGAGTAAACATGCTTTGTTTTTGTCTGTTAACAATACCTAATGCTGATCCAAACTCCAGGCATTTTTCTTATTTCCTGATATATTTTCCCCTTTTTCTTTCCCTTTCTCTGTAGCCAAATGTGAAGTTCTGACTTGTTGCTGTGCCCTTGCAAAAGTATTACCAGATTTTCTTCCTGTGACCTATACTTATTTAAGGACAAACTTTATAGAGTTACCCTCACTTACCTCACTCCTGAAATTATGCCACCACTTATAATTGTGTCAATGTTTTTAAAAGCATGCCCCTAGCAGATACCACTGTATATAAACAAATATTTAACGGGCAAAGCACAGAGGTAATCCTTAGTTCATCCAGTTATGTAACTCTTGTCATCTTCCATCTATTAGCGATTTGAAGTATTTTAAGTGTTGACTTCAATTAGGGAATTAGAGACTCAGCCCTTCTAGATCCTTCATACTGCTTGAAATTGATTATGCCCCTGTCATAAATCAGAACACTCTTATTTCCAGTATAATTTGGAGCAGCTTCCGCCCTTTTAGGGAGTGCTGGAGTTGGCAGCCTTCAACTACTTCTTTTCCAAGCAAATGTTGAGTGGAAAGCTCAGTCAAAGCTTGTTGTGACCTTATAGAAGAGTATATCTTTGAACTACTGTTTTCTTTCCCCAGTGTGATTGGAGTGATAGGTTGAATGAAGTGTGTGCTCTTTGGCCATCCCTGGAAGGGGTGGGATGTGACCAGAATTTCTCCCAATGCTGTGTTAATGCTTGCCTGTGTCTTCCATCTCTGAATTCTGAAGGCTCACTACAGTCTTGGACACGTGGCAACTTTTAACATCATAACTAGCATCCTTTATTTTATGATTAAAAGATCATTTGATTCTGATTAATACGGCAAAAGTATAATGGCATTTATGACGGTAGATAATTAACATCCTTTCTGATATTTTGAACTGTAACTGGTAACTGCCTGTAGAGAGATGGTTGTTAAATACAGTTATTTCAATTTTTCTGACCAGGGTTCCCGAGGAGAAAATGGCCCAACTGGCGCTGTTGGTTTTGCTGGCCCCCCGGTATGTTCTGGAACACTAAGGAGTTTCCTTTGCTCATGCTTTGATACACTTCATTTCCTTCATTATGAATAATATTGCAGTGTTCTGGATTGGGAGTCACCTTTTTGCTCCAAAAAGAACTGTTTCTTTCTCCCATCAGTATGTCAAGTGAAAGAAAGGGCCACTAAGCACCCTTGACAGTTGAAAAGTGGTTTTCTTGTTAAGATTATGTAATTGCTCATCAGATTTCATATTTTCATTAGTATGTTGCTCCTTTGAGATTAAAATGAGGGAAGTTAAAAAGTGTCAACTGAAGGTAGCAAAGATTTGTGCCATGACTAGTGAAGGCTGGAATGAGGTGATAGACCAGATGGGCTCGAATACACGAAGCTTTCCTGCAGCCTAAATATCCTGTTTTGGGATCTCTTTCACAGTCTTGCACCTGCTTCCCCTGGTGGGGGAAAAAAAGCCTAAAAAAGACAATGTTTGTTTTGTAGCTGCTGAGGAAAATAGAAAATCTGAAGAGGAGAAAAATGGGAGCTAGATAAATAAAATATTTAAAATAGAGATACTGGCTTCACAGAATGTTTGGAAAATGTCATATGCAGTTTTCTAAAGATCATGCTGAATTGTTAAACAAATGCAGTGTTTTCTGGACTGATTTGTACCCCTGTTTTTTTTTTTTTTTGTTTTTTTTTTTTTGTTTTTTTACCCTTTTAGAAGTTCTCTACAGAATTATTTTGTTATAAAAGATTTGATGTTCCCTGCCCTGATGTTTCTTCTAAATATTATTTCATATAGGGCCCTGATGGTCAGCCTGGTGTGAAAGGTGAACCTGGAGAACCTGGACAGAAAGGAGATGCCGGATCTCCAGGACCACAGGGTCTTGCTGGTTCTCATGGTCCACCAGTAAGTATGACTGAAATCAGGACAGAACCAGTGGCATCTTGTTCATTTAAAAAGTCCTGTGTGAGCACTATCATCCCTCTTTTTCTCCTTTCCTTTTAGGGCCCTCCAGGTGTTCCTGGTCTGAAAGGTGGTAGAGGAACTCAGGGTCCACCTGTAAGTAGATACTATGTATTGAGACCTGACTGCAGATAATCTAATACTGAAATTTTATGTAATGTGTGTACTATTCCTTATCTCAGCTTGTTTTTTCAACATGTAAATATTATTTGCTCACTAATTCAGACAAGAATATTTGAGGTAGCTAGTGCTGTGTTTCTTTTGATAAAGATGGCATTAAAAATGGGCCTTTTTTTAGGGTGCTACTGGATTCCCGGGATCTGCTGGGAGAGTTGGGCCTCCAGGACCTACTGTAAGTTAATTATCATTTTCCTAGTAGGTATGTTTTACGAAATAGTCACAGAGGATCTAAAGGTTAAATAAAGTGAGAAAGGTGAAGCAATGTTTATGGCCCGATGCTATATTTTCCTCTATATTCTACTTTTTTTGTCCTCTTGGTGGTGACTGGAAAAGAAAGAGCCTCTCCTGGGCTCTCTCATTGGTGGTTACTCATAAGTTCCATTAAAATAAACTCAAACCTGCAAACACAAAATTTCTTCTGTTTAAACATTTTCAGGAAGACTATTAAAAAATACTAGCTGTGGATCAAGTTGAGGGTTGACCTCCACACAGAGAACGGTGTCATGCTTCAAATGCCTTTTAATGTTATGATGAAAAAAACAACTTGCAGTCATTGCAAGGTTATCAAATGTGAAGTTTACAGAAAACTTAATACACATGTGAAGTCTTTAAAAGTATTTGAGAAATGAACAAAGGTCTGTTGAAACATTAATTTGTACCATGGAAATGAAAATTTTGGATATGGAATTTAGCTTGATGATATTAGAATGGGCAAGGGTGTTTTCTAGCAGTGGTTATATACTTCAGGTGAAAGGAAAACAAAAACAAAAAAGAGAGAAAAAAGGTGTCTTTTAAAGGAGTGAGTTTGGAATTGAAAATTGGGGGACATAGGTGGAGCTTGGACATAATTTGATGAGATATTTATTTAATTTCATTAATTTGATCATAAAAGAGAGGAAAATAGCTTTTAGCTCATTCACATTTGTTAGCCTCAGAGTGTGCATTTATAGTTAATTGAAACACAGTCCTTAGAATTTTATTGGTCCTGGTCAGAAAAGGGTCCAATGTAATGATGTGTTTCCATTTCTTTAGGGAGCCCCAGGGCCAGCTGGGCCTATTGGTGAGCCAGGAAAAGAAGGTCCCCCAGGTCTTCGTGGTGACCCAGGTTCTCATGGCCGTGTGGGAGATCGAGGGCCAACTGGGCCTCCTGGTGGCCCTGGAGACAAGGGTGACCCTGGGGATGACGGGCAGCCGGTACGTCCCTGGATCGTCCCTCCACCAGCTCAGGCTGGCTCTCATTGCTGCTGACTGACAGTGACACTGCTTCCTCCTCTGTGCCTTCCAGGGCCCAGATGGCCCCCCTGGCCCAGCAGGAACTACTGGTCAGCGAGGAATTGTTGGAATGCCGGGACAGCGAGGCGAGAGAGGCATGCCTGGGCTGCCAGGGCCTGCAGTAAGTAATGGCACAGCCATGTGCCACCTGCCTGGGAATTTCTGTGTGGCATTTGCAGTGTAGTGCTCCTTAGAACGAGCAGAAAGCTGGAAAATTCTAGTTGCAGGAGTGAATAGAGAGAGAATAGTATAGAAATTAATCTCATGCAAGTGGAAGGTTTACTTCCTTTTTTTTTCTGCCATAATGTCTGAACCTGAATTAAGAGTGAGTGAGTAATAGCATTAAGGCTTCTGTCTAAGATGTTCCTATTTAATTTACAACTTGATCCCTGAAAAAAACAACCCCACACACCCATTTAAGTACCCACAGGTCACTTGAATGTGAGTAGATACTCTGTAAGCAGTTTCATAGATTGTGAACTACAGCCTTCCAAATTGCCACTTGATCTCTCTTCGCTTTCATTTAGGATTTATAGATATTTGTTGGATATTCTAATGATCCAGTTGATCAAGCAATTAAATAGACCATTAGTAAAAGTGTGGGTATGGAGGATCTGTCATTACCACTGGATCCATTAAGTCATATAGCTAAAGCTGGCCAGAAATTTTTCTGAGCTAACAATGTTTGTTGCTATTAAGACAGAATCATGTTAATTATTTCAAACTGCATAATATTTTTCTGAAATCTAAAACACCATACCTATTGCAGATAATGATATCAAACACTGATTTATCAGTAACTTGTTAAAAATACAAAGTATATTAAATACATATTCAAATTCTGTAAGAACCTTTTCTTTAAACATCAGGGGTTCTTTTCATTTTCAAATGTACATGGTATTTCAGTCTGGATTAATGAGTAGTTTGGCAGGCAGCAGGTTTTTAGTGCTTTCTTTGTTTTGTGATTAAAATTTTAATATGATATCTGTCATCTCTTTTAGGGTACTCCAGGAAAGCAAGGTCCCACAGGGCCACCTGGTGACAAAGGTCCCCCAGGACCTATTGGCCAGTCAGGTGCCACTGGGCCTGTAGGTGAAGCTGGTCCAGAAGTAAGTATTACAACATTGTAGCATGCAGGAAAAGCCTGGTGGTCGTTCTCCTTGACTTGAAGTTAGAGGTGGAGAGCAACTTTCTAATTCTTCTAGAAATGAAAGATTCCAGAGTTAATCAATAGCTATTTTTATTTCGTAACTCCAGGGACCTGCTGGTAATGATGGTACTCCTGGACGAGATGGAGCTGTTGGAGAACGTGTAAGAATATATTCTTTTCTTAATTTTCTTCTGCAAATCCCCATTTTATTCTTGACTTATTGTAGATTTTCTTTTCATTCAGTTAACCTGGATGGAGAGCTTGTTCTGAAAGTGTATCACAGCTTTGAATATAGTACCTCTCAAAGCTGAGGATGCCTGGCTAAGAGGCTAAGAACATCTGCCTCCACAAACTCAGACTTGAGTTCTTGCAGCAGGAATATCTTTGTAGGTTGCAATTGCTCAAAGATAGACTGGCAGTGCTATAGTTTTGTTGCTTTGGTCTAGACCAATCCTCTTTAGATAAACAGTGTAAATTCTGCTTTGCAGGGTGATCGTGGTGAACCTGGCCCTGCAGGCTTACCAGGTTCTCCAGGAGGTCCAGGAACTCCAGGTCCTGTTGGCCCTCCAGGAGATGCAGGTCAAAGAGGTGAAACTGTAAGTGAGGCTTTAAAAAAAAAACAACTTTGTTTATCAAAAATTATTGTGTATGGTTTTCATGCATTGCCTCACATTCTTTCTGTATGCAATCTCTGTAGGGTTCCCGAGGTCCGATGGGTCCCCCAGGTCGTGCAGGAAAAAGAGGTTTGCCTGTAAGTTGTCCATGGTCACTGTGGTTTTGTCTGAGATACCACTGAGGAAAGTGTGTGAGGAATTCAGCCCGAATGAGAATGCCAAGCAGGGCTTCACCTGTGCTTCATTTTGTGCAAAGCTGCACAGATTTGGATATTTGTATTTGGATAATCCACTAATGCTTTGGAAGCCTCTTTATTTGGAGCATGTTGCTGTCTGGATAATGGCAGGACCTGAGTTAGCAAATGGCTGGAGTCTGGTCTAAATAAGGGGTAAAGAAATGAATGCTGAACAAAAATGGATGTTTTTAGATAAAAATGGCAGAAATACAACAAAATCACCTGTTCCCATTAGGAAAAGGCCTTAATTCAACTCATGAACTTCTGACTTCAGTCTGAAAAGGAAAATAAACAAAACTCCTCTTTTTTATGTTGCATAAGTCTTTTACAATCCAAGCCTGGAACAGAAAATTAATTGCAAACTTGGGAAATTCAAAACAATGTTTCCTGTCCCTAAGCAGATGTCATTTGAGAGACAGTAAAGTTTATTGAGTAGTTAGTGATACTGATGCCATTGATAAACTATTTGGAATCTGGCATTGAGAAATTTAGCATGAAATTTGGGCTGAGAACTATAGAATTAAAAACAGCAGCCACATTTTCCAATGATTCTTGAAAAATTATGAAAACTAACAACAATGAAATTGTGACAGTAATAGGAGCAAGGTATTTGTGCTGCCTGGATGTTGTTGTCTGTAATTAGGGAATGTAACTTCAGTTGTACTTTAATCATAATGAAGGTGAAAGAAGCTGCAAGAAGATGTAGTCTGGATGATTTCATACTGAAAATGTGCTTTATCATAATAAGTCTGTGAGAGATCCTTAATATTTCAATCTCATCAACGAAAACCATTTGCCATATACAGTAAGGCAAATAAATATATGAATATTGGCAAAATTTGTTTTCTAAATTATTTATTATCATGAGTACAGGTTTTTGGTTATTTTACTGCAAGTAGAAGTAGAGTAAATTTGCTACAACTGTATTTAATCACAGCATAGTTTTCTGTAATTATTTTCTTATTCTTTGGTAAAAAATTAAGATTGTTGGAGCTGCCTCAACATCACCATCTTTCCAGCTTTAAAAGGGAAGGAGGTCTGAGTGCAGTGTCCAAAAGCAAATGCGGGGGTTTTGAGGTTGGAGTTTTTTTCCCAGTTCAGAATTTTACATTTCATCATTGATATTTGCAGGGTCCCCAAGGACCTCGTGGTGACAAAGGTGACAATGGAGATCGAGGTGATAGGGGCCAGAAAGGACACAGGGGTTTCACTGGACTTCAAGGCCTTCCTGGCCCTCCTGTAAGTTATTCTGCTTTTACTATAATTTTATTTGTTTACTTAAATAGTGTATCAGGAACATAGTTATTTAAAGTGGAAAAAAAGCAAACCAGTTATTTTTTCCCCACAAGGTGTTTGAGTGGCCTGGTGTCTGTACTTGCTAATATTTTTAATGCAATTTTAAAGTAGTGTTGCATGATGAGGTAAAACTGTTGCTGGAAGTCATGTGTTGTCCTATTCTTGTTCCCTCTGCAAGGCCAATCATTGACAGTCAATGACCTGTCAGCACAAGATGGTAACAAAAGCTGGTAGTTTCAGATAAGCAATTTAGAGTGTGAAATGCTTTTTGGCATTGTTTGAATTCATTAGAGTTGAGGAATACAGTGCAAAATCTCAAAAGGACTGTGAGAGCATCTCTTGCTAATATTTGCAAGAACTTTGTAATTTCATTGTCAATTGAATGGAAATATAATGGAGAACTTGCTTTTTTAAAATTACATTTATTCACTGGTGCTCTGCAAACACTGGAAGTTTCAACACACATGAACAGCAGCCACAACAAAATTACCTTTTTACTTGGTGATAGCACTATTATTTACTCTCTTGTAAGCCACTCTAATTATAAATACCTTGAAACCAGGGCTTTTCTAGAGAAATAGCTTTACACCCAGGCACCAGTAAATTTTATTAAGTTACTAAGGGATTAAGATAAAGCTACCACCATTGTTTATGTGCATTTTAATCCTATTCATATCCAATTGTGTATATCACACACTAATGCCTTGAAACTAAGTTATATGCTCTAAATGGCACAATGATAGGATAATCTCTTCTCTTTAGGGTCCCATTGGTGAACAGGGCAGTCCTGGCATTCCAGGCCCATTTGGTCCTCGGGTGAGTATAACTTTTAAGTTTTTTCTTGCTTGGGGTTTGTTTTTTATTCTTGCTCAGATGTCTATTTCTGCATCCCTTTTATTTCAATGACTTTTACTGACTTTGGTATCACATGGTGATTACCCTAATATCTTTTATATAAGGTGATTTCTAAAAGTGTAGTAATAGGCACAAGTAATCAGATTGCTTCCTGACAAGACATTGCTTATAACAGGGTGTTTTGTAAAACTTTGTTATTAAATGCTAAAATACATTGCATCTGTCTCCTACATTTTCTAGGGTCCTCCAGGTCCTGTTGGTCCTTCTGGAAAAGATGGAAGTCCTGGTCCACTCGGGCCAATTGGACCTCCTGGTGTTAGAGGGACTGTGGGAGAAGCTGGACCGGAGGTAAATTGATGGGAATGGGGGGGGAAAATGTTATCTTCAAATAATCAGATTATTTTTTACAGTCCATCACATTTTTTTCTTGAACATCTCTGAGCTCAAGACAAATAATAAAATGTGTTAGTTTCTCCAACAAACATCCACTACTACATTCATTCACTCCTGATGAAAACTGGTTTGACCAGTTTGGAAAGAGTCCTAAACCTTGCTGAATGCCCCAGGCATATTCCAGGTGGACCAATTCAAAATACACAAAAAAAGGTAGTTAAACTATTTGAAAGAAATAAATTAAATAAAGTTAGAGGAATTCAAGAAAAGATTGATCTGGTCATGTGGAGAATTTAAAAATTGATATGCTTATTTTGTGGAAGAGGTAGAACAAAATAATGGGCAAGAAAAGGAAGGCAGTTTTTGCTGACTTTCTGTCTGGTAAGACGTGGTGTTTCCTGTGTTTATCATGGGCTAATACTCTGCCTACTTCATTTGAATTTCTGCTAATTATCAGTATCTACACTTCTGTTCAGACACCAAGACCTGTATGAAAAGTCTATGGCAGAGCATAAGAATGTAATATGTCTCTATCATCTGTGTAATGAAAGCATACAAGAAATATCACATTCCAATATTTTTAGTTTTGCTTTCCATAGGGGCTTGCATGCAGCTGTAAGGTGGAACCAAAAAGCAAGAAATAAAAGTTGAGATTTCACTTTTCAGACTCCATGTGTGTTATCTTGGATGTGTGCATTTGGAGCACTAGTTGTGAGTTCTGAAGTAATGACTCAAAGGAAAGGCCAGTTCTGACCCACCAGTAGAGAATCAAAATTCACCTGGAGATCCATTACAGACTTTGTGCTGCCAGAGAAGGGCTGGCAGGGTTAGATATGTTTATTAACAGATGTCTTCTCACATGTCCCAGTTCATGGTGGCAGAAGGAACCTCACAACCCACCATTTGGGAAAATTTAGTCAGGAAAACATCTGCTCTTCCAAGTAAGGATGATGTAGATTCTGTCCAACAGAAAGACCAGAGCTCTGTGGCCAGAGAGGTCAGCACTGTGCTGGATAAGTATAAAGATGTTTCTAGTGCCTAATTTTCCATCCAGGAAAATGATCTGGAGGCAAGTTAGGGGAAGCAGGAATTTTAAGAAAGAAAGTTGTTAGGTGGGGATCTGAACAAGGAGGGACAGATGCCTTAACAAAGGGAAGGAGGGCATTCCTTGGTGACTTTTTCCAGCTGTTAAATTTAAAACCAGGAGTAAGAAAAACTTGAGCAAGGCATTAAGGCAATCAGAGAGGACACGAAGCAGAGTGAATACATACCTCATCTCTTATCCCTGTTCTTTGAAAGGTGAATTCTTTATATCTGAATTACTCCCTGTGCTTTAGAGTGACTGGCCCAAAGTTCTGGGGTTTTTTTTTTTTGGTGGCAGGCTTTGCTGTCATTTGGCATAGTATTTACTCTACTGGACATCTGTTGCCTTTTTGTTTTGATCCCTAGGGCCCACCAGGTGAGCCTGGTCCCCCTGGCCCTCCAGGGCCTCCAGGCCACCTCACCGCTGCCATTGGTGACATCATGGGACACTATGACGATGCCATGGCGGATCCACTACCAGAGTTCACCGAGGATGAAGCAGCCCCTGATGACTATAACAAAACAGACCCGGGGGTGCACGCCACGCTGAAGTCCCTGAGCAGCCAGATCGAGACCATGCGCAGCCCCGACGGCTCCAAGAAGCACCCGGCGCGCACCTGCGACGACCTGAAGCTGTGCCACCCCTCCAAGAGGAGCGGTGCGTGTCCCTCCTGTGCTGTGTGTCCCTCCTGTGCTGTGTGTCCCTCCTCTGCTGTGTGCCCTGTGAGGCTGCCTCTGTCCAGCACAGCCTTGGTGCTCACCGGCCTGCTTTGCACTGCTGCATCGCATTTCTGCTTACGCCTTCCTATTTGTTGCAAAAATCTTTGTAATATAACAGAGTCACGCTTTGTGTTCTTTGTAGGTGAATATTGGATTGATCCTAACCAAGGGTGTGTGGAAGATGCTATAAAAGTGTACTGCAACATGGAAACTGGGGAGACCTGCATTTCTGCCAACCCATCTACTGTGCCCCGCAAAACATGGTGGGCCAGCAAGTCCTCTGACTTAAAGCCTGTTTGGTATGGCCTTGATATGAACAGGGGGTCACAGGTAAATAAATACAGTCACTGGTAAGAATTGGCTTCTGTGAAACTTGTTGCCTTATGGAACTTCATCTGCTGCTCTGAGCAGGTTCTGCTACAGTCAGAGTATTATACTTGTTGATTGAGTGGCTTATAGTCAATTGATTGTTAGTACCATGTAATAAATATAGGAACAGCTGGGAAAAACAATACAACTGCATCTAATGCAGCATTGGCTAAAGCAGACCACTGCTGGACAACAACATCAGCTTCTCTATCAGTCTTTTGCTAAATCTCTATCTTGTCCTTAAACAACTGTTCTTCTACCCTGATACAAAACCCAAATCCCTGTTGTTTTAATTAGATTCTAATCTTCCTTTCAGAAAACTCTATATTGTTAAAAATTATGAAGCTTACTTTATACATTTCTTTTTGAATGAAAGTATGATTGTTATCATATGTGTCAGGTTGATCCATGATGAATCCATCAGTCTCTAGGCAGAAAAAAAATTCACTTACCTTTCTGCTGGGTTTTTCCTCTATGGTAACTTCTAAAATTAGTCTTAATGACAAATAACAGAAGTTTACCCTATGCAAAGTATATAATTTATTAACTAGTTTTTGCCATTTTTATTCCTAGTTTATCAAAAGCATAGAGAATATTTTCAAATGTTATTTCATAGAGCATTATCACCTTTAAATTAATATTTGTGTAAAATAATTACACAATTAATATTGTGTAAAAAATAATGCTGGTATCACCTGGATTACTGAAAACAGTTCAGAACGTTAACAGCTGAGAACAGGTGTGATATTGATTGCTTTTTTGAGATGCTTTCACTTGTTTCTAAATTCAGGAAGCCTTGCCATGAACCAACACATATCAGTTGATATTTAGCTGCCTGCAGAGCTAGACAGAGAGGTTTGTAATGCAGATGCTCTTTGGAGGAACAAATTATCTTCAGGAATATTAAAAGGAATATTTCAGTATTTTTTAAACACTTTGGTAACTAATAGTATGAGCTATGTAATAGTCAAGTGCACTCCTTATGGATTCTAAATAATAAATGTGTCCAAGATTACTAAACAGAGGTATCATACTTTATACATTACGTCAGTACCAATGAATAAGATTTTCTCTTCACCAGTTTCAATGAAATGTAGAAACTTTTAGACACTCTTGACTGTTGTTTTTTATGTTGCAATGATTCATAAAACATGAATAAAATGGAACCTACATGGACAGGAGAAAATAAAAAACCTCAGGAATTTTAGAATTTCTATTACTGGTAGAAAAATTACTTGTTTTTCATAGAAACAGTGACACTTCTTGAAACATTTGTCAAACTCCTGTGCCAATTGATCAGTTCACAAGGCCCATAGGCAATTGTATAGTTATTTTTATATAGTCAAGCTTTCTTTGTGCTGTTTCTAAATACAATGCAAACCCTACAGAAAACAGCTTAATAAACTGGCGATATATCAGGTGCATTGTAAAAGACTTTTCTGTGCTTCATATTTCTTACCTGCTTCAAGGTTCCTTTAATGAACTATTTCATTTGTAAGGATCCCTTTCAGAAATGAGGCAGAATGGGCACTATCTGTGGAGGCCCAGCTTCCTCTGAGTTGTTCAGTTGCAGAGAATTATGATCAAAATTCTCCAAAATTCTCCTGTTACAGAATGTCCAAATTTATTTGTCTTCAACTGACAGCAAATTACAGAAGAAACCACCCTTAGATTTTATGTAATAGGGCTCCTACTAGTCATGTCTGAAAGATGATAATAATGGCAGATGTTTCTAAATTCACCAACTCTTAATTCCCTTGTCCTGTCAGTTGACCTGTTTTTTATCTCCATAGTTCGTGTATGGGGATACAGCTGTCACCCAGATGACATTCCTGCGCCTCCTGTCCAAGGAAGCTTCCCAGAACATCACCTACCTTTGTAGAAACAGTGTTGGGTACATGGATGACCAGACGAAGAACCTGAAAAAAGCTGTGGTTCTGAAAGGGGCCAATGACCTGGAGATCAAGGCAGAGGGAAACAGCCGCTTCAGATACACTGTTCTGCACGACAGCTGTTCTGTAAGTTTGGGGGTTTTGCTGTTTGCTGGGGAGGAAATGGACTTTTGCACATTTTCACTTCTCTCTTGAATTAGAAAAAAAACCCCCTACACAAGGAAGCAATTAAAATGCTGCAGGATTTTATAATGAATTGTAGAAGTAACTGATCAAACAGGGTTTTTGCTATAATTCTAGTTTCACATAACAGAAGTCTGCACTGTTTAGAGGCTGTTTGCAAATTCCTTCTTGGTGAGCATACCGAGATACACGTCTTGGCATTTTGCATCTCCCAGTACTTGTTTAGGTCTGAGTGGAATTGCACAAACTGGTGAGATAACCACAAACATTTGTTTGCCAGAATATTGCAAGTAGTACTGTGAAGGAAACTCACTGATACTATGACTGAACTGGAAAGGAAAACTCTCCCTAAGTTTCGTGGTGGGCACAGAAACCAAAAAGTAGTAGATTTTTTCAAAAGCAGTTTCAGCAAAGACCAATACTGGCAAATATTCCTAAATCTAGTCTTGCACCTGAAATAAGTACTCTCTGTGCTTTAAAGTAAGGGGTGAAGTAAGGGTGAAAGCACATATAATTAACACACAGAGAAGGATTTCATAGCATAAGAGAAAAATCAGCCCTGATGTGTCAGTCTGATAGATCTGCTCATTAGAGACATTTCAAAATAACCCAGGTGCAGTGAAGACAGTGTTGCTCAGCAAAGGTGCAACGACACCCTCCTGAACAATCAGACAACTGACTCACCAGTTGCACTTCAGGCTGGTTTTGACATGAGCTCTGGCCTAATTTTTAATTTTTTTTCTCTTCTTTTGCCTCTAGAAACGTAATGGGAACGTGGGCAAGACTGTTTTTGAGTACAGAACACAGAACGTGGCACGCTTACCCATCATCGATATTGCACCGGTGGACATTGGCAGCACCGACCAGGAATTTGGAATTGAAATTGGGCCAGTTTGCTTTGTGTAAGAGCAAGGGGGGAATATTACACACTATCCAGCAACAGCAGCAGTTAAACATGAACTTAGACTGATTGAAGTTAATCCTGAGACTCTTGAAGTAATGGCTGATATTGGATCAGCATTGTATATACAGCTCTTTCTAAATGCCCGGCCTCCTTTTGAATATTTATTTTACTTACAAACCTTCCGTTTTCAATGATTGAAACCAACTTTTTAGTACAATTTAAAGAGGATTGATGACCATCTTCTAAAAGTAATATGAATCTTTTTCCTCAGTTTTGTTTCAAATTATTTTGGCATTTCCAGGTATTCAAAATAGATAGGTTTAATGTGGAACTATGTAAAGCTCTAATGATTATTTCTTTTGCTTTGATGTGTACTAAATAACAGAAAAGTAGAGCACTTTTGTGAACCTTTGGCTATATTTCAATCATACCTACTCCCTCCACCCCAGTTTGTGTTCCTGTGGTTGCCATTCACAAAAGTCTGTGTCTTTTGTAGAAGAAGATCTCTTCAGACAAGACCATCTTAATTTGGCATTGTTTTTCTTGCACTTTTCTATGTAAGTCTGCTCGGAAGAGTGATCCATAGCCAAGGTTTATTTATGAAGTTAAAACATTACTGGGGTAAATATGAGTTTTCAGTAGGGGTGTCCCATATACTTTAAAGGCTAGATTTCGCTTCTCACAATGTATCTGTGTAATTCCATTAAATTATCCTTAATCTTCAAAATGTGTCTTAAACCCAATACCTGTTGATTTTCCAATATTTGCCCATCTAAGAAGCCATTACATATCGAATTATACAGATGTCTTATATATGGTGCCAATTTCTGTGTGTTGCAGACCATTCACATGTATACCAGATCAATTGCTAATAAAGAAAGTTTAGAAATTCTTTGGTTTTAGCTGACATCCAGATGTGCATCACCAGTAATTTGACTTGCTGGCCTTGAGTTGTCAAGGCAAGAAAATTCCATCATTTCTTAGCATGAGCTACCTCATCTCTGGAAGTTGGGATGCAATTAATATTCCTGGTTTTATTTTAGATATTAAAAGGTGCTATGCTTCTGTTGTTATTTCAAGATAGGAGATAGGCAGGGCAAAAAAAAAAAAGCAACAAAGTGATGGTGCTAAATGACTCTCTAGAAGGCTGATGAAATAAAGATGCCTACTGTCAATGTCATGCTCAGAGCTTAGCTGTTAGGCTTACAGTGTTTGAGAGAACAATGTTACAGTGCATTTATTTGTTGGTCATTCAGTATATAGAATGTTTTGTACCTCCAACATGCTTTATTTTGTAAAGTATGTGGGTACAAACTTACTTAGGTTTTTTGTTTCTTTACTGCATCTGTGCTCTCCACGGTTTTTTTGTTTGTTCCTTAAAAAAAAAAATAAACAGCTGGGGCTCTCCCTAAAGAAAGTCATGCACATAGCTTTTTTCATGTATCTTTGCAAAGCATTTAATTAAATACATGCTTCTCGCTATGTAAGTGGTTTCCTTTTTGTAAAACTTCTTCCAGTGTGTTCATTCCATAACAGTTCATTCCCAGGAAATTAAAAATAGAAGTATTTAATTGTTTGGTTGCTGTTTGCATAAATTATTTGCAAGGCATTGTCAAATATTTTGAAGATAGGAGTATAGGAGTATTTGTAAAATACCTTCTGTGTCAGTTTTTTCAGGTAGGTGTCAGTTGTATGAAGGAAATCAGTAGGCCTATAAAAGCTACCTAAATAATATCGTTTGAGACTCCAGAGAGAATTTTTATTCAAGAATGAAATGTGATTTGGTCAATTCCAATTTGGCCATAGTGGCAATGGGAGTTAACACTGATAGGAGACAGTTTCTGGACAAGCCATAAGGTTGCATTTGTACTGAAGCAGGCAAGAATTTCCCTTCCTTTCCCACTTCTGAAGGGGCAGGGGCTTTGCAGGTGTCCAGGTTTTCCAAATGCATGTCCCTGCAGGAGAGGCAAGGATTGGGAAGCTGACAGGTTCATGCTGATGTTTGCTTTTACTGCCGTGCAGAGCTTTATGGTTTCTCTCTTACTGACATGAAATAATTTCTATAAATATGTGGCTTAGGGGTTAATTTACCATACTGGCTCCTAGAGAAGTTTTAGTTAATATTAATTTCAAGCTGCAGTGCAAAGGCTTGGTGCAGTATGTTCAAGCAAAGGTGGCTCTGGTCATATCTATACAGCACATTTATCCAGATGCACAAAATGAATAACATTTGGAGGATGGGTTTATGTTTGGAAGTTTAAATCTCTAATTTAATCAACAGAATATTATAATCAATGTTAGGTATAAATAGTTTGTAAAGTTGTTGAAGGAAGAGAGTATTTGATTATGAAAAATACCTTTTCTTTTCAAGTCTCTCTTTGCATCTCTATCTCCATATGAAGTGTGCAGTATTTCCCCAGCCAGGTGCCTTGAGCACTGAAAAAGAGCTGTAACTAGAGAGGCATCTAAGGTAATATTCTGTAAAAACCAGGGCTGGAGAATCACTAAAGGAAAGTCAGCTTTGAAGTGCAAGCTATCAGGTAGTTAACTGAAGAGCCTGTAAGGCAAGTGGTTGGATGTGCTTTTCTCTTCTATTGACTGTGTTTAGAGCATAAATAGATATTTCACCTCTTTCCCTGTTTATGCATTCCTCAAAGAATTGCAGAATCATATTTAGAAGGAAAAAAACAAAAAAAAGGGGGGAGGGGCATTTTCTTATCCAGGCAACATGGCATAGCCTCATGTAAACGGCTTTAATTTAATGAACCTAGAATGAATGAGCCAATAATTTGTAATTTATGAAGTAGCATTAAGTAAATGTCAGCTATAACATTTAGTGAAGTTCAGTCTCAGTGACAAATACCTTCAAAAATGGTAGAAAAAATGGCACTTCAGAGTGATTAAAATAATTGAGTGGTTACAGTAATACAGTATGAGACACTGCATTTATATTAAATTTGAGGTACAAGAGTTGTTTCTGTTTTCCATAACTGACCTGCCCTCAGAAACAAACCCCAGGACTGCCAGATTGACAGAAACCTTCTCTTGGTTTCCCAAAAGCAGTAGGGCAATATTTGTTTGGCATCCATTCATTGAAAGCTCATCTAGAAATTAAATTCCCAAACTCCTTCCTTGCCTTGTTCTAGCTTCCTTGCAGCTATGATAAATAACCAGCTCTAAGTCTTCAGCACTAAAAAGGTTCTGTAGAGCACCAGCAGTATTACATGCAGTAGAGGAATGTACCAAGCAACACAGAAATCTAACAAAGAAAATGACATGGCATTACAGCTACAACCAGCGCAGTCAATACCCACAGAACAGCAAGAAAATGGAA
>JANRMJ010000107.1:6904969-6929616 GCA_025584955.1 Alethe diademata | reverse complement strand
GAAAAGCAAAATTAAATGGAAATGTAGAAATGCTAACGAAGGAAAAAAGATTCCCTGCAAGTATGCAAATATCATAGAAACAACAAGGTAACAATTAGAGCATTAGATGTTTTCAAAAACCATGACAAAAGATAAAACTAAATCAGCAGTTCAATATCTGTAATAGAAATGCCTTACAAGCTGTGGACCCATAGACAAATTTTATTGTGAATTTGCTGTTCACTCCTGTGAGGCAATTATTGGACAATATCCTCAGGATCAGTAAAAGAGAAAAAAAAGCAGTTTATGCTTTTTCTAAAGTGACAGGAGGAAGGGCACAATATGAGAGCCAATGGCCTGTGCAGAGCTCAGGAGAACCTGAACAGAGTGGTGCAAATATTAAAACTGAAAAGTTTTATGGTATTGCACAACACCAGAGAGCTTGATTGCTGATCTGTCTGCTGTGCTCTTGGCATTACATGTTTTATCCTTTGCTGGGAGAAGGTCTGGAAAAGTGCAAAGATATCAGGCAACAATAGTTTGATCAGGATGCTGAAGAGTCCATTTTTGACTCCCTCCTCCATACTTATTTTGTGCACATTCTCATTTCCTTGCTGGTAGAGTTAGAAGCCATCTTTCTATAAATCTGGCTTAAGTTTTTTTATATTCTCAATATCAGAGATTGGTGCACTATCAAATGTTTCTATTGCAAAATTAGTAATTAGTTCCTTGATTGAGATATTACTGTCCATCCTCCAGAAAAGGCTGCAGCCTAATTTAGGGATGTTTGTGCAAAGAAAAGAAAAAAAAACAACCAAACAAGTTCACATCTGGCAAAGCATCACAGAACTGCTTTTTAGCCTCAGTCAGTTGAGTGAAAAAATCTGATACAAACCGAACCAAGCATAACAAAATAACTAAACTACAATTCTAGAAATTCAGTGAAATATTTTCGCATGTTTGGTATGGTATGATCTTCCCTGCCACAAAGAAACATGACAATGACAGAAGATGGTGATGAGTGCAGGAGCCATCACAGTAATTCAGGAGCCTCTTCCCTCTAGGAACAAGCTGTGTGACTCTACACAAAAACCAGAGAAAGTCTGAGCATTTCCTTCTGCTGTATTGCTGGGGTTTAACCTAGCCCCTAAACACCAGAGAAACACTTGCTTACTCCTCACCCCTCTCAGTGGGCCAGGGAGATTTGGGGGGATTAAAAAAACATAAGATTAATTGGATGACAAAAAAGAAAGGGGAAGTAATTATAATAACAAAAGAATTCAAATATACAAAACAAATTGCCTAGAATGCATTTGCTCACCCTATACCCAGCCAATTCCTGAGCAGTGGCCCCTGGCCAGCTTCCACCACAGACTGATGTGCTGAGGATGACTCCATAAGGTCTGGAATGTCCCTTGGATCAGTTGAGATCAGCTGTCCTGGCTGTGTCACCTCCCAGCTCCTGGTGCTCCTCCTGCCTCCTTGCTGGCAGGGCAACACAGACAAGGCCTTAATGTAAACACTGCTCAGCAACAGCATCAGTCTGTTAGCAGCAAGATTTTCATCCCAAATCCAAAGACAATGCTGGGAAGAAAACTAACGTTTTTGCAGCTGACACATATCACAGCCATTTCCTGCTGGGAATTTTGATCCCTGCTTTATAGATGCACCCAAACTGAAAAGAGGAGTGAACAGACTTTTCCAGGTACATTGGAGATGTTATAACAAATACAGTGAAGCTGAAATGCAAGTTACAATTGGAATATTCACAAAAACCCACAGAAAGCACATCTCCAGTGCCCCCAAGGAGTGACCTTTCAATGACTGCCTTCCCAGTGGATGTGGATTCAACAACAAAACTTAAACTTTAATCCAGAGATGTCCATGGCTAAGGGGTATACTGAAAGGAGAGAAAGTAGTATAGCTTTGCCAGATACAACATCAGGATTAAAAAGAAAAAAAAAAAAGAAAAAAAGATGATCAGTGGCTTTCTCAGGAGGAGTGAGCTCAAGCAAGAGGGGCTGCTGTGATGGGGAAGCAGCAGTATGGGTTACGGTCAATCTTTCTAGATGACACTCTGGAGCGAATCTATTGCAGGATGAAGAGCAGTTGGGAAGACAAGACCCATCAGGATTTTGTTCTGGTGGACTTCATCCATCCTGGAACAGCAATTCCTCCTTGTAGTGTGAGCTACTTTTTGCTTCCTCCCAGTAAACAGGTAGGCAAAAACATAGAAAGCATCTCTTCATCTCCCAAATCCTAAAACCTGCAAAATACCTTTCTCTTCTAGTACTTTAAACAGAAGTGTCTACAGATTTTCTTTAAGAACTTAACAAGATATAGTTGAGGATGTGATTACAAGAACATGTTGAATTAAAATGTTAGATCACAATAAAAAAAATTTCATACACTACTGTAGCTTAAGATTTTTGCAACATTCTTTATCCCATTACTCACATTTCCAAAAGAAAGGCACTTAGGTTAAATATGGAGTTTCCCACACCTAGCTTTTCTTCTGGTGCAAAGAACTGGATATGATTTTTCATTGAACCATCAGGCTTTTGGTCTTGGTTGAAATTAGTATGAAATCTGTATTAAGAAACATATTATAATTTAATTACTACAATAACACTGTCTTATTGCCATAAATAATAACCAGTCCTCCAAAATAACATCTTTTCCAGTCTGTATGAATAATGTGCACCTGACAAGAACCTTTGATTTTCCTAGTGAAGCTATCAGGACAGCCATAGCATAGCAAAGCACATGTTAAGAAGAACTTTCTCCTTTACTAATTTAAAATTCTTATACACAGCTCTTGCTCCAGGTTACTGCCTGCAAACGGAGGCTTAATACTATTTAGCAGAAACCACCACAAAAGAAGGGTTACAAATTACACACAGTGCTTATTTAAAAGTTGATTTCTTTTGTTTTAAGAGGGGAAATTATTAAAAATTTGCCATCTTCCAGAAGAAATTCCTAGCAGCTGTTCAAATCCAGAAGCCATCATGAGCCCACTCTGAGTGCTGCTTTAGCCTGGCCTGCCTTTAGGTTCCAAATTTCTGCTGGGAGAGGGCCTTGAGAAGGGTTTACAGCAGCTGCCAGCCATGGTGGCCATGGAGAAGCCATGCCTGTCTCCCAGAGGAAGCTGAGGGTGTGACCCACTGAGTTACAGGTGTTTACAATTTGTTTGCAATTAGGGCCTAATCAGGTAGCAAAGTTTTTCACTGAGAAAAAGGTTGGCTGGACTGTTGCCATGTTATAGGGTTTTTTACATGTAATTTTTGTAAAGGGCAAAGAAATGGGATGTTGCAGTAGTCCCTGTGCCACAGACCATAGGAAGTCCATGTTCACTGGAAGAAAAGCTCTGGTGTCCTACAAAAGAGCTCCACCCTGAGATGGCAACTTGTAGTTAACTGGAAAGGCAGAGTTCCAAGGTAATATTGAAGCCTAAATTAGTGATATTTAGAAGTCATTGATATGCCCTGAAAGACTCCTTGAGGAAGGGCTTTTTCCTTTTGTTTCTTTTCTTGTCTCAGAGAGCCATGAGAGTATGGTGCTGTTAAGTAAATGAGATCAGCTGGTGTAACAGAATGAGAAGCTGTAGATCAGAATTAGAGATTTCTTGTATCAATCTTATTACTGTGTGGGCATCTTCTATCCTTGGTTTTTCCTGCCTCTCATTCAGCTTCATGCCTCTCTTTCAACTATGTGGCCTACAATGTTTTTTTCTTTTCTCCAAGACAGCTTGATATTTAAATGCTTGAAAACAGGTGTTTTCCTCTAGTTTATACTGAGCAGTTCTGGAGGCTTAAAAATGAAGGGAAGGCAAACAGAGAATTCATTGCTTCAGCCCTCTCTGGATGAGAGGCTTTGTTCAACCCCCAGTTTTGGATTTATGCACCTCAGTTTTAGACTAAGAAAAGTTTACATTTCTATGGATTTTCCCCTCTGTGGAGGCAAGTAAAAAGTCTAAAGAGCAATAAACTTTGGTTTCTTTTTTGTCCTATTGTAGGGTGAGGTCCCCTAGGTTTCTTTGATCTCTTGTAGCTGCCTGAGACTGAGCATAGTAGCTATTAAGTTTATAATCTGTGGATATTTTAATTCATTTCTCAGGAAGTTGATGCTGTACTGGAGATTTATTATTGACAAGGCAGTTGGTATTGCTGACAGAGGGTTCCAGGAAGACAGAGTAAAACAATTGCAAAAGGAAAAGTTAAATGAAATGAAAATGTAGAAATGCTGATGAAGGAAAAATGATTCCCAGCAACTATGCAAATATCATAGAAAAAACAAGGTAAAAAATGATAGTTAGACAATGTCGGTATTATAATTTTAAAAAATCATCACAAAAGGTGACAATCAGCAGTTCAATGGCTGAAATAGATAATGCCAGAGAAACTGGGAATCCATATATGTTCTTGTCCAAATGGTTTGTTTATGCTGTAGTCTTGGATTATTGTGTCCATTGCTTCAGAGTTTGCTTGCTGGGAGTTTAAAGATTTTGTTGAAGGGTGTGATTTCAGTCAGATGCTGCAGAGTTCAGAATATCCACAAGGACCCTGTTTGGGCAGAATTGTTACATGAGGACCAGAAAATTTAGACTGTTTTTAGCCTGTCTATTTTACCTGCTGTCCTGCTATACAGAAATTTACCAAGTGTTAAAATCAGAGGTAATGCTTCTTAATGTATGAAATAAATATGAAAGAAACATTAATAAGAAAGAAACAGTGAAAGAAATCTGCTTTTTCCACAAGCCAAAGAGGAGGACATTGGGGGAGGAATGAGTCACAAGTGCTTACAATTTGTTTGCAAGTAGGGTCTAATTAGACAGCAAAGCCCTTCTGTTGGATAAGGGTTTGGTGGATTTGTGATGTATTTTGGAGTGTTTTAAACATAATCAATAAAAAAATGTAGAAAGGAGATGTTTAATTTGTCCCTATGCCAAGGACTTCCACAGAAAAAAATCTCTGCAAATGAGCTGCACCTTCAGGTGATGACCTGTAAGTAACTGAAAAGGTGAAGTTTCAAGGCAATATTGAAACCTAAATCAGTGATGCTTTGCACTCTTGGCAACTTTTTGTGGCAGTTTGGGTTTTTTGCATGTTTGGTGTGTTTTTTGGTAGATTGGATTTTTTTGTTGGGTTTTTTTTGCTTTGTTGGGGTTTTCTTTTTGCATGTTGTGGTTTTTATTAATGTTTTTTCCTTGTTTTGCCCGAATAGTTATGTGGTGATATAAAAGTACCGATATGTGACAGCCATGGTAGCCTAATTAATGACTCTCTGAAAAAATGAAGGTTTTTATATTAAGGAAGTATTTTGTGCTGGTCTTGGTTATCTCTTTGAATTTTCTACAAATGTTCCAGAAAATCAACTTTCATTAGCAGAAGACTTGAGGAGTGTGTGTGGTTTATAAAGTAGCCCCCAAAGCTTGAGTTTTAAGCTTGAGTCATTGTTCCCAGCCACCCACCCAGCCCCAACAGCACTGGAGATGGCAAAGGCTATTTTCTTCTGCCATGTGGATTAAGAACAGGTGTTTCCAATGCATTTTTCCACCAGCCAGCATTCTTACCAGCTGCTTTTGTAAAACTCCAATCAAAGGCTTCCTACCATGTAATTTATGTCAGATTAATATTATTATGTACACGTACCTCACATTTTCCATAAACATAAAATAAACAGTAGTTTATTCATAAAATAAACAGTAGTTTATTTCACCACCATGGAGGAGGTTTCCTGCAAGAACAATTACTTTTTATGAATTTTTGGCACTGTTCTTATATGTTGCATTAAGGACAGTCATGCCTGTGGTGACACTGCATTTGTGCTGTTAGGGTCTCCCCAGAACCTCACTGTTTTCCTTCTGTGTGAGCACATCCAAATTTGCAATGCCAAAGCAGGGCAGTGTCTTGGCTCAGTCCCAAATCTGGTGAGATTTCTTAAAAAAACAGGATTTATCTTGCTTGGGCTAATCAGAAAATATTTTCTGAGGATGCATAATCCATATTGTCAACGAGAACTTTTAAGAATCAGTTTTTAATCCCTAATTTTGTTATCTGATCTTGTTGTAGAATGTCTTTAATGATCCTGGGCTGTGGAGCAATGTGTGGCTGTGCAATAATGATGTGGGGCAGGCTCTGGACCTTGCTCCATGGGAAAGGCTGAGTGGGATCTTCCAGCATTTAACTGTGGGAGAGCTTTCCTGGCCCAAGCTCCTTGGTGTTGTTTAGTTCCTTCTTCTGGCCTCGAGGGCAGGCACTGCCAAAATACTGCTGCTCCTTAAATGTTACTGTGGTCACTTGCTCCTTAAATTTTTGCTAAGATCTGGGGGTGACTGAGTTGTACAGCTCCATTGGCCATAAAAACACCAAGATTTTCAAATGTCATCTTTGTCAAACTTGGTGCTTCTGGCCTGCCCTGTGGGAGCCTTAAGCCCTCTATTTAAGCTGCCCCCTGAAAAGCTGGTAGCAGGTGACAGCCTGGTTATTCAGACTAAGGCAGGTTTCTTGGAGGAGGGAAGATTAGGATCTTCCATTTCCTTCAAACTGACCTGCCTTGGTGCATGGGCCCTGCTTTGGATATTTCTGTCACATCTGAATCCCTGCTGATAGAGAAACTCACTGTACTTGCAGATGTGAGCCACTGGATGGAGTAGAAAAAGCAAGAAATAGAAAATTTCATACTACTATGCCATAAACTACATGCCTTAGGATTACCAGGGCTTCCTTCAAACAGAGGAGCCGATCTTCGAAAAATCATAGTGGTACCAGAGCTGTGTCCTGCCTTGTTCATTTGTTTGAATGAAGGCACAAATAGTAAAATTAAAAAGGAAGTCAGTTTTATGAAACAACAAGAAATTTTATTAAGATATTTTATTATGTGTCTCTGTAAGGAATAGACCAACAACCATATAAAAGCTTACAAAGATGGTTAACCTTCAACACTATAAATGTGTTAACGTGACAGAAGAAATTCACGATTTTGCATCTTTATTGACTTTTACAGAGTGAAGGGAGAAAATTCTCAACTATGACATGCCAATGACGATCTTTGACAGGAGACATTTACAATTGCTTTAAATCCTTTACCTTTTTTGTTTTTTGAGCAAGTCAATAACCCTGACTTGCAGAGTTAGGAGTGAAAAATACATTAGCACCATCATATTAGTCTTTTACACTTCCCTAATTTTAGTGGTCTTGACCAGCAATGACAGGAAAGTAGAGAAGCACCTTTGACAACAGAATACAATCCAACAATAAAATTATGGTGGCTACTGACATTAAGGTATTAAACTCTTAAGATAACCTGTACCTTTCACAGCTAATCAGTACAGAAGTAGACAATTTTGTACCAAATGAATCCACAGAATTGACCACTGGGTCCAATGCATTCTGATTGATTTGATTGATTTTTTGGTTTGACTCATCAGACACATCCCAGTTTCTGTCCATGTTGAGGTAGTTGAAACAGGGAGGTCGTTCTAGCTTTGTGGACTGCATCTTGGAAAGAAGGGTAAACTTTGGTACTGGGAGCAATCAGTGCTTTGGAAATTGGCTAACATTCAACTAATAGAACACAGTGTTGTTTTATTAAGTGTTGAAGTTTGTATTATAGCACCACGGAGACATGTTTTGAAGATGGAATTTGGTAAAAAAAATAGAGCAATAAAAAGCATTTTTACTGTATTTTGTGTAATAGCAAAAAAAAAAAAAACCAAAACACCCTTGATATCAAATTGATTTTTCCCCCAGAAATTTTGTTAATAAATAACTGGGATACAGATGGGCACCTGTACTAGCTGACAAGGCTGAAACAAAGGAGCACAGTTGGAGTGTGAATCTGTTTGCTGGGGTTTCAGAGAAAGCAGGATCTTTGATTTATAAGAAGCAGACTGGGCCAATGTCCACGCCAAATTCCTGATCAGGACCACCAATATCTAAAGGTGCAATATCAACCACCGGCAACCTCATTGTCTTGCGCGTCCTGTATTCGAAAACTGTTCTACCCCACTCACCAGTGTGTTTCTGTGGAGTTAAACAGAAAAAAAAATGTTAGAGACATGAGTGCTGGCCTGTGTTGCAGTCATCCCACAGGTCATCAGATAACAAACCCTCTCAGCCTGTTGGAAACTGGTTGCTGTCTGTGTGGAAATGACCCCAGGAGGGAGAATTTGTGGACAGCGTTAGTGTTGTCCCTTTGTTACTGAAAACGCTGCAGGTGCTGTCAGAGCAGCACACTCTGGGATGCTCCTGCTCCCCTCCAGTACTTTCTGCTGCACTGACAATGCTGGATCTGCAAAATGGCTGTGTTTGCTCCTTCCCATAACCAGAGCCCACGGCTTCAACCAGCTAGCCTTGGTTTGGTATGACTAGTTTTAGAGTTGACAGGGGATGGATCAAAACTTGGTGACTGTGACTTCCCTGACATTGACTCTAAAGCAAGGAGTTACCTGTAAAGCATAGATTTAAATGGAAATGCACCTCACTTCCTACAGGAATGGCACTTCTGGTGTACAGAATCCAAGTTCCCCCTACTAGCTGTAGCTGTGTCCTTTCCTTGCCTAGGCCATACAAAGCTCTCCCTTTATTATGGGTCTAGTCCTCTAGAGGGACTCTTTTATTCTGTTTATTATAACTATGGCACTAAATTCCTGTTTACTTACGGTGCAGCCATCTTCCAGAACAGCGTATGTGAATTTGCTGTTTCCTTCAGCCTTGATCTCACTTTCTGTAGAGCTCATGAGTTTCAGAGCTTTTTTAACATTGCCACTGTCATGGTCCATGTAGGCAATGCTGTTCTTGCAGTGGTAGGTGATGTTCTGGGAGGCACGGCTGGAGAGAATTCGTAGGAAGGCCAGCTGAACTTCAGAGACATCCTCTGGAAGCTCAGGATCCCCATAGCTGAACTGCAGAGTACCAACACAGACAAGAATGTTTGTTCAGCCATGTCTAGAGTCAGCCCACATCATAATCTTTTCACATACTAATAGTACCATTCGTTTTAATTTCAGAATTAGTTTTTAGGATGTTGTGATGCACAATCTGGGCTGTTAACTGTGCCCATTTCTCACCTGGAAGCCTCCATTCATAGACTCTCCAAACCAAACGTGTTTCTTTCCACTGTTTGTACTGGTCCACCAGTTTTTCTTTGGCACAGTCCTGGGGTTAGCATTGACGCAGGTCTCACCAGTTTCCATATTGCAGTAGACTTTAATAGCATCCATCTTGCAGCCTTGGTTAGGATCAATCCAGTACTCTCCTAGAGGTAAGGGAAAATGTTAAATGTTAATATATTTGAAGATGCTTATTTCTATGCCAGATTTCTGAGCCAAATCAGGAAATGTATTAATTTTGACAGAAGAGATGCCACAGAAAATAATATTATATAAAAAAATACTGAGTTCATGTGAATTCTGTAAGGAGACTGAAATTTGAAATAAATTTAGAACTTGTAATGTTGGGTTTCCCCCCCCCAAAATAGTTTAAACATATGTTCACTTCTAAGGAGTGAAGTCATATATTCTGTGTAAATGCATAGTTAATTAATGTTTAAAATTGTTTTTACGTTTATCATCTTTTTCATGATGTTTGTTTGAAAAAAAGTCAAATTTTGATGGAAGATATCCACATTTAAATATTCAAATTAGAGAAACCAAAAAAACCAAAACAATCCCCAAGGCCTGGTACCATTGGTGAAAATAAAATCTAAACATACCACTCTTGAGCTCGGGATGGCAGAATTTCAGGTCTCGGCAGTTACGAGCTGGATTCTTCCGGGACCCATCAGGACTAATGATGTTTTCAATCTGGTTGTTGATTGATTTCATTGAAGATATGATGTCACTCAGATTGATATCGTTTTCCTTGGGCTCATCTCGATATTCATACCCATAGGAAATTGGACCTTTCTCACCAGCACCCAGGGCAGCTACACCACCACCACAACATGGGCCAGGAGGACCAGCAGGACCAGGAAGACCAGGCTGCCCTGGTGGACCCTAAAAAAAATAGTGAAGAGGTTAAAACTAAAAGTCTGTGTGGGCCCCAGTCTTAAAAAATGAGAATTCTTACACAAATATTTAGTTTACTTATTTATTAATTAAACAGATATATAAACATCTGTTAGCTTTTCCAGGCCTTTATTTTCTTAAAGTTGTAATTTTCCCCCCTCATTTTGTCAAGTTTGACTGTCTTTATGTCTGGGCTTTGAGAAGGAACCCTTTCCACTAAAATCCAGAGGCTGACCATTTCTTGGCTTGAGGAGGTGACTGTGTTGGTGACACCTTTGCAGCTGTGGCCTCTCTAAAGCAGTGTAGGAAGCCCATTCCATGGCTTCCCAGTCCTAAAGGGAGCCTGTGCTCTGCAGTGAGGAAATCCTGTTGTACACAGGAAAGTCAGTGATCACCTGAGACCAACACTGTGCATCAATAGTTACACTAAACTGCAAATGAGCTGCATGGTTTTGGATTTAGCCTTGGTAGCTAGATACTTCCTGCCACAAATCTTGCCCATGAAACAGCGAGTTTCTGAGGGAGACAACTTAGGAATTGAGCATCCTGTGTTTCATGAATATTCCCAAAGGTTTGCTTGTGTAAGTTTGCACCATGTACTTACGGCAGGGCCGCTTTCGCCTCTGGTACCACGGGGGCCTGGAGGACCAATTGGACCTGGGTAGCCACTGGTACCATCTTTTCCAGGTGGCCCAGCTGGTCCTGGGGGACCCTAGAACAACAAAGAACGCAAACAATATGGGCAAAGTAGTTTATCAGATAATTCAGAACTACGTTGTGAAGTATTTCAAATATTTCTGTATGATTTATCAGGTGTTTTTTCCTTCTTCAGCTGCCTTCTTTTGAGATGGCCAATCAAAATTTATGTCTGCATCTATGCATATATTAACTAAAAACTCTGAATTTTCCTTGCAATTAGGCTGAGTAAGGAGTTTTTCTTACCCTTGCACCTGAAGCTCCTGGACCTCCAATTGCACCTTGTGGACCCAGGGGACCCTATGAAAGAAGGAAAAGTCAGTGATACACATCCTGGTAATATCTTGCAACTAGCTGGATGTGCCTTAAATAAAGATACTGAAAGCATCATCAAGATTATACAAAACACATCCTTATAAAAATGCTATGTCAGATACTAGAGAATGGTGGCCATTCTTTAATCAGAAAAAAGTATTGAATGTTCTCTAATATGTTTTCATATAGAGATGTGTTTTCCAAAATGCAAGAAAGCCAACTGACACCAATGAGCTTTGGATAACTCTTATATTCATGAGAATATGTAGCTATAGCCAAAATACTGTAGTTTGAATAATTTTACCAGTAATGTTATTTAAATAATTTGACAAACATTCATGATTTCAAATACATTTACAGGTTTGCTTTATGTGTGCACTGCAAAGAGCTAAGCCATTTGTTTAAAAGTCATTGATCATCAGATGAGAATTAATCAATTATTTTTTTTCTCATGTTACATTTTAGACTCCAGGTTCTATTGTTGAATAGGTTGGTATTGGTGGTATTGGTGCCATCTTTGGTATGTTGAGTGAGCTTTGGTTTCTTGATTCTCACTAGTGTCATGAGGAGTATTAGTAGTTTTTTTTCAGAATAAATCCCTTCTTAAGCTTTTACTGGTCGTAAATATCTATGGCACATATGTCTATTCTTGCCCTTCAATTCTCTTAGCTATGTTCAGATGGTAATGCGTGTTTACACATCAGCAGTTTAAAATTTCATGCCCATTTTGCCCCAGTATTGCTTTCTATAAAAGATACATGGTAGAAGAGAGGTATTTGGACTCTGAGTCGCTTTTGTTATCTGTCTAGGATAGATTTCTAACAGACATAGACATTTCAACCCCTACTTCTCTCTTTCCTAATTAAATCAGGAATAGCCAGATTATATTATAAATTAATATATAATAAGTTTTTATTGAAAAGGTTGTAATAAACCCATCTTTACTTCCTAACAGTTTCTTCCAGTTCTTTAATTATGCTTATGTCAGGTTCATTCAGGGAATCTGGATTTTGAAACATCCGACACTCAAATTTACATAGATTCCCATCAAATTAGCTAAGATTAATTAAGTAACTGGGACCTAAACACAGAAACTAAGATCAGCTTTAATTCCCAGTCCAATGCAAAATACTCACAGGAGGACCAGGGAGACCAGGGGTACCAGGAAACCCTCTGTGACCCTTTATGCCAGTGCTGCCTCGTTCACCAGGTTCACCTTTATCACCACGAGGACCTTGAGGGCCCTGTAAGAGTAGATTTGCAATGAAAGGAAGATAGAAGGAGATAAGAGCACTGCCCATATAACAGAAATAGTCAATGGATGACATCACAAATACTGTAAACATGACTTACGGCCGGACCACGAGCACCAGCAGGACCAGTAGAGCCAGGAGGGCCAGGTGGACCCTGTGACATGGTAAGAATGAAAAGTTAGGGATCACTTGGAACTGCCTAGCCCACCTCTTTATTTCCAGATCAGCTGTATGTTCACAGCCAGCAGGTGTTGGGAAACAAGGGGAAGCTCCACACACACTAGAACCAGCAAGAATCCTGGCCAGGCCATTTTTGTACCAATGCCAGCCTGTCTCAGCTGCATTGCCCATAGGCACTGATCTGTACACAGGCACTACAGCCCTTCTTCCCTCTCTCAATGAGGTGCTCAGTGCTCACTGTGCTGGTGTCAGCACTCCTGAGAAATAACTTCAGGGCTTCCAAAGTTACTCCCTTAGTTTAAATAAATAACACATTGCTTGTGCTGCATGAGCACCACATGGGATGGAAATTAGGACAGGGCCTGGTGGTACGATGTGCTTTTTGGCATCCTATGGAGTTTGTGAATCTTGAGCTTAATTTCTATAAGCTGTCACAACATAAACTCTGAGATGTCTTTCCCCTGGATATTCTTATAGAACAGGTTCTTGTTGTCAGGAAACTCTGACACTAACAAAAGGATGACTCTTCAAAACTTCCTCTCTATTCCTGCATTGGAAGGGTATGTAAGTAAGCAGTAACCTATTTACTTTGGTCTTACCTGAAATCCTCTTTCACCAGATTTTCCAGGTGCTCCAGCATTACCAGCAGGTCCAGGGTGGCCAGGGGGTCCTGGAGGACCAGGAGAGCCACTTTCACCACGGTCACCCTGCAGATAGTAAGGGGTAATAAATACCATGTTTCATAGAACTCAATATAAGGAGCATACAGTGGAGCACAGGAGGTGCAAGGAACAAATTACATAACATATACATGAATATATTTCCATGTAGTTCATGTGTCATTTACTGGACAGTACAAGGATATTGGTGATTTCTTACTTTGCCTCCTGGGGATCCATCACGTCCAGGCAAACCATCGGAGCCAGGGTTACCCTGCAAAACAGAGAGGCACAGTTTGTTCATAAGCTGCACAACCAGCAGACAGCTTGTTTCCCAGTAAGCTTGAACAATGCTCATCAAAGACAGTGTTTTCCAGAGGGAAGAGTTCCTGGAAGGGGGAGGAGCTCCTAAAAGACCTGTAAGACCTGCATTATCTTCTAGGCAGTGCAGTCTTGTGCTCTAAGTGAGACAGACAATGTCCCAGGCCAGTGAGGGGGATGGCAGGGACAGGAGGCTGTGCCTTACAGGAGGGCAGAATCTGCCCAGGCCCCTGTGATCAGGCTCTTGAGGGAGGCCTTGTGAACCTTAAAGCATATTTGCCCCCAGAGTCTCCCATGTGTAACTCACAAGCTAGCAGGGAAATCCCATCCACTCACATCTCTGCCAGGCTCTCCAGGTAAGCCTCTTTGGCCAATGGGCCCTTGGGGACCAGGAGCACCGCGTTCTCCTGGGATACCGTTGGTGCCTGGTTTGCCATCTTCACCCTGAACAAAAAGGGAAAGGATTCCATTGCAGATAATGTTCTTAGGAGATAACAGTGTATTTTGCATATTATTAACTATGCAGCGACTTTGAAGGAGACCTAATGAAGTGAGGGGCCCACATGGCTCTGCTGGTTGTGAATACACAAGAGATAAAAGCTTGGCCAAACTGGTTTCTTTTCATTGCTGGTAATATTCATATTTGAATGTTCCTCATTAATGGACAACTAAGAAATAATAAACAGGTACGTCTCCTATGTGCTCAAAAACTGTGGCCAAAGCTGTTAGCCAAGAAATGCTGGTCTATCACTGTATTAGTGATAAAATACAAAGCAAGCCTTACACCACCTTTTCTGAAGGGAGGTGAGGGTACTTTTCTGTTTGGGTCATAATATTTAAGCAAGAAACATATTGAGAATTAAGCAAGGGTAAACAACTAGTGGTAGGTGAGACTATGACTTGGATCTTGTACCCAGGAGGGGTTACAACCTCCTCTTCATGACCCTCCCAAAGTGTGTGAAGTGGGTAATACACTCCTAGATATATAATATAATCTGACAGACAACTTTCCATCCCACAGCAGCTGGATACCAGGCATTTCAAAGCCTGACCTTATGCATATAAACACAAATAAATGTAAAGTCTCTCATCTCTGAACTAAAAAGCATTAAACCCCCCCAACAACCCCAATACATGTCCTTTTGTCTCTAAGCTATTTTTAGCCCTTTTCACATCTCTAGGCTCTTTTCAGCAGCTGGGTTATGTTGTGTCAGGTTTGAGGGTGTAGCTGCAGTGAAGGGCTCTCACCTTGGCCCCTGCCATCCCAGGTGGGCCACTGGGGCCACGCAGGCCTGGCAGACCCGTGTTCCCCCGGCCGCCGACGATGCCTTGAGGACCTGGCTCACCCGGAGCCCCCTGTTCGAGAAAAGGTCGCTTTAGTCAGGGGGAGCATCTTTCACACTCCATAGGTGGCTGCTTGTTCTGGACAGACACAGTCCCTGCCCCTGGTGGAACAGTGCCTGGCTGAAGGGACACTTACTCTCTCTCCTCGTGCTCCTGGGGGCCCTTTTTCTCCTGGTGCGCCGGGCTCACCCCTGATTCCAGCAGGTCCTGGACCTCCAGGAGCACCAGAGCTACCGGGGGGCCCGGGAGGCCCATCCTTGCCTGCAGGCCCTGCGTTACCAGGGGGACCTGGACTACCCTAAAAAAGAGTTTTAAAAAGGAAAGTGTGAGCTGCACGCATGTACCGGCATTGGTGTCATGAAAGCCAGCCAGACCCGAGCCACTGCCTGAAGGCAGATTTAGGGTCCAGCCTCATGCACCCAAATTTGATCTAGTGTTGTAAGAGAATCCTTTCATGCATCACTTTCACAACTGGTATGTTTTATCCCTGCTGTCTGGACATACATCTGCACATTTTGGATGCCCAGTGCCTGTAATGCATCCAACACAGGGTACACATTCCATACTCATGGCTCTACCACAGAAATTGGAAACAGGAGCAGGCCCTTCTGCTTTCTTGAATCACTCCTGCCATATGCCTTTAATATGATGTCTTGGACATATACAGAATGAAATGTCTTTCATTACTATCTTAGCTGAGCCAATGAATGGAAAGAATTGCATTGACCTTAATGGTACCTTAATTAAAATCCTACTTTCTATTCCATACCATAAGGAGGGTAAACTCATTTTTGCAGATTTTTTTCCTGAAGTAAAACCATCCTATTCAGAATGTTTTTGTATAATATATTTGAACATATTAATATATGTCTAAATGTATCCACAAAGTAAGACTAGAAGAAAAGGCAGATAAACCAACTTACATTGTTACCAGGGGGACCAGGTAGACCACGAGCACCAGGGAAACCAGCAGCACCCTAGAGGAGATCAATACTTTCAGTTATCATTTTCTGAAGACTGTAAAAGCAGGAACAAATTGATATTTACACACCTGCTGAGTTTAAATTATAGTTATGTTTTGTTTGAAATTAGAAATGTGAATTAAATGTCCTGAATTAAATGTCCTGAATGTTCTTCCTGACAGGAAGTCACAATTTTTAAAAAAATCTTTTGATTTTTTGCAAGGGGAGGTCACATATTCTCCTCCAACTTGAGCTAATGGGTTTTGAGAAAGTTAGCAAAGAGGCAAGTAAATATAGTAACTGTTGAGATAAGCCATTGTAGAGCTTTGGGTCATTGTGTCAAAAGCTATTTTGGCACCTTACTTACATTAAAATCAATGTAATCCAGATCACTAAAGACTTCAACTTTAATTACTTCTTCTAGAACACTTTAATTATTCTTGAACTGCCAATACTAAAGTCATTGAAGTTCTTATTTTCCATTTTCATCACATTTGTTGTAATAAATAGAGGCATTTAGCAGTGACTAAATTGAAGAGATACTCACAGGCCCGCCAGGAGATCCACGGTCTCCTTTTATTCCTTGGGGACCAGGTGGACCCTACATGGAAGGAAGCAAATAAAGCAAATGATTTGATAAAGATTAAAATTATAGAAAGTGTCAATACATTTCAGGCAGTTCATCTCCTTGCATTGTGCCCAGGACCCTGGGGCTGAGGGAGGGCTAAAGAAACATCTCAGTACCAAGAAGGAGCAGCAAACACTTACTGGGGCTCCAGGGCCACCCTGTGGACCTGCTGCTCCAGGGGGTCCAGCCTCTCCTCTTAGACCAGGGGGGCCTCTTTCTCCTTTCCCACCAGGTTCCCCATTTTGGCCCTGCAGAGAAATGATATTCTTATATCACCACTCAAAAAAGAAGCAGATAATGCTGTGATAAGAAACGTTATTCCTTCTGAAGGGAATTAAATATTAAATTAAGTGTGAATGGAGTTGAACTCTACTGCTTTACCAGTGCAGGAGGGGAAGGACAAAACCATGTTGCCCTGTGTGTGCCTGAGTACAGGAAGAGTGGTGTGGGACACTTACTGGGGCTCCAGGGAAGCCAGCAGGCCCAGGAAGACCTTGCTCTCCTCGTTCACCCTGTGGAAAACCACATGTCAGCAGGGGAAGATGTTAGAAAGATAAACTTCACTTTAAAAGTTAGACAATACTGCTATTAAGTCTGCTGAAGTTTCTTTGTCTTATCAGCCTTTGCAGATAAAACATCTAATCCAAAACAATAGTTGCTCCAAAGTGTTAAACACAACTGTTCAGGAATTATCTGGCAATTATCTAAAATGTGGTAAACTTAACTCAGCTACACCTGTATAAACCCTGAGCACAATCCATGGTGTTCAACTGAGATCCCAAAATCTTAAATATTAAAAAAATAAATACAAGAAAGGGTTTACTTAACTTTAAATCAAGATGGACATGACTGTTTCTCACACTCTTGCCTTGGCCTGTCACCACAGCCCTCTGACCCCTTTTCAGTGTTAAAAGCCGTGGTTTTCTGAAGCCTTCAGTACTTATAAATCTCAAGAGTCAACAGGAGCTGCATATGCTTAGTTTATTTACAACCCAAGCCACATGTATTGCTGATAGATTTGGTGCAGCACTGATGTCTACACCAGGCAAGAGGAGCCATGGTTAAGTTATAGAGGAAGGAAGAAAAGTTCTGTCACTTACAGGACCTCCACGGGAACCCATGGGGCCAGGGGCACCTGCTGGGCCAGTTTCTCCCTGCAAGGAACAAGGATGGTCACGGGGTGTTTGTCCTCTTCCCCTGAGGCAGCCCCCCTTGGGACTCTTTACTGTACAAACCCCATTAGGAGGATTCTTACCTTATCTCCAGGTGGGCCAGCAGGACCAGGAGGACCAATGGGACCTACATTGCCCTAAGCAATTGGAAAATTAGAAAATTATATATTTGTATCAAAATATGACAACGTTAACTCTTCTCTTTTGATCAATCCTGTTTATGTTTCAGTATAAACAGATTGCCAAAGGAACTTAAATGAAGCAAGTATACGGTGCCAAGGTGCATTTGCACACCATGTTATGAAGTGATGCTCTGAAATCACACCATTTTGCAGTGAGAGATCTCCAACTAACTGATTATTTTTTTTTCCCTATCATCCAAACCTAATCCAAAACCACCTGAAATTAATAGGTCTCTTTCAATGGTATACAAAAAAAGTGACCCGTTGCCCTAATTTTCAGATAGATAATTAATTGATCCACGTTTCTTCAGCACATATTCAGTGTCTCCTGACTAGCTCCCTGACTTATTTCTTTCTTGAAAATTTAATCTGTACCTCATGGTCTGAAATAAATTTTTTATATTTCCTCCAACTCAACCAAGCTGCATTTGTGTATTTGTCATCCCTCATTACTTTCATGTATATACTGCCTGCAGGTAGTGATTTGATAGATGTATATATTTCAAGTGTCTATTTTATGTCTATTTGCTATGTTGATGTATAAATATATCATATTTGATAACCTGTAGGAGTATTCTGTATGAAAATATTTACTATTGATGTCTTTTTGTGATTCATTATAACATCGGTCAGGTAGAAATTCTATTTCATATGATTTCTTTCCCTCTAAAACATTGTCCCAGTCAACTACAATCTTCCTCCAAAAAATTCCATTACGTTTACCCAAGGAGTGGTAATCACAAAAAACTAGTATTGGGGCTTATTTAGTTTACAAACCCAGCTTTGCACTGCTGGAATGAAACACAATGAGATTACAACTTTAGCCGTCCTAGATGGTATTCTATGTAACTGTGAGGTTACTCATGGTGTTAAGAGCTGGCTGTGTAAAGCTCATGGATAAACTGCTGGATGTTTCATTACTCACTCTCTCTCCTCTTGCCCCAGGAAGGCCGTCAGCACCTTTACCACCAGGTTCTCCCTAGGAAGTTAAAGACATAAAAACCATGAGAAAAAGGAAGCATGAGGTGAGCCTACCTGGGGGAAGGATCTCATACTGAGGGTCTCTCAACAGTCAGATTTTCTTAATGAAACTGGGATGGTCTTTTGCCAAGTATTCAGTATCTGATACTACATTCTTTGATGAGAGAAAAAACCCAAAATTGATGCAAAATGAGGTCCAGGCCAAATTGTCTTCCCATGGTATGAACTATTCTCATCATTAATTAGATTCATTAGAACTGTTTTGGTGTACCCATTTCCCAAGAGATCCAGTGCAGCAAGATATCTAGCACGTATAAAACTGAGGGGAAAACCCCATTATTTTCAACATCTAGGACCCACATCCGATTGCTAAATCAATAGTACTGCTACACAATCTGCACCTCTGAAATCAGGCCAAAGTGAAGATGTGGGCAAACCCAGCATAAAATCAAAAGTGTGTGTGTGTTACCCTCTCCCCTTTTGGTCCAGGGCTTCCAGAAGCTCCTCTTTCTCCTGGCATTCCCTGCAAGCCAGGCAGTCCTGTGCCTCCAGGGGGACCAGGTGGGCCAGGGGGACCCTAAGGAGGAACAAAAAATAATTAGAAAAAGCAAAACTAACACAAATGGTAGCAGAATAGCAGAAAAGAAAGAAATTCAGTGGGTACCTTGGCACCTTCTGTGCCAGCAGGACCTGGTCCACCTCTTGCTCCAGGAGGTCCTGGAGGACCTTGTGCGCCACGTTCTCCTGGGATACCATTTTCACCCTGAGATAAAAAATGTGTTATTCTTTGTTTCCAGGCTCATATTGTGTTAATTCATTTATGGAATTACAAAATTTGCTTTATTATTTACCTTAGGGCCTGGGAATCCAGGTCCTCCAATATCACCTTTTGGCCCCTGTTTATGAGAAAATAAATGTAGGTTATCCATGAACATTACTTACTGTGGCTGACATCCTGTTTCTCTTCCCTATTATTCCCCAAATCAGACTCTGCTGCTCTGAGGACAGCTGAGAGCTGTCTGAATTTGGAAATACAATTTAGGAAGAACTTCTCATTAATTTTTTTTTACTTAAAAACATAAGGAAATACTTCTTACTGGTTCTCCAGGCTTTCCATTCTCTCCAGCTGGTCCTGGTCCCCCAGGCAATCCCTACATGAAGGAACAATATTATCCATGTAACACAGAAAAGTTATGCATTTTCCATCTTCAGATTTTTGGTTTTGACACAAAGATGTGTGGCCAACTCATTCCAATCCTTCAGAAGGAAGATGCCAATTTGATATCTACAGGGTTTAGGCGACACTATCTCAGCTAACCATCTGGTTTGCAATGTAACTTTTGTCAAATGGTTGGTCTGTTATAGTCTATTATATTAAAAATATGCTTATATTGGGCATTCCAATATAAATGTTCAGATGCCTATACTTATTTTATTTTAAAATTTTGTGTGTTTGTGTTAGTCTATTGAATAGAATCAGAAAACAATAAGCACACAGCACCTGGAGGCCGGGTGGGCCGGCTGCTCCTGGCTCTCCTCTCTCCCCAGAAGCACCCTAGAATCAAACAAACAAGGAAGAAAATCCATGAACTTGCCTGAGAACACTTCAACAAACAAACACCTCCACACCACCTCTAATCTACTCCTCCTTATTGTGACATGATAACAACATTGCACAAGCTCAAAAACTAATGTATGTTGGTGGTCTGCTATTTGCTCTTTTCACTCCAACTCTTAGATGTGATTCAGCAGCCACATTTCAACTTGGTAGGGGTTTGAAATGCCATAAACATTAAAGACATTAAATGACATAAACATACACTTCTGCTTGGAAAGACCAAGAGCTCTAAATTGACTTTTCATTTCAATCTACATCAGGTATACCTGACTCAAGTTTCTCCTACCAAAGTTTTGAATATTTGTTCATGAAAATAATGGCAAAGAAGAGCTCTTTTATTTGTCTTCATAAAAGGAGATTTCTTTATATCATTAAAAATATTTTCTTTCTGCTAAATTCCCAGTGTCTATCTGTAGCTGCCAGACCCCCATCATTGCCTCGATGGGCCCACCACACTTACAGTAGGTCCTGGAGGACCTGGAAGGCCAACATCACCATTCTTCCCAGCAAGACCCTATTCAAAGACAAAATTAGGCTATGGTTAGAGAGTGATGCCATTTTTGTAAGACTCATTAAGTCAT
Organism: Alethe diademata; assembly: GCA_025584955.1. NCBI lineage: Eukaryota > Metazoa > Chordata > Aves > Passeriformes > Muscicapidae > Alethe > Alethe diademata. The sequence continues at coordinate 6,908,736 of JANRMJ010000107.1, read as the reverse complement.
TATTAAATAAAATAGCAAAACTTACAGGTGGTCCAGGTGGTCCACCAGGGCCTCTTTCTCCATTCTTGCCTGGTGCACCCTTACAAAAAAAACAGACTACATTTGAAATACTTGTTTGTGGTCAGTGGACAATCATCTAAAGCAGCAGCATGAGATAGCCCCACTATGGAGCAATTCAGTTTAACATTTGACTCATCAAGCATCAGCACAAAAGAGGAGAAATCCCACTCACCTCGTTGCCCTTAGGACCAGGGAAACCCATCACACCTGGCTGGCCACGTGGGCCTGGAGGGCCAGGTGGGCCAGAGCGCCCAGATTCACCCTGATTGCCCTGGGATAAGCAAAAAAGAAAGGAAGATATGGCATCTGTGAGTGAAATAAAGCAATTCCCAGGACTCATTAAACATTGACTGGGGGGGAGGGCACTGTACAAAACTCATTTTGTGTTTTGCATTGCAACTCATGTCCATTTACTCTGCATTTCACACAGTATGAAACTGCAGGGATTGCACGTTGCTATTACAATGATACTGTTAAAGCAAACAGAGAGGAGCCAATTAACCTGGCTGTGATAACAACCTGTCAGGTGGATACTGTGGGATGAGGGTAGGGCTGGGTCAGCAGGAGGACTAGGATAAAATATTTGCACAATGTACATACGGGAGGGCCAGGTTTCCCATCGCTCCCAGGGCTTCCTGGAATTCCGGGCAAGCCCTGCAAATTGAAGGAAAAAAAAAAAAGAGAGAGTGTTATACTTCAGTTTAAAATGTACATTATTAAGTTTCAATTCATAAATATAAATATATAAAAACTACTTGCTTGTTATCATCCTCTTTGATAAAGATTAAAATTCTTGCCATTTGCATCCCACGAAGGGGGAAAATTGGAGAAAGCAAACAAATTCTTGTCATTATGGGTTTATTGTTTTTTCTGAGAGTTGTATATAAATGAGACACCAGACATTAATTGACTAGCACAAAAATTTTCTTTCATTACGTAGAAAGACAATTATATTTAGATGGAAAAAAAAATGAATTAAACAATTCTGACTACACACCTCTACCTGAAAGCAACACAATGTGCAACACTTTTTCATTAACTTGTTTAAATTTCTAAATGTTGTATTTTAAATAGTTCATTTTAATTGCCAATAAAATATTGTTTAGCTCCCAGAGGCCTGCAGTTGGGCTTTTGAATGTCAATATATTTGTTATTAAAAGTTGCTAATTCTTGGTACAGCTCCCAGAATGTTGTTCCATGTACACTTACATGTTGTCACATTCTGTCAGTATTAAACAATAGGCCATCTCTGAAATCTTACTGATATGTACTGTAAAAAACTGATCAACAGCTTATTTGCTTTAATTACAAATAAGCCAAAAATATAATACTTCAGTATATTTAAATACTTAAATTAATGTCTAATTTAATTATTTAAACATCTAAGTCTATTTACATAATAATTGAAATATAAACATATTTAAATAAAACTCCTGAATAGCTAATGTAGAATTTGCTGACGTGTAATTAGCTAATGCAAAAAATCATCCAATTCTAACTCATATTAAAGGCATTTCTCATGGCATGCTCTGGGAGCCTCCTGGGAATGCCCCGTGCTCTGCAGAGTTACCTGTCCCACCATGAATGGATGATATTACCGCCTACAGGTACTTATAGAAAGGATTTCTAGTTGTACTCTTCTGTTATATCAGCTCAGATGAGTCATCTCTGACAGAGTTTATCCCATTTGCTTGCAGAAGTCCTGTCTTACCCTCATTCCAGGAAGACCTGGGCCTCCGTCTTGCCCGCGCTCTCCCGCAGGTCCGCTGGGGCCAGGGGGGCCTGGGCTGCCACGCTCACCTGCCGGACCCTGCAGAGAGATGGGGGGATTCACAGCAAGGGAATCAGCATCACTGAGCCTGAAATTGTCTATCCAGGTTCACATGGATTCTCCAACAGTTTGGAGGACTTTTTTTCAGGAAGATTATACCTTTTCACCTGGAAGTCCATTGCTACCGGGTAAGCCACGGAAGCCCGGGGAGCCCTGCCAGATAAAAGAACAAACTATGGATCATAGGCAGTATGGCACAAGTAATAGCAACTGGCTTTTCTTCTAAACTATTTACCATTAGACTTATCATTATGAAAATTAATGGGAGAAAAAAAAACTCTGGCATTTCACTGTAATAAGAAGGATTGCAGACTATTTTGTCTTTGATTGTAGTGTTCCTGTTGAAATTATAGCCTCTCCACCTTTATTTTTAGCTGGCCCTGCATCATTATTTATGAGTTTTCTAAAATACTATAAAAACCAAAAATTGCATTCAGTACTGAGCAATTATTTTCCTCTAATTCAATACTGAGAAGAGCTCTGTTGAATTGTTTCAATATTTATATTTAATACTGTCTTTATAAAAGAAATTTGAATTATAAATTTCATTTTGCAGCTCTCTTTATATGTTTAGTATGATTAATTAGTTAATTATGCATCTTTGGTTTCCTCACAGCTTCAGCAAATATTGCAATCAATTATTAAGTAAGGACTTACAAATAGATCTGCACAATTTCCTTTGTTTCTGATGGGAATGGAAATCTAAAATTTGTAATGGTGTTGCTATTTATTTTGTCAAATAAAAAAATTCGTGGGTTCCTCTGTGAGAATTATTACATTTTTGGAAAATTATTTAATATACTAGCTAAAAAGCCTGTTTGCAGTTGAAATATTGTAATGTAGAAGACATCCTGATAATATTGCTGTTTTTGATATTGAAGATGTATCAACAGTAGAGACATGAAGATAAAGAATTATCTTGAATGTAGAAGAATTTACATTAATTTCACTTTCCAGAGCAGAAGTTATTTTGATTGTTTATTTTTTTAACTGAGAAGCAATTTTGAAATTTTGATTATTTGTTCCCTTTGTAGTTCTCATAGTTTATGATTGCTTCTCAGCAAAAATATTTTGGTAAAACTTCCAGATATATAAAATCACTGCTTCTTCTATATCAAAAACTGAAAGAAATCTATTTATTTCCAATGGAGATAGATCCAAGGGCTGCAATTCAGTGGAGAAACTAGATAAGAACTCTCCTCAGTTTTGTAACCCAGTTTCACATCTGGAATTTCCTGAGAAGATATATGGAGCCAAATTTCTCCTGGAATTGTTTTGAGCTTCAGCATTTTCTGTCTCTGTCCTAGCTCCAAAGGTGGTGTAGCACAGCTCACCCTTTCTCCAGGGGTACCAGGTACTCCGTTCTGCCCGGGTTCACCATTTGCACCTCTTTTCCCTTCCTCACCAGGAGGCCCAGGAGCACCTGGGGTACCATTTTCACCCTGGCAACAACAGAAACCCATCAATGAATTAGAAGTCTCCAAAAAACCAAACAGGTTTTGTATGAGGAATGAGTCAGGGTTCAGACTTCCTTGAAAGAAGTCTCTGGACACATTTTTAAATCACTTACACGCTCGCCTTTTGGGCCTGGTTCTCCTTTTGCACCATCCTTACCAGGGTCTCCCTAAAAAAGTAGAAAATCCCATTAAAATTATGGGTTCCAAGTGGACATCATTCTAGAGCTACTAGATGTACAGAAATACTAGGAAGTAGACATGATATTTCAAATTATGGACTCCTTTATTTAACATTCTGCAAAGGAATCAGCATGCATTGGCTGAATCTGTAAGTGGAAATAATGAGACTCCTCAAAAATCCAGTAAAGGAAAGAAGTGATACAGTCTTAAACACCATTGAGTAAAACTGTGTCTGTTCC
>JANRMJ010000107.1:6857434-6904869 GCA_025584955.1 Alethe diademata | reverse complement strand
AAAGGAAAGAAGTGATACAGTCTTAAACACCATTGAGTAAAACTGTGTCTGTTCCTGAGCTAATTCAGACATCACTGAGTCTTTTGTTTAAAGTCCCTGAATGTTCTCTTTGACAAAGATGTGGTGTAAGGCTGTAAGAAAAGGGCCTGCTGGGGTAAGTGACAGGGTAAGACCAGGTACAACTCATGAGGTTTAGTGGACAGTGGACTCAGCCTCTGAGAATCAAAACAGGTGAAAATAGGATTGTAAAACAACAAATTTTGTCTGATGTAGCCAATTTACAAAAGCACTATCTTTGTTGTATCTGAATTGGTAGATAATTTAGGAAAGCAATTAGGTATTTTTACCATATTTGTGTACAATCTTTATATATAGCAATAGCAATATGTATGAAAAAAATATGTTATATATTTATAAAAATGATTGCCCATTTTCATTATAAAATAATTTATTAGACCATTTCAAGTGAATAGGAGAAGACCAATGGGGTTTTTTTTAATGGTGTCAGGCTTACTTCCACCATATTTGTTTGTACAACCAGTGTGAATACCATTAGTAACTCACCGGACTGCCTTTTGCCCCAGGGTTTCCACTTGCACCTGGAGGACCTGGAAGGCCACGGCCTCCTGGCAGACCAGGAGCACCAGGAATACCAGAAGGTCCCTGCAGGGAGAGAACAACAGACAGAGATGAAGAGAGAATAGCTCTGATGGACTCTACCCAGTCTAAACAGTGACCCTCACCAACACTGCACAGCAATGCCAGTGATGTGAAGAGTACCCACCATTTCACCCTTGTTGCCAGGGCTTCCAGCTCTTCCAGGAGGGCCCTGGAAAAATAAATATCTGAGTAACCAATGCTGCTAACCCAGGACCAGAACAAAGGTGTGCTGGGGCTCTGTGAAGAGCAGGTGACACAGCACCTCTCAGGTCCCGAGTGTTACTGATGTACCTGAGGCCCAGGTGGCCCAGCATGACCCTGAGGACCAGGTTCTCCTCTCTCTCCAGGACTACCACTGGCACCAGCAGGACCAGGAGGACCAGCTTCACCCTACAGAAAAAAACAGCAAAATGAAGGCATTTTCGTAATCTCCAGGGCAATCAGCATTAAACTGATGGTTTCTACCACTTAGGGGTGTTGTGTTGTGGCCATTCATGAAGGCGAAGAGGATTGGGTTTGTCTCATGCTGCATATGGCAGCACGTCTGCTCTAGGCTTGCAAACAGTGTAATAGCAGCCAGGAAAAGGAGAGCTCATAAAATAATGATGTAGAGTGACATAAGGTGTGTAACCAGAGAAAGGACCAAATCCCATGTAGTTATGTGTCTTTAGCTGAATACCTTAAAACCTGGAGAGCCTGGAAATCCTGCGGTTCCAGGGGGACCTGGGGGACCCTTAAAAGTGAAAGAAATACTATTAATGCAAAAGGTAAAAGCCATATGGAATTAATCTTAAGTTAGAAGAAGAGAGTCTGATTATGGGATTTTTCTCTGAGTAAGGAAACACCTGGAACATAGCAAATATAAATCATGCTGTAAAAGATGAAATTTGGCTAGTTCTAAAATATCACACCTACATCTTAGTTGCCCTGACTTTTACATATTCAGCTGAATTTCTGTGTTTTAAATTTAAAAACATGAAATCTATCATTAAGGGGATTAGGTTATAAAAAAACTTTCAAAATTTGTTCTAATTATAAAAAAAGAAGGAGAAAAGAAAGCCAATACAGCTGTTACACACACAAGTGGACATGCTCAGGTTTCCAGGCAGATGGGAAAGAAAAATATTTGCCAACTCCAGATAGCTAAATAATTGATTTGGTAAGATCATTCAAAATTTGATCATCATGAAGTGTAGCAATTCCATCCACCTATATACTCTCTGAGAATAATCTGGGTTTGGATTTTCATATTTCCTGATTTACAGTGTTAAAGCTCTCCTATTGCACTGTGTCCTTTCAGTATATTAACCAAAGCAATTATGAAATATAATTAAATAAAATGCTCATTCTTGAACAAGTGCACCCCAGTTTGGGGTTTGCTGGCGCTGCAGAAGTAATTAGACTAAAGCAACACAAATACTGAAAGTCAAAGTTGCCTTACAGGAGGGCCTGCTGCTCCTGGAGATCCGTCTTTGCCATGGGCACCCTACAGAAGGAAGAGAGGTGTTGGGTTCAGAGCACTACCCTGGACACAGAACCCACATCCTTTCATGTCCACGACTCAGAGACCATATTTTTGTGTCTGTACATTCCCACTTAGTTAAGACCCAAGGATCCCTTAAATGAAAAATTCCAAAGTAATAATTAACTAAATATGTTGTGAAGGAATATCCAACACTTTACGTGACTTGCACTGAGACAGGAAGATGTAAAAATACATTCTTATTAAATTTCTTAAGGAAATAACAGCTACAAAGCATTGTCTGTGTGAATAAGTAAGATTGCAACAGATGTGTATTTCAAAGTAACAGTTACTTCTGATTCACATAAAAGACTAAACTTCACCCCAAAAACCTGATGAGCACTGATGACTTAAACCCTGTTGCCTGTCTTGAAGCCATGTTAGACCAGACCCTCTGCTGAGGTTATGCAGTATCTGCACAAACAGGGTGCTGGCTGTAAACTGCTCTGTTCATTGTGTTGAATGCTATGAACTAAGAATTCCTTCAGAGCGAGGGATGTGCCCTCTAACCCATCAAAGGGGAATTTTATAATTTCCCACAAGTTACTTCTGAGATTGCATTTTTTCTCCTCTCTCTGCCACCTCCTGCCACTCTTTGTTTCCACTCCACCTCCCTGCTTCTCTTTGCCAAACCTGAGCTTATGCTGAAACACTGAACTCTTCCTTAATGTATTATCTATTCATTTTAAAAAGTGAAACAGGAAATAAGATGGTGAACATATTGTGAGTTAGAAGTGTTACATCTTTAATTGGGGACTGAAAAGTTTTCATGTGAGACTTTTACATATGCTGTATAGGTTTTTACTCCTTGGCATTACAACTGCTTTAAGGAAGTGGGGAACTCTTAACATATTGAATCCAAATATGTGCTGCCTCTGGATAAGAAGAAGGTTTGCAATTACTTACAGGGCCACCAGGATTCCCAGGTCTTCCTCTTTCTCCAGCTGGACCTCTTGGTCCCTAGGAAACATGTCAAAATGATTCTGTTAAATGGCTTCTAAAATAAGATTGCTGAGCAAAGAGACATTGCTCTTATTTGTATAACTCATTGCTGTCCACTGCATGTGGTGGACTAATTAAAGTTAAAAGGATGAGGAACAACCCAGCTAACATTTCAACACTTCAGGATTTTATTTACCGGTTGGCCCGGTGCTCCATTTACTCCAGGAAGACCAGTTTCACCCTGTTATGGAGAGAAAACAAAATGAACTTTGGTGAGAACATTTTTTGGTTTATTCAAGGGGAAGACACACAGAAAAAAGCCCAATTTGTTATCCCTTTCTATGGGGTGCTGGGTATCCTCAGCATGAACTGAGTTCTCAGAAGTCTAAACAAGTGTCAAATCAAAAATTAAACAGGAAATAAAAATCCTAAAGACTCAGCTTTTAAAATACTATGCAAGAAAGTCAGATGACTGAGACGTCCTTTCATTTTGGTATCTCATGTTATGGATGGAAAATTGGCACATGCCGTGGTTCAGAACATCCAACCCCTTTGGAATAATTGGTATCCTTTTCATGGAGATATTGAATGGGTTTCTTTAATGCTTATTGCATTTTTATAATTGTTTAAAATGCAAAGCACAGCTATACAACAAATAATGGGGGTCATTACTCTACCAACTAGAAAGATGACACTCTAGATTTTTACCTTTGGACCAGGAGCACCACTGTCACCTTTGGCACCATCTTTTCCATCAAAACCCTGTGGGAAAGTAAAACCATATTTGTGAATTGTATTCCTCCTGCATTCTGGAAAACTTGATTCCTCTTGGCAAAATATTAAGCCCCCGAAAGGGGCATATTTTTAATAATGAGTGCTATCAGCTGTTGGAACCCTCTTTGGCATTAGGGATGGAACTCTACAACCGAGGTAACCTCAGTTATGGAAGTTCAGAGTACATTGTGCAGAAATTAACTTTCATTCTATGATTCAGTCTTGGAAATGATGACTGAAAGATCACAACTCTGTAACACCTTAATTCAAGGAGAGCAACAGACTCAGCTATATCAATACACTCAATACTTACTCGTTGACCTTTCATCCCAGGCATCCCAGGCATTCCAGGGTGTCCCTTATGACCCTAAACACATAAATATAGAAAGATTAATAAATCATGTACTTATTGTATGAAGGGCACAAGCCAATGTTCACTATGTGTCATGTTTCCTTGACTAACTTGATAGGGAAAACAAAATCTATGGTTAGAAAACTACTGTTATTGGGAGATTTTCCATACCGGTAATCCAGGGATTCCACGATCTCCATTCCTGCCTGGTCTTCCTGGTTCTCCCTGTTGAAAGAAAATAAATTTTTTTGGTGGTTTTTTTATTGCTTGACTTACTTGCAAAGCACCAGGTGTGGTAGAACAAGGAGACTAGGTGACAGCAGGTGAAACTGCCACCAAAGACAATGGTGGCCTAGCAAATCCTCTCAGGGTGACAGTTCACTCTGACACTGCCTTCTGGAAAATAACTGCCAGAATTTATAAACTCAGCTTTTAACAAAATTCTATTTAATTTCTAAGTTACTTCAAGACAACCTTTAGTAAGAGATGATCCCAGAAAACTTATTTTTCTTAATTAAACACTCAAAATGGACACAACACAAGCAGTAGATTTTTGCACCTTTCCTGATACTCCACCTATCTGTTCAGGACTCCCAGCCATGACACAGACAGTGGTGTCAATGGCTCTAAGTCATAGTAAGATTTAAAGGGAGAACAAACCTACCACTACTGTCTGATTTTCTGTATAACTGCTAATTTATTTTGCATCAAATAAATAGCATGTTTCATGCTTAGGTTTGTTTTTTTTTGGTTTGTTTTTTTTTTAATCAATCAAATGACTTGCTAAAACCTTTTATGGAATGGACAATTAGACCTTATGTAAGCCAGATTTGCTTTCTTAAAGTCATGTTGTCAAATGGAGAAATAGGGAGATGTTAAAAATTCTCAAATGCAATAATATCAGTGTGCTCTGTTGTCTTGTTACTTAATGAACTTTTTCCTTCCTATTTATTAATAACTGGAGGAATAATAGTGAACTTACATCTTTTCCTGGTGGACCAACTGGGCCTATCATTCCAACGGGGCCTGGAGGTCCCTGTAAAAAAGTAATTAATATTAACTACAATAATAACAAATATTAATTATTTTTCAAACTAAAAATGCATTAGGCATCATAAAAACTTGGACATTTGACAGGCATCACCATAAACTGCAAAATGTCCATCTGCTGCAGTGGTGACACAGATTCATGCTTTCCAGATCATGTCTTTAACATGCACAGTGATACTGAATGGGTACATACGGGAGGGCCAGGTTGTCCTGGTTCTCCAGGGGAGCCCTGGTATCCAGCAGAGCCCTGGAATGCAGCAAAAAACTCAGTTAAGATGTGAACAACTACATGCACCATTTCATGTCCATGACTCAGAGACCATATTTTTGTGTCTGTACATTCCCACTTAGTTAAGACCCAAGGATCCCTTAAATGAAAAATTCCAAAGTAATAATTAACTAAATATGTTGTGAAGGAATATCCAACACTTTACGTGACTTGCACTGAGACAGGAAGATGTAAAAATACATTCTTATTAAATTTCTTAAGGAAATAACAGCTACAAAGCATTGTCTGTGTGAATAAGTGAGATTGCAACAGATGTGTATTTCAAAGTAACATGTTTCATGGTGCTGTTGTATTTTATAATCTCATAATTGTAAGGAAAACTGTAGTCAGATCAGCTGACAAATGACCAAAGGTGAAATTACCAGAACCAGATAGAACATACCTCCATGAAATCAAAATAAAACTGCTCCTCTAAAAGGAGAAGGATATTGAAAAACTCAGACCCTTGGTATGTTCACTGAATGGGTATCTCACTTTCCTTTACCTCCTGTAAAATTTTTGTATGGATAGGCATTTGGGAACGTCAACAGGATGTCAGGCAGTGACATGTCTTCAAATAATGTTAGCTGAACCCCATGGACTTGCAGAGATCTCAAGGGGTACACAAGGATTTAAGCCAGCACAGTATATTGACCTCAGCTCTTGAGTCTTGGTGATGGTACAGCCCAAGATGACATTTATGCAAAAAATTCTTCAGCATAGTATCCAGATTTATCAGTTGAAAAAGTACTTAATATTTATGAGAGAGAAAAGGAGGAGCTCATATAAAAGAATACAAGATAATTACAAGAAGATTAATGTTACTTACGGGGGGACCTGCATGACCAGGTGGGCCAGGGGGTCCACTGGGGCCAGGGGGTCCTGGAAAGCCACTCTATAGTGTAGATTAAAAAACAATAGTTACATTGATGTAATACAGCTATAAAGCTTAATATAGTTGCAATAGTCATCAATAACTGTGAAATAAACTTTTACATAATTAGTTCAGAGAAAAATCCTCGGTGACCTGTACTTGGTGCAGTAAAAAGGAAGCAGCAGCATATTCACACAGTGCTGAAAAAATACATTGTCTAGGTGTCCCTTCAGAAAAGACTTCACTGGGTTGCCCCTGGCAGGCTTGGCTAGCATACTCCCAAGGTATTTTCAGAGCCATAACTTTTCATTTTTGAGTCACTATTGCCCTTCTCTAGACCCCAGGGGGATGCTCAGAGCTCTGCTTTTCAGCTGCCTGAAGGGGAAGAATAGAAAGTAGAACTGAATTTGTTAGACAGGGTAAATGAGTGTCAGCTTCTCTGCTGTGTCACTGAGCTTAATTAGCCCAACACTAGAGATTGCTCATGACCTAGAAATACACTGGATTAAGGCCATAGTTTTGTTGTTGTCAGTAAGGCAAACATTTTCACCTGTGAAATCTTTTCTGAACTTTAACAGTACTAAGCCATAAGAAAGAAATGAAGTCTGGACAAACCAAAACCTCAATGTTTCAAGAAATAGCAACAATCACAAAAGCATTTGATACTACAAAACAGAAAACATTTAAAAGTTAGCACAGTGGTCTGCAGCTATAGGGGGTTCTTTAAAAAAAGCTTTTGTTAAATTAAACTCTTCACATGTTTCCTACAGCCAGAAGAATCACATATATTGATGACATGAGGATCACTGTCTGCTCCAGTACTGGCAGAGCATTCCATAGTTAATATTGCATGTAATGTGTTTCATAGTATATTGTCATATTGTGTCAGAAAAGGTCAATTTTATGAACCTAATTTTCATAACAGAAGATTATCAGTATTGCTGTACTATACTGGCATATATATGACAGTACACTATAGGACACATCTATACAATAAAAATAATATTAATTCACAGTTGTCTTTTGTCAAAAAAGTGAGCCATTTTAATATTTGCTATTTTTAGGAAAGAAGTACAGCAGGAGGCAGAACTGCGAAGGTTTGGGAAATGGGGTTGCCTCTGATGTGTGAATACAGTGAGCAGTTCCTGTTAATTATTAGAACTCATTTGGTATAAGGTAACTATAGATCCAACCAGAATTAAAGGCATCAACTCATCGATAGCAATCAATCAATCAATCAATCAGGCATACAGCTACAAACAAATGAAATACAATTTTTTTTCAAGTTACACACTGAGGAGATAAACTGATAGTTAGGGGTGTGCTTGCTGTTAGAATCTCCAGACTTTGAACATATGAGCATTTTCCAATTAGAGAATGTGCACTGGTGGAGAGAGACAAAGACAATATGTGGAGGTTACACAGGCAAGTGAAGAGAAACTGCGATGTAAAGCACAAAATCAGTCTACAAGTGGTGTAAAGCCATGGGAATGCAGCAATGGAGAGATGTGTGATTGAGGAAATACCAGGCATGGTAACTACACACAGCCAATGTTGGTACTATATTTCACTGTTTTACTAATATTCCAATTTCAGTTTGGATATTTATTCATTAGGACTATTTAAATTGATAAATTTATAATATAATAAAGAAATCAGTCTATGTAAAGCAAATTATAAATGTTATTTAGCTCTGGTGATTTCAGCCACACCTGCCTGTAACTGCTGGTACTTACTTTGAGGTCAGGTATGCTATAATGCAATATAAAAGTCCTTGTGACCTGAAAATATACAGACAACCCTGAAGATGCTCTAGGGTGCTCTATAAAGTAGTTTGGTGGGGTTTTTCAACCCAAGTCCAGGAATCAGAGCACAAGAAATCAATAATCAGTTCCAGGGAAAAAGCCAAAATAGAGACCAGTTAACCATAGTTGTTAACTGAAGATGTCTCAGTTATCTGCCTGGTTCAGCACATCCCATATTAAGACACCATGAAGCAGAATGTAGATGGTATGACAGCTGTGGGTGAAAACTGTGAGGAGTGAATATGAGTAAATGAATCAACAAGGACAAAAATATATGATTGAAGAAGACAAATGCATGGATGATCATATTAGCAAATGAAAGAGGTAGAAACAGATTAAAATAAAGGTGAGAAAATAATGACCGTATTTCAGGAAAAGCAGCTGTTGTGATCACTAAACCTTATTTCACAGGATGATCCAATGGAACTCCTTCCTTCCTCCCTCTCTCCCTCATTTTCTTGGAACTGCCTTGATATGCTACAATATGTGACTCCCAAACCATATTATGCAGAATTGGGCTGAAAATAATGATTGTGTTTAATGAAGCACAGCCAATTTCCAGTAACAGCAATTCACCACTCCCTCCATGTAGCAGATTGCCTGAATCAAGAACACTTCATTTTAAATATCTCTAAATCCCAGTGCCTAAAAGGAAAGTCATGAGGTGCAACATTCAGATTTATATTACACATGAAGCATAGTTCAGGTATAACTCTTTGAGTCAGGCCACGCTTTTTCTCATTTAAAAACCTGAAAATCTTGGATCAGGTCCAGCAGGCAGATATAGCATCCTTAGTGCACAGTCTGAGTAGCTGTGGGTAAAAATATGGTAATTATAAAAAGAAAAAGTTAAAATATTTTGAGTTTTGGAATGAATAACATTTATAAGAAGGGTTTACTCGTTATCAGGCAAATTTGAACTGTGGAAAAGTTAGCAAGTATGGAATATCATACTCAGTAAAGACAAATGATACTGAGTGGGTGAAGGAAGATTAAAGGTGGTGGAAGAGGTAAAAACTGTTAGAAGGAAGGGAAGAAATAACTAGAGGAATATCAAGCAGATAAACAAGGAATGGACATGAGGCAGAAAGGGGAAAATGTTTAGGTAGTGTAAGAAGGTGAATCACAGACACAGATCAGGAAAAGGAAGGTAAGAAACTGAGGCAAAAAAGTGAAAAATAAAAAATCCACATGATGTATAGCTACTTTCTAGAATAGTACTGCTGAACAAACTGGTGCCTTACATCACATTCAACTTGCAGACAATAATTAAATGAAAACTTATATTGTTAGATTAAAATCAGGATACATACACATCCAAGGTATAATCTACAAGCAGAAAATTTGTTCTTTAAAAAGAAGAAAGGACAGAGAAAAAGCTTTATCATCTTACAATGGGTTGTGGGTACCCGATACCAGCTCCACCAGCCTTCACATCATAGGAGTCATACTGTGGAGAAAAACTCTGTAAAAGAAATAGAGAAAAAAAAGAAAGAAAAAAAAAAGAAAAAAAAAAAAAAGAAAAAAAAGTGATGCTACAAACCAAATAAGTATTTTCTTACAGTGGTATAGCAAATGCATGGAAGTAACTAATTTGTATCTGCTGTAGTACTAGTTTGACATATAGCTGCCATATGTTTACATAAGAGAAGCCCAGTCAATGTCTTCCTTCTGAGATCATGGTGGCATTAGCTCCCTAGGCTGGACACATCCAATTTTCTTCTTGGCAGCTGGGCCTCAGTTGAACCACAAAATTAACTTTCTCTCTCCTTTACTCTGGTTTGACTCCTTCTTAGCTTCTTTCCCCATTTTCTCTGTCTCTTTACTGTTGGACTTAGCTATCACTCAAGGAAGTTGATGAAATATTTTCTGCTGCACTAAAGAACGCAACTGTTTATTACTATTATAATTTTCCTGATTTCTTTTACCTGTGCCTAATGAATGGCTCATTGCACATGAGCAGTCACATGATGTAGCATTAGTGCAGTGATGCATTATTGGCCCCCAAGTGGCTGAGCAGGAAGGGTCTAGTCTTATGGGAATGTTCTGCTATTAAACATGAATTGATGAAATATAGGAAAGTAGGAGACTTCCCTAACCATTAAGCTTATGGGGAAGTCCTCCATTACACTCTTTCTGATCAGATTATTTCTGAGTTACCTAAGTCCTTCAGCAGATCTGGCCCTAAAAGTTTTAAAAAGTAAGGTAAGGCAGAGATTTAATTGCACTCCAGAAAAAATTTATAAACAAACCCCCAAAACAACGGCAAAACCCCACCTGCCACCCAGCTCATTTTTCCAGAGGCACAAATGGGATGGATGCCACTGAAAGCAGAGCACCTGGGAAGGTGCAAGGGACAGGTGCCTGCAGCATTGCTTTGCATGGCTATGAGCACCAAGCTAGAAGCTGAACATAACAGTGACTTACACCTCCACTTATACTGGGACACGACTGGCAGATTCCAGGGGGCCCAGGAGCTCCGGGGCTCCCTGGCTGTCCTGGTGGGCCAGGGGGACCATTTCTGCCTGGAACTCCAGGAGAACCCTGCAAAGACACAAACAGAGCAGATATGGATGATGTCACTTGCCTGCGACTGCAAGGACATTGAGGGACAAACCTTTCCATTCGTAACAAAGCATGTGTGACTGTGGTGGGAAACCTCTCCTAAACAAGGCCACAACCAAACCGTCAGGGAAGACAGACAAAATTCACACATAGGAGCACTTGGTTGCTGGAACCTTTTACAACTGATATAGAATAAAGCATATCAGAAATATTTAGCAGTTCAGTTCCTGAATCTGAAATTATTACTGCTAGTGGAGTCTTAAAGATTTTTTTTTCCTTCTTCTGTAAATAAATATAGCAATAAAAAACAAATGTGATACAGTTTGGACTAAACTCTGTGTTCTGTCAGTTTAAATTTTTGAGAGTGTTGTAGAAGCCAAAGTTCTAAATTCAAAAGAACTCTAACATTAAAATAACTATATGGTACAGTCCTGCTGCAGACAGTTCAGACATCAATGAAAGCAGGATATCTTGGCAGCTTGAATGGGTTATATAGCACTAGAGGAATGGGGTCCTGATTTTATTCATTTCCTTGGGGGAAAAAAAAAAAGCTGCTCTTACAGGGTCTCCTTTGGGGCCTCGACTGACTACTCCAGGAGTCTACAAAACAAAAGGGAAAAATAATTAAATTTAAAAAGAGAATAAAAATAAAACAAAAAATTGCACACATAAACAAGGGCAAAACACTTAAACATTTGAAGATAGTTTTATCACATGAATTCCATTAATGCTTATTCAGTATATTTGAAAGCTGTAGGGTTTTTGGTCAGTCAATCTACTATTGCTTTGATCATCCATAGAAATACACTTCCCCTGGAGTGAAAAAACACAGCACTAATGAAGTCAGTACAACTTGGCCATTGAGTGCAATGGGGACAGAAGTCCACTGTGGAATGCTGTGACAGTTTTCTTGTGTCCTTCTCACTCCAGCATGTGAAGTGCGATGAGCTGATTTTAAAATCTCAGATCTACTGATGCAATTTATTTATTTTTCAATTAATAATTCAGTTACATGTTACTAGATGGATTTTCAATTTTTGTGTTCAGCTGCTAGCATAGTGAAGAATATTCAGCTGAAACGATCTTGGGTCTTTCAAGATGGCATTTCCCTATACACCACCCAAGGTCATCAGAACAGCTTCCAATGGCCTGACCAAACTCCTCAATCAAGGAGAGGCTGGGGGAGTATTTCACACATTCTTCATTATCAGGAACTCCAGAACTGATGAGTCTCTAAACACAAGAGAGGGAGGTGTACTTAAATCTTCAGGATGCTTGTCTATACCACTCGTTTCCACCTCTCAACATGTTCAGTGAAGTAGCTCAGAGGATCCTGGAAGCAGTGGAGTACTGCAAATAAGACTAGGTGACATATCTGTGTGACATATTTGTGTGTGACATTCCATGTGTAAACAGATGTGCTGCAGAGCTGCAGAAACACCTCTTTTCTCTCTTCCTCACATCTCTTTCACGCTCTTATTTTCTAGATAAGGATCTTCAATGTGTCTGTGGCAACCTAGGTACTTTAACAGAACCTCACAGATCTTTAACACTGGTGAAATGTTCAGATAAGCTGAAAGCTCAGTATAGCTGAGCTCACTCACTGAAACACTAGGCAGGGGGCTTGGCATGTACTGACATTCTTGATTTTCCTGAGGCTAAGTTGCTGCAACTGGTTTATATAATGCTGGTGTCTATAAAAAGATGGTGATAAATTTGGTATGTGCAGTATAATCACCTTTCCTTTACAGGGCATTAAGTCAGCAATAAGCCTGCAAAAGGAAATTCACTCTGTGATGATGCAGAATTGAGTTGATAAGAAATGCAGACTCAGAGATGCTATGAAAGTTCTCTAATTTTCTTTGACTCTGTGTTGGCATTATTTTCATGGATACAGATTGAGTATGAAACCAAAATAAGGTGATTACATTATTCCTATGCTTTTCCATACCATCAAAAATGTAATGGCTAGTTGCTGCCCTCTGTCCCTTTCTACTATTTTGGTGCTCGTTGTCTACATAAAGCTGGAAGACTTAATATTATCAGCTGCATAGTCCAATATAAGTATTTGCCTAAATTCAGAAAGTGGCATTGAAAAAAAAAGCATTTGAGAACATCTAAGCCAAAATGAATTGAGGTTGACATGCATCAAGAAGGCAGCAACACCAAAGAAACAACAGTGAGAATAAACTTACTCTTGGAGGTGGTGTTGTTGTTTGTGGACAAACTGGACAGCACTCTCCAAAAGGAATCTCTGGGTTGGGGCAGTCCAGCTCCTGGTCATCACAGATGATGTCATCGCAGAGAACAGATCCCGAGTCGCACACACAGATTTGGCATGGCTCTGGTTTCCAAACATCCCTGTCAGCATAAGCCTGCCCAAGATGGGTACATCCTGTGACTGGAAAGAGAGACAAAATTGTGTTGGGTATTATTTCAAATGTGTATTCCAAATCACAAATGAGCAATGTGAAAACTGTTGGATAGTTTGTTCGGTTTTCTGGTTCATGCATGTGAAGTAAAAGGCTAAATGCTGCTCTTCAGGCACTGGGGGGATCTGTTACATTAATTGCAGAGTCTGCTCTGAGTCTATAAACAGACATCAGAGGAAACCTCCTGGAGCTGAGCCAAAGCCCAATTAAACCTCTGATAATCTTCTGTCTTGAGTAATTTTAGTGTCAGACTGAGTTACTGTCTAATTAGCAATCAAATTCTCGGCTGCAGCTAAAGAGTAAATGTGCCAAAGCTCTCCAGCAAGAGTGCCACAGGCCCCATGTGCCAACATGAACCCTTGCACATGGATGTGGAATAAGCCATCTGTCCAGCACCAACTCCTGTCTCCAGCATCTTGCATTAATACCTGCCACAGAGGGGTTTCAAAGAGTTTTTTGAAAGCCAGCATATGTGACAGATCTGAAGGAATGTTCACATGAATTGCCCAAATGGTTTGAAATTATTGTGTCAGCTAGCCTGCTTAAATGTTACAAGTGTCTTTTTTCAGAAAAAAAACATTGTTCATCTGTAATATTCATGGCTTTGTGAATTCCTTCCAGCAGCTGTTTTACTGATCAAATTTGTTATAGACTATGAACATGAAAAGGCTGATAAAAACTGCCTTGACACATTAAATTTTGGGTTGGTATTTTCTTAGAAAAACATGATCCAGAAAGCCAGGTCATTTAAGAACTCCATATAAAATAATATTAAGAGCATCTAATTTTAGTTTTACAAGCTCATTTTAAGTTTTGTAGATGTTATTAGAAGTCTTTGATTGCAAACATAAGTATCAGTGAATGTCAAGAAAGATTTTCTATCATGGATAATTAAAATAATTCAGTTTATAAAAACAGCATTCTGGAGAAAGAGCTATTTTTGTGCCTACATCATTCTTAGAACTTTAATACAAGGATAATTTACCTACTACACACCACCCTTCAAAAAGAAAAACAAAATGACAGAAGATATAATTCAAATCTCTGACATTAAAATTGCCACTGGCTCAAGGCAGAAATTTCTGAATATCATCAAATTGTAATGGCCACAATTATCTAGTATGAGACTGAGCCCAAAATTATTGCAATTCCTTCCTATGGGTTATGCAGTTTCATTTTTTTTTTCCCTCCCTGCACCTTTAATTTCTGTTTTTAATCTTTCCATCACTGTGTTAGTACCCTGGTCACTTTTTTTTCCCTTTTTCTTCCTCTCTGTATTTGTGGGTGTGTGTTCCCATTCCACACCAATGTTCTTTGGCAATGGGCACACTTAGATGTGTTTCCTCTCTTCTCATGCTTCCCCTGCATTTCACCTCTCCTATAACATGTAACTTCCCTTTTAATCTTCTGTGAATCCTTTTATTTAGGATTATTTATTTATTTATTAGGTTAGCTTGCCCCTGCTCCTTTCCCACTTCTCACCCAGCTTCTTTTCCTTGGGCATATTGACCTGACATTTTCCTCTATTTAACCCATGGAACTCATTACCTCCTAAGAGCTCTGGAAGGGCAATGAGGAATACAATCATGGAATGCCTCCCTGAGGGGAGAGCTGGAGTGCAGACCTTGGGACAGAAGGGTTTTTTTCCTCAGTTTCAATCCTACTACAGGCTGTCCATGTCCATGCACACCATCTTATGTTGTTTTTGCACTTACAAAAGAAGCAAACAAGAAAATGTTGCCTTGCAAAGGCTGGCACTCCTTATGGTTAAGAGTTTATTTTGACCACTATCTTGATTAGAACAACAAAGCTTCGAAACCCCCTTCCAGATATTTTCATGCCAATATTTTTTTTTAATTTGCCTGATATCAAGCTGGGATCCAGTATTTTACCTTAAAATGGAAAACCTTCCAATGGCATATGAAAACTCACTCCCCTCAGACATTCTCTATCACTTAGAAACTCAAGTTTTCCGCTCCTTTTGGGACTCTCTAGAAACTTCATATTCTGCACAAGAGAGATGGAGAGGAACTGCTCATTTCCAGGACAGCCTCTTCCTCACACCCAGTGTCACAGGGTTATGGCATCAGAGGATGCTGCTTCAAAGGACAATGCCTAACCATGTGTACAATTGAAGAGGGTCTAGACATCCTTCCTTAATCTGCCAAGCTAGAGCCAGTTTCTAAACACGTTGCTTGGCTTCCCAATTCTCACCCCACAGAACCATATCCATGGATCCCAGGCAAATAAGCTGATTCTCTCCTTAGTTAGGTGCTGACTGTTTCTGCAAGAAACATTTCCCTCTTTTTCACAAACCAAGATCTCACTGTGGGAACTTAGGGAAAAAAACAGGCTGCCCAGTCTTGACAAGGCTAGTGACAAATATTTCCTGACAAACAAGAAGGCTGAAACATAGAAGTGAAGGACTATGAATGAAATCTTTATAGCTTCTGTAGTGACTCAAAAGAAAAACCAAACCAGAGTGGCTCATTGCACACATGAAGCCCTCGAAAGCTGTGTGCTGTGGGAGGCAGAACCTCAGCAGAGCTGCTGGGGAGGTTAGAGCTTGTCATCCATCCTGAAGGAGTGGCTGGATGCACCCTGGAGAGCATGGATGGGCACAGATCCACGTCACCCAGAGCAATGATCTACTCAGCTGTCACTCTGCTTGAGCACCTACCAGTTCCACAGGCTAAAATCTTTTTTTTTTTCATTTGTAAACTTAATAAGGAAGGGGAGAAATTAATTTTTTCTAGGGCAAGTCATAATTGTTAAATATAAATACCATTATATGGACCTAAAATAACTTAATATTTTAACTATTTGCTCTTGTAATATGCAGTTATATGAATTGCATAAACATATAAAGAGATGCATATGTTTTTCTGTACCCAAAAGATGTGTTTGATTAATTGTGATATTCTGATTTTCAGCTCCCAGTATCACTTTCTTAGCCTTTCAAAACTACATATTTTTTTAACTGTGTTTAATACAACAAGGTTCTTATTTACTAAGAAATTCATATCCAGGGATTTGAATCTTCATATGTCAATTTCTTCATAATTCTTAACTTTTTTTTCATTGATTTGTTGTTTTGTTATTTTCAGAGATGTGATCTTGTTGCCTTACAGCAGAGGACAGCTCCAATGAGGAGCAGAAAAAGGCAATCTTCCCTGTTTTTGCACTGCTAGTTAGAAAAGATTCTGTTTTCAGGACAGAAGCAGAGTCTTTCCTCGGTGCCCAATTTTTTACACTGCAAATACTCACCTGCCATATATTATTCAACATTAGCAATAAAAATTGTGGAAATTTAAAATGTGGAACAGCGATTGATAATTTTACATTAATAAGGAAATAAAGGAGATTTCTCTGCATTTTTACAAGCTTGTCATTCAGTTGTGCTACAGTAGATGGCCTCATTTAACAGGAAGACGACAAAAATTTGAAGACATATGGATATAATGACATTCATATTTGCTTCTAACTTTCTGGACATTGTTAAATGAATTAAGAAATAAGCTAGAAGAGCTGCAATGAAAACTGCCATGGCCTTTGGCAGAATGAAAGTATTAAATAGATTTCCAAAGGAAACTTACATCTGGGAAGACTTAGGGTGTTAAAGACACCCCCTCAGTGCTCAGATGTAGATCTGTGTGTCAGCATGTTATGACATAATGCATTTTGCATTGCTCATAAAGATTAACCATTAGCTCCAAAATCCTTTGGAAAGCTGATTTGTGCTAAAGCACTGGCGAGTAGCATATAGGAATAATGAGGTTATAAAAAAGCTGACTTGTCTGCTTCTAGACTTGTGATATAACAGCCACATACTTGCCTTAGCCAGCTTTTCTTATTGATTCCTAAACATACCCATTAGCCTGAGATTTAAGAAATATTAGAATTGAACAGTATTTGTCTATGGCAATGCACAAACTTATTCTTCCTCCCAGAGCCCTAAATATAATGGCTATATAGCATGTCCCTTCTGTGGCACTTACTGCAATGCTTTGTTGGAAGCCCTGTCAATCTCTAGTGCACTGTTTAAAAAGTTTAATATTTGAAAGCCTGTTTTAAATTGAAATTATGAAGTTTACTGAGCATTCATGTTGTAATAGGCTTTGCTGTGTGAAGCAATTCCCCAGGCCAGCCTAAATAGTGAATAAAATAAAAAAAAAGGCAAGGCAATAATTTCTGTATGCTGGTTTTAAATTATTTCCCATTCTAGGAAGACTGGCAGCTGTCCATAAGCAGACCTATAGTGAAACCTGAAAGGAAAATCACAATTTAGTTCCAAAGGACCTATAAGTGGGGTACATAGAAAAGCCCAAATGTATACAAGGGAAAACAGAGATGGCCATTTTCATATGGCCTGAAAGATGACAGATGTCATATGGGACATAATCCCAAGCCCACTGAGGTGAAGGGGAATTTATTATCACATGAGAATCTGAACTACTCTGTAGTTGGTTTTGGCTTTGCATTTGTGCAAGCACCATGATCGTGACTTAACCACAATTTTATGGCAAAAGGAAAAAATTTCCTAATAGCATCCTCAAAAACCACAGGCTTTTCCACTTTGGACAAAGCCAATGTCCAGCTATTGCATTAGTAGCAGACCCCACATATCCAATTTACAGAGATGTGACTAAAGGGTTAGAAATTAAAAAACATCTTGAACTTGTCTGGTTCTGCCTCAGAGAGGGCAACAGTCCACACAGGGGTGACTCACGATCCTCCAGCAGCTGCCTAATGATGGCCTGGGAAGCAAAACTGAGGAGCTTTGGTCTGTGAGAATTTGATCACAAACACAATGAGTCAAACAAACAATTTCTGCTGTATTTAAAGTCAATCTGGTAAAGGCTAAAGCAGCAAGATGAGGAAGGTCTTGCCTCTAACTTTGACAGAACCCAAAGCCTGATGAAGTTAAGGGCATTTGCGTTACTTTTTTAACTGTACAAAACCAGTGCTTCCTCACTCTGACCTAGTTTTGGTCATTTGCTTTACAGGATGAGTACTTAAAAAATGGTTTTACTTTTCTTCTGTAGTAAATAAACTGTTAATTGCATGGCCCAGCACTGCCTGATACATTGTTTAAGCAAAGCACAAAGTAGAAGGGATATATGCTGTCTATTTTCAATACAAACACTATCATTCTCCCCGACCAGAGTAGGTGGAGGAATCCACCCCAATATGTGAAGCAATGCTGCTTTCCATTTCCTGAGCAGAAAAGAATGCCACAGCATCTACCTTGAGGCAAATGGTTTGGGCTCCCTGTCTGGTGTTAGGACGATGTTTATAAGAAACTCAAACACTCTCGTTCCATCCCATCATTAGTAATGGAAACAAGCAGACTCTCATAATGAATGAATTGGCCGGAGCAGCCGGGATGGCCTGGATTGTTGGCATGTCTGGTCAGTGCTGAGTACTCGAAAGGGCTCAAATCCTGTCTGGGTCACAGGAGTCAGGAAAGGAGGTGGAAAAAAAGGAAAAGAAATGGTCTGACAAGTTGGGTTTTTTCCACTGCAAGGCCTTCATACATTCTCTCAGCTGGAATTGTCTTAAACAGCTAATTAATTGAATCCACTTCACATGGTGCATGAGGACATAAGGGCCAATTCAGGTATCCATACCTATTGGGATATTTTCAGGTTTAATAGTATTGATTTTGTAAGGCTTCTCCACGTGTGATTGGAGGTAATGAAACCTCCATTTATTAAACACTTAAATGTAGATTGTGAAAAACCAGAGTGGGTCAGCCTTAAAAATCCTTTCATGGTCTTTGAGCTGTAGAAGGAAGAACTGCTATCAGGTGGAAGGGAAAAGGAGTGTGAATGAATAGTTCACAGATTTCCCAAGTTTCACACCAAAAAGGACAGCTACATCCTGTTCATTCAGAATGAAACTGGAGCTTTCTTACTTCTAGGGATGCTTGTCTGCCAAGGAAGCTGGCTTTCGAACAGTTCTGCCGCTGCGCCAGTCCCAGTTTTCCCCTTTTCTCAGATACAGAGTAAGAAAGAGAGGGCTGCTTATAAGAATGCTGATTAAGCACAATACTGTGCTTGTCTGCCAGGGGTGTTGCAGGATGGAGTCACGTGCTGCTTCACTGGCAACGTACAGAAGAGTCTGGATCCTCAGGTGAAGGATCCTTGTGTCACATAGCCAAATTATCCTTGCTTCAAGACCCACCCAGTCTGTAGGTCAGATTACAAAATAAATAAGAAAAAAGCAGGCCTGCACTGGTACAAACAAGTGCTTGCATTTTAAACAACTCATTCCTTACTCCCTTCATTTGTCTTTATATGCTACAAATGCCACAACCTTTCTGCAGACTTTAAAAAGAAATATCAGGATTAGAGTATATCCTAAACATATTTGTTACCAAGTAAAATACAAAATGCCTCTATTTCCTCTGCAGATTATTGGCTTTTTTCCTAATCTTTCAAAGTGTGATTTAAAAACTCTAATTTTATCTTGGTTGAAAAACTCTGCTTTATCTTCAGAGGGCTGTTGTTCTTCTCAAAAGGTAATGTGGTCTGAAGCAGCTGATTCTGTCACACGGTTCTGTCTCAACATTTGTGTTTCACAAATTTCTCTATTTGAGCATGCATGCTGACACCCTGGAATGATGTTCTTCATACAACTTCCAAAGGTCACCCTGCCACAGCAGTGCTGCAAGGAAATAGTGAGCAGAGATATCCCATCAGAGATGTTACACAACAGCCTCGCTGCTTCAGCTGGCGTCAGGCATGAGAAACTGTGGCAAAAGAACTCCCTTGTTTCAAAACTTGTAATGAGCAAACAAAGTGCAAGGTGGTTGCTTTGCTGTTTTGGTTGAGGAGGGCTGGTTTTTGCAGAACTGTCATTTCAAGCTGAGTCATACAAGGGGCAGGATAGAGCAGACTGCTCTATATCTATCACCTTGCTTCTTTCTTGGGGCTGCCCAGAGATATGTTGACTGTCTGTTCCTGAACTCATAAAAGTAATTTTGAGGAAAAACTGCTGCTGGATTCAAGAGACAGCTATACCCCTTTTGTTCTTAGCTATTCCTTGACAGCATCATGGGCCAAATTGCTTTTTGCATGGGAGGAAGATATTCCTGAATGACCATCTGTATTGAGATGTTACTCTGGGATTTCCTCTCCAGTGTCCCCTCTCAACAGTCTGACTCTGTGACTCAATTATATTTATGCTT
The DNA here is from genome assembly GCA_025584955.1 of Alethe diademata. NCBI lineage: Eukaryota > Metazoa > Chordata > Aves > Passeriformes > Muscicapidae > Alethe > Alethe diademata. The sequence goes on along the minus strand of JANRMJ010000107.1, from coordinate 6,884,433 downwards.
GTGTCATTTTAGTAGAGATCAACCTCTTTTTGCCATAAGCTGCAGAATTCAGATAATTCCTTCCTGATTAAGGGTAACCACTGCGTGATCAGAACCTCCCTTGATTTTACTGGGCTTTGAATCAGACCTAAAAAATGTTAGCTTCAAGTCATTCTGCTGGTAACTGAAGCTTTTCAGTGCCTGACAAATCTTTTACTAAGGGTAACATTAGCATTAGAGCAGGACACAAAGTAAGAAGACATTTCATCATAATTTAGTGCACTCAAGGCCTTTTAGAGGGATAATTGCGTCATACTTCGGCTACTCTTCAATCACTGGTAAAATGCCTATGAGATTTTTCCATCCTCTCTGTTCTCACATTGCAATAATTTTTGTCCCATGTGGTGTCATGCTAAGAATAAGCAACAGGCTGCAAAGAACTTCATTTGTGGCCATTTAGTTGTAGTGCTGGCATAAATTTTAGTACTGCAGTAATATGATTTTAATGTGCTTCTTATCTTTAGAGTGAATGATACCAAATTCTTGCATAAAGACTTGTGTCTTAAACTAAGCAAAAATGGACTTAAATTCAAGCTCTAATATGTTTTCTGATGATTTAATGGATTTATAAGATTCTTTAAACATGCATTCTACTTGGGCATTCCTTGGGCAGTCAATGAAGACCTCTAGTCAGAATCCAAGTGTCAAGGTAACGTTAGTTTTGAACACTTGGCACCTTCCAATTGAATTCCATGAAAAGCTGGCCTAATATATTTCTAAAGAAAAGCAATACTTCAAGCTCAACATTACTAGGATTAATTAAGGGGAAAAATTTACTAAAATACAGCACAAGATTCTGCCAAACATAAAAAAAATCACCCCCAAGGTGTAGCTCAAAGACATACTTCTGCATTCCTGATTTTAGCTAGGACCAGGAAGAGTTTATAACAAGAGTTTACAACATTAGAGAGATCTTTGAGGCATTTCTTGCAGTAGGTCTGTCCTGGGAAGAATAAAGAAAAAACTGGAAAAGTCATTGTGCACAGGTTTCCCAGGCTGACAGATCCAAAACATCATGAAAGAGAGGTTCAGCTTTTGATCTGATAAGAGAAAGGGAACAAATGGAAATTGATTGTTAAATCTTGATCCACATAGAACCTCATTTAAAACACTGAACTCTAACTACATAATTAATGATGCTTTAAGCTTCTGGCATGATAAAACCTAAACACTGCGTGGGGAAAAATTTATGACTTTTGTTTTGCAATGTCTAAATTTGTAATTAAAACAATTTTTGGCAGGTAATTAAAATTTCAAGTGGGACATGATCCTCTCTTTCCCCTCAGCTCTGTGAGAGGGCTAACAGATTTATGCAATGCTGTTTCTGTGGTTTGCCTTGGAAGAGATCAGCTTGGTTCAGTGCTTCTCTCCTGAGGCCGAAGCAGATGGGAAATATTACAATGGCAGTATAATCCATGTGGTAATATCATTTATATTTTCAGATACCTTGGACAAAGTCACCCCAATGTAACTCCACAGCCATAATGAACTTACATCTGAGATGAGTAAAGCAGCAGGGGGGCAAATTCTACGCTGGCCTAAGTCCCTGCACAATTTTATTGCTTTCCCTGTAATTTCAGAAGTTGGAAGTAAATGAAGGATTTGGTTCTTGAGTTTCGTATTCCAGTGAAGGATTAAAGTGCTCTGGCATACTGTCTAAAGAAAAGAATCATATCTTTGGCTGCCAATAAATTAAGGGTATTTGTAATTCAGAAGGTTGTGGTGGGGTTCTGAATGCATAGTGCATCATTAACCTAGTTTCATCTGCAAAACAGTTTGCATTCATTCATTCCTTATTCAAGTTTGTACTAATTCACCCCACATCCATTTTGGACAGTTTGTTGGATATGGATGGCACTATTTGAAATTCTTCTTCATCTGCCTCATAGAGGATATTAAATGGCTATTTGTACACTGGATACAACACTCTTATTGTCAACTTCCTAGGGCTACTAAAGTAAGTATTGTGAAGGTTTTCTCAGGGTACCAAAGACAACTTAATTTTGGAGACACTTTTAAATATCAAGTTCTATGCCTGGCCATTTTTCAAGCACAAAGACCTATGGATCTTCCTAACTAGTTCCCTCGTGAGGTGAAAATTCCCACTTTTGGTGCAGGGAAGAGCCTGCAAGCAGAGAGCTGACTTTTTATTAATATCAGAGGTCAGCAGCCTTGCTACTGAAGTGGCTGCTTGAGTCCTGGCACACATTTAGCTGTCCTTGCTCTGTGCAGCAACAACCCCAGCTGGCACAGGGAGAGAATAAACAGCACCACATAGCCCAGGAGGGCTGGAACATCTGCAGCAGACACAACCAGATCCAGCACAGTTTATCTGCTGCAGCCCTTAAAAGGTATGGGTGGAAGAGCTGGAGCCAGGGAGCACCTGATAAATGAACAAGCTCTGTACAATTCACTTTTTTTTTTTTATTCTTCACTGAAAGACAATTACAGCAATCTTTCTCTCTTCAGCTGCTCTGAAATAATCAGTTGGACTTGAAAACCTCTCTTCTTTCTTCCTCCATATTAATGCTATTCTATTCATACTGAAAAGAGGGAGCTACAAAGAGGACCACCCTGCCAACAGCCAAGCCACCAACAGCCTTAGAATATTGTGCAAAGAATCTTCAAAATGTCTGAACAGATTTCAATTACTCTTTTCAAAGATTTGCAATTCCCACTACACAGCCCATTGTTTGCTTTCACTAGGACATCCTTCTCTTAAACAGCTGGCATGGAATGACTACTGCTCTGTAGGGAAACAAGTAAACACCATACAGTAGATTTAAAGACAAAACCAGAGAAGATGTAAGCTCTCTTTTTTTAAGAGGCTCTCATGAACATAAAAGTGTTTTCCAAGAAAATACAAATCCTATTTTTTGCTGCTTATAGCTGAAGGAAAGCATGGGGGATGTAGTTTATTCTCCTTTGATGCTCAGCATGGCTATTACAGTGAACATCAAAGGAACAATGAGCGATGCTTCCCATATTTCCCATTAACTCTGTTCGGATGAGCAATTGTTTCTGTCTGGTCTGTTTGGAAAAAAAAAAAAAAGATGTGATTTTGTTCTTGCTTATTTTCCTAAAAGCAAGTAGAAAGAAGGAAAAGAGAAGAAGTAGCACAAAGGGAAAGAAGAGAGAAGAAAAAGATGTTTGCCTCAAACTGCCTTCTAATGCACCGACTGGTCACTGGGCGTGAACTGCAGGGAGCTTCAGTGGGAACTGATTATGTCCAGGAGTTTTCCAAGAACTGCCAGAGCTGAATTGCTGTGGGAAGTATTTTCCAGACACAGATCATTTTTTCATATCTACGGCTGCAAAACGTGCCCGGGATGTTCCTGCAATTCTGCTGCCCTTTGCAGCGCTGGAGTTGGGAATAAAAGGGTGCCTGAAGCTGCCCTAGCAGCCCATGAAAGGTTTGCACTCAAGAGGAAAGATTTCATCTGGTGGGAGAGCAGAGGTGCCTGTGCCACCCTCCAGGGTGGGATGCACAGCCACTTGGAAGAGAAATCCAGAAGCAGAAAGGGATGTATCTCCAGTGGCTGTGGACAGCTTTGCATTTTGCTGAAGGCCAAACTCTGCTAAAGTCTTAAATCTACAATTCACATCCCTCATTTCTTGGCAGACATTTGGGTGCCCCTTTAGCTGTAGGAGAAGGCCTAAGCTTTCAAAACAAAAACCCACATTTGGCCTTGAAATATATATATTTCCATTACCTTCACATTCTTCCTGTTTAAAGTCCTGTGCATGCCTTCTCCTTCACGGCAGACATCTCTTCACGGAGTATTTGTTTGAATCAAAGCAGGACAAAAATGTGCAGCCATTGTTAAAGGAGGTACCATTTTCATTCTCTTTCTGATAGTTCATGTTTAAATGAAGGGTTTGACACAAATAGGGGAAAATGGAAGTAGCCTCTGAGCTAATCTGAAAGGAATCTCCTCTGCTAAACTAAACAAAGCCAGAAGTCCCAGAGCTGAAGTTTATCCAAACTAAAGCCAACAAATGGTTGTTGTTGGAGGGGGTTATATCATGTTTTCCATTGTCATGTTGACATGAAACAGGCAGAGGCTTCCACTTTTCAAACTCAGAGACAAGATTGGCTCTGAAGTGAAAATAAATAAAGAGAAGCAGTGGTTGGAAGTAGGATAAGTTTCTTCAAATCAAAATTCAAAGAACCCTTCCTATGAAAGAGAAGATGAGAAAAAGTAACGGTTGCATGAAAATATAAATGAAAAATATAATGTACTATGCCTCTGTGTGAAAGATGAGCTACTCTACAGCCAATGGTGGATTTCATTCCTCCTTGCACCCTTCCAGCATTTAAGATAGAGTTAGCAGACCTCCCCCTCTCTCTCTTGTACTTATAGAAGAGACTTTCTGATTCCTGGAATTCATAATTATTTACTGCCTATGGAGGTTCTCTCTTGATTAACCATAGTCAGAAGCAATGCAAAAGTTAATATTTGAATTTTTGTTTTTTAATACAGTTTCAAAGCCACGTGAGAAATATTAATAGCATGATCACTACATATAAATATGCAAATCTTATTTTCCTGAAACAACATCTGACTGTGCTGAATGGAAAAATTCAGGAAATTCTCAGGGAATTCCTTACAGATTTTTCCAGTGACAAAATGTCTCTTGTCAGGGAAGCCACACAGAGGACAGAAAGTAAAGTTTCATGAACCCTGTGCATCGAAAGATTCAATGGAAGAAAAAAATCCCTAGAGAAGTAGGAATCTGCAGCATCCCCTGGGCTCCGACAGGCATCACACTGAGGGCCAGGGGCTGCAGCATTCTCTGCACCCAGCCAGGCTGCCCCTCAACAGCCTGACCTGAAGCTACAGAAGTAAAATAACACTTCTTTTAGCCCTCCTGGAGCAGGAGCCACATCTCTGCCCAGTTCTCCTTTTGTATAAGGTGCATTATCATGGATATGTAGAAGGAGGGATAGGCTGGTAAAGTATTGCAAAAGGTAAATGATGACACTAAAATTTTTGTTTCATGTAGGGTTGAAGGTTATTTATAATCTGCCAAACACCAAAATAAGAATGTCTCAAAATTATAGATAATTGCAGTAGATACTGAACTCTAGACCAGGTTAGTAATGTAATCTACAATTTACCAGGCTACAACATGGAGAATGAGCTAACAGTAGCAATGTTGAATCAGAAAAGATTTTATTATACCTTTCTCAACTCTGTTTTATTTTTGTGTGCTGCCAGTAATTAATTGAACTGTGCTCCATCTTATCAAACTGCAATGATGTAGGACTCTAATCAAGTTACTTTAAGACCATAAACCCCCCTATTTGTTAACAACATATCTTTGCCATTGCCAGCAATTTCCCTTTTCTTAACTGAGATCTTTTGCCCAGTTTCTTAAACAAGCATGACTAAAGAACAGCATTATCTGGGGTATTAATGGTATGACCATTGCACTAATATCTAATTTTGTGAGCTTTGACAAGTCATTACTCCAAACCAACAAATTAAACCTTGCAACTCTTACAGCAGCTGTGGCTTGTGCTCTTCAGCAGCCTGGGAACCTACCACAGAAATATCAAGAGTAATACAGTGCTCCAGGTGCCCACCAGCCTGGGAAAATGCACTTTGTTATTGTTTGCCCTTCCTGGTAGGCTGAACTTTTAAATTGTGAAGAGGTTGCTTTTTAACCCCAAATGCTAAATACCACTCTGCATTGTTTCCATTACTGACCCTCAGCATGTTGTCCCAATTACGGGGGCATTTCTGCCATTTTCTGCAGATTTCTGATTAAAACAAGGTGTGAACAACACTAGCACATAGCTGGGGCAACAACTAATGGAACAGTGTCCATCTGGTTTCTCAGCCAACCTGTGGAACAAAAAAAGTGATGGTAATTCGTTTTTTTCTTTCTGAGTAGCATTAATTACAGCTCTCTCCCAGCTGTTGTGTAAGGCTGGCATCAGCAGAGTTTGCAAGTGACACCTGGCTGCTTATTTCAAACCTCAACACTTTGGCAGAAGCTGGAAGAGGAAATAGGATCTGCTTGTAATCTGCAGCACTAAGAGGAGAGCAAACCTAATGACTCTGACTGAGGCATCAACAGTGAAGTTTGTGCCAGCAACAACACCCATTTACCTCTGCCTCTCCCCCCTGTAATAAAGCAGTGGATGTTTCCAACTCCACCTCCTCTTTCAGAAAAATCAGTCTGTGTAGATTTGGTGATTTGATCTCAAGTCAAAAACAAATCTGGAAAATAATGAAAGGGTTATGTAATAGTCTCATTTTCTAAGGCTAATGTGTTCCAGGGGTGTGTGATATAAAATGTGTTTATGAAATTTGTCATATTTCCAAGAACATATATATAATGTTTAGAGGGGGTGGATTCCCCAGGCTTTCATTTAACATGATTTTTCCAGACCAGAAAGGAATGTTTCAATTTTCCTAAGCATAACCTTGTCTGCCGTGTGCTTGGTAAAAAATAGCTAGGAAAAATGGAAGGAGAGGAGTAGACCCCAGGTATTTCATTACTTCACATAGTCCAGGTGACTTATGATGGTTAATTATCTCTTGGCACACAGATGTGCATCATCTGGTTTTACTGTCAAAACTCTGGAGGGAAACCTTTCTGAGTTACCAAAACGTTTGAGCAGAGATAGTTGTGTTGTTAGCATTATCCTTAAACTGGAAATTTATCAACAAAAAGCACATGTGTGCAGTGTTCCATTCAGCTAACTGCTAAACATGACAGTCTGGCAGTCTCACAAATAAATGACATCTGTACAGTACCCATCCTCTTCAAATGCTGTCTAATCCTTCCCAGTTAATTAAAAAAAAAAAAAAAATTAAAATGGCCAAATCAGCTGCTTACAAGTTTTCCTAAAATATCATTATTTTCTCAGGGATCAGAAGTTGCTGCTTAGTAGGAAAAGTCATTTGCATTTTGCCTCTTGAAGCCTACATGTAATGGTTACATATCATTTTAAAACTGCAATTTGCAACTGAAAGTAATATTAAAGGTCAATAAGACTTGTCAGAGAGATTTTAGCATTCAGCCATTACCTCAGAAATGAGTTTCCTGACCAAACATCCAAGATAATACTTGCATTACAAGGAAAACACTAAATTACCTTAGAGCAAAAAATTACTTGGAATAATACTGAAGGGTTTCTGGCATTGCTGTCACACTGCTTTCAGAGCAGGAGAGTTTTCCTAATGACCTCAGCGAAGTTCCTCAAGGACTGGGGTGTACCTGGAAGTATCCTCCTCTGGCTGACTGAGGTGTCCTTTAAGCATCACAGATGCAGCTGAGACAGACCCATATCCATCTGACCTCCCTTTTGGCACTGATGTGAGGATGCTGTGGATGTGCTTCCTTTGTAGGCAGTGGAAACTGTAAAATACGTCCAGCCTGCCTAGCTAAAATTTATTCTGCCTTCTGGAGGTAGCTGTCATGATTGCCTCTACAAACTCAAGCAAAATGGATGAATGCAGCCTGCAAGGCTTAGGAAATGCTTTCACAAGTTGTGCTTGCTGGGCGGAGAATGGATTTCCTTCCTAAAGAAGCATTCTAATATCCCACACTTTTGAGTAATTTAATATGCAGGATGTAAATGTGCCTCCAAAGGGTGGCACTGAATATGCATTTCTGGACTCTGAATCATCTGTGGTGTCAGAAGTGCCGGCCTCCTGTCCTGTTGGCCATCAGGGGGCATTTTATCTAGAACACGGGCAGGGCTTGAAAGCCCTGACACACATCAGAAAACCTGGATTGTGTCAAGGTGATTTCATCTCCAGGCTAAAAACATCCTGGTGGATAACAGGGACATACAGCTTTTGGTCATGGAATTCACAGAATATTAATTGTTGCACAGTATGCAGATCCCAAGCACTAGAAGAGGTTTAGCCTGAGGCTGTACTCAAATCTCCATTCCAAGCTATTGCAGCAAGACAAAGAAACACATAGCCCAGGGGTACCTCTGACTACCCTAAACTCAGTGTATACTGAGCGGTTTCCTTAATATCTTGCCAAGTCTTGTCTCCTGGCAGGCTTTCCCAAGGAAAATTTTATATTGACTTACATTTGATACTAACCATATAAACATTTTTCTTGACAAGAGAGAGCATTTCAGCATGTCTGGAAATTCTCTTTTCAGTTGTGGAAAATCTGGTTTCCCAGTCCATTCCCTGCCCTGCACATGAATTAGTGATATGAATAATCAACCCCTTCAATTATTATTTTCTATGAGAAAAGCATATTCAAATGTGTGGAAAGAAACATTCTAAAGTGAGGAGAGAATCCAATTTTTAAGGGATAGCTAGTGATTTAGCAGTCTCTCTGTGTAACCTCATCCCTGTAAATAGTATGGAAGTTAGCCCAGTAAGGAAATGTTACACCACCATGAAACAGGAATGTGGCAGAGAAATGAGAATACTCATTCACACTTCATTTGTGTATTGTTCTTCTACCCAAAATTTACCATTTATTGAGTCAAATATATGTTGCACCTCAGAAATGTCCAGGGATACGACTAGAGTGAGGGAAGGAGACCTGACACTCAGGAGGGGTTTGTTTATGGAGAGAAATAAAATTGATGTTCCTTCTCTTTATATTGGATGGTCTTTCAGTACTTATCCCTCTGACAATGGACACAGGCATATAAAAGAACACTTTCTGCATTTTAAATATAAACAATATATATAGTCTGCTGCTGTAAGCAGAGAAAACTCACAGCACACATTTGCTCAAATGTTATAATCACTGCATTTCATAATCCTTGTAATCTAATTGAAGATTATTGTAGAGACAGTTTGTATGTGGCAAAGCAGAAACAGAAAAGGGTCAGTTCACAGTAAATTCTGTTTACTCTCTACAGAATATATGTATCGGTGGTTTTTTTTTGTTTTTTTTCTTGTTTTTTTTTTTTTTTTTTTTAATAGGCATTAGGCTTAGCCTGTGTCTGTGCTAGGTGAGGGAGGCTGGTGCTGCAGAGGCTGTTGCCTGATTTGCCCATGCACAGATCCTCCTGAGCTCCAAGTGCTCCAGTGCCAACAGGCTGCTCCTGGTGGATTCACACTCACCCCTCGGCAGAGGTCCCTGTCCAGGTATGGTGAGACAGATGGGTTTGCCATGAACTGGCTCAAGAAATCCTTTTCATGATGTGTGTCATACAGACTAGTGTAGGGTGTGGTTTTAGAGGCATTTGGCTTTCCTTTACACCACCACAGTTTCTTTGGCTGCTGCTTATCAAGTTAATTGCAAGGTTGTTCCTTGCCCCTCTGTAGGAGTAAATAAATTGCTGATCTCTCATATTTACTGCAGAGAAAAGTGTTTTATCTTAAGGAAGGTCTGGTTTACAATATCTGGCAAGCAGGAACTGAGTACGTCCAAAAAAGGTCAGCTGTACTTGTGGAATGCCATCTGTTTAACTTAAATACTCATACTACACTTATCTTCACTCTAGGTTGAATTCTTGTATACAAAGTACTTCTCTGCCCTCTGTACTCCATGTTCACTTGGTTTTTGACATTCTTGCTCTCTGTAAACATGCACACACACACTCACATGGACTTCCACATACCATCAACTGCTAATCAGTCTCGTGAGGGGCTGAAACAGCCTGCAGATGCCCAATTCAAACTATTGCAGCTGAGGGAATTCATTTACCCTCCTGCTCTATGCCAAAGTAAAAATTCTGCAAGCTGACATATTTTCATATATCACTCTTAAAAACTCCTTCAACAAAACCGAATTTTAAGGCTTTTTTTTCCCCTGCACACAAATTGTTGAAAGAAACCCCCACGCTGCCAGTGTAAGACAAGCAAGTACAAAGGAGAACTCCAAATAAAATAGCTGGAAGCAAAGACTTATTCCTTCTGACAAAGAGCTTCCAGGCAGCACAGAGCTAGCAGTTAAAATGTTATTCCTAGAGTTAAAAGAAATAGCTTAGAATCCCTCCGTTGTCTGTAGCAGGAAAACAAGCAAGAACAAGAACAATTGCAGCCAGGGCAGACAGCACTGTAAAGTCCTTCTAACTTTAAAGAAAGCAAAGCAAAGAGAAACCTTTGGGATGATATCCTGCAGCTTTCAACTTCACCATTAAATATCTGACTGCTGAATTAGTGAAGGAAAAGTGTTCTGGTGAGATTCGTGCATACACATTTCTTACAAGCTACTAAAATTATTGGTAAAAATAAAAATAAAATAAAAACATGAAATCATAAGAAGCTTAAATTACTCACCGACTTGTTGTGCCAAAATAACTGAGGGTTGAAACACGGCAAGAATGAGCAAAGTTACTTTTTGCACAGAGCTCATCATGTCTAAATATTAGACATGAGACTCTCTGTGCAAAAATAAAAATGGGGGGGGAAGAAAAAAAATCTATTCAAAATAGCAACATTGGTTGTTCCCTGCCCTTCCAGCACCGGGCCATGTACAGAACTCAGCCACAAGCATTCCCCAGCTTTGGCCTTAAATAGGAAAAAAATTGGCTTACTTTTCTTTTCCACCCCCTTTACTGAAACATGAGAAGAAGACCCATCCCCTAACAGTAAATGAATGATTAATATTTCTCTTGGCTTTACAGAAGACTAAAGTCAACTAAACAAGATACACAGCACATCTGGAACTTTTGTGTGTGTACGGAACGCATGCTGACACTGTATATGAACAGTTAGTGTGCACTCTGTGTGACATATATGCATGTGAAAAAAAAGCCCCGTGCCAACGCCCTCGGGGCAAAGCATTTTTTCCTGTTAATTAGGAGTCAATGGGTAAAACACAAAGAGGGGTTTTAATTCTTAGTGCTCCCTAACAAAGATAAAAGGTAAGTAGCAATGTAGCTGCACAGACTGAAAGAATCCCAGAAGTGGAGGAGAAAACCTGGGTATTTCTGCTGATGAGCAATCTGACTTAATGAAAGGAAGGCCTGAAAATCACACTTCTGTTCCAGTGCTTTTCTCACCATTTCTACCTCACAACGTGATTTTGTGTTACATGAGGAGAAAGCAGGTATTTAAAAAAAAATTATGGAGAGAACAAGATTTAAAATCACAAGCATCAATCTCTCAACTAAATCTTTTCAAGTAATTCAGTTTGATGCTGTCATTACAACATTTGAAAGGAATGCAGAACAGTTTTCTTGTCTGCTTGCTCCTCAAACAAGAAGGTAGAGAGGACAAAAAAAAAAAAAAGAAAAGAAGTCTTGAGATAAGTCTTGAGATTACTAATGCCTTTTAAACCTAGTTATTTCTTTATTCCACACAAAATTTTACTGAGAAGAAGATCAGAACACACAAATTTGTTTTCCAGATCAGATAGTTTGAGTAGGTTTTGTTATGAATTGAGTTTTGCTGGGAATGCAGCCTTAAGAGATCCCAAGGTGAGTGCAGACAGAAAGCTGTCACAGTGGACATCTCTGCTAAAACAATAAACAAACCAATTGCTGCTCTCAGTCAATCAATCTGATCCAGGTCACATCCTGCAGAAGTGACCATTCATTTGTTCCCAAGTGTTGCTGAGATTACACTGACCCAGGGAACCATCCCTCCTTTCAATAATTTGTGAGTGCTGTGAACAGTCATCCAAAAAAGGGGGCCTGCATCTCTGTATGCATCACAAAATAAGAACATGTTGAAGTTTAATCTAGTAGGTATTGGATCTAATTTCAAAACCTATTTGTCTGAAATAAATTTGCACTTAAACTGAAACACCCTCTTCTGCTGGGGTCATGTGAGGTGGAGTAGGTTGAAGCAAGTATGAAGAGGTCTTAAATAATTTGATGTCACTTTTACATATCCTGAGCATCTCTTCTGCATCTTAAATATTTATAAGGTATGAATGTCTCGATACATTCCAAAGGAATTACACACCACTATTTTACCCTGAATCTCCCAATATTCCATGCTGTAACTGTTGCATTGGCAGAACTATTTCCTGCAGGTTTGGGTTTTCATGTCCAGGATCATGTGACTTAACAGATTAGCTTATTTTGTTTATAATATCCAAGTAGCTACAATCAACAAACAGATAACCAGCTCCTGTTGAGCCATCCTACAATATGAGACAACAGGCTTCCAATTCTTATGCAAGGGCCTATAAGGTTTTCTCCTCTTCTGGAGTTATGCTCAGAACAAGAAATAAATCCTAGAACCTGGATTTGTTTGTCTCTCTTTTACAGAAGTGTACAAACAGATCAAACCCTGGATAAAAACCATTCTCAGCTATAGAAAGAGAATTAAACTGAATTAACAGTTATCAAGATCACATGCAGGTCAATTTACTGTAACAATGCCTATATGTTTGTCACAGTAATTGTTTAATTTTCATGAAGCTTAATGACTGTTACTTGATAAGTATTCACCATTGAGGAAAAATAAATTCATTCAAGGTCTTTGACTTAAAGACCCTTTCACACTGAGTTGTGCAATTTTTTTTTAGCCTGCTTGACCACAAAAAATATTTCTCTAAATTTTTTAAATCTAACCTTTCGAAAAAAGAAGACCCTTGAACTCCCTTATTTTTACAAATGCTCGCCTTTGGTTTTTACACTACAACACTTGTCTGAGTAAAATTTATGTTCTAACTCTTCTGGATTGTCCACCTTAGATATATGGTTATTCTATAGCTAGATTATGAACACAGTTTTATCCATAACACCTACTATTTGCCATAGGCATGAGAGGATCAACATGTGTGCTTGAATTTGTACAGAAATGGATCCTGGGGTTTATGTATAGAAGCATAAACCATATCTCTTAATGGTTATATCCCATAAAAACAATAACCCTTCCTTGGGTTCTGCAGTGTGTTTGCTGTGGTTTAGGAACAACACATAGCAATGCTCAGCTGCTAAAATTCCTCATCAGTAGTACCTTCACATAATAATGGTTGCAGAATTTATTTTGTAACTCTAGTGTAAAACTCTCTGCCAATTGCCACTTACTGTCACAAGTCAATTCCTTTTGAGTGGAATTCACCATTTTACTTACGTGCCTCGAGGAGGCTGTGGCACAGCAACATTCCTTGAACATCCTCTGCACACTTTGTGTTCAAAGTCTTCCTTTTCACATCCTCTGCACAGAAACAGCCACCCTAAAAAACAGTTCTTGAGTCTTGCCGGCAATTTTGGATTATTCAGCAGGTAGCTCTTGTTTAATACTCATTTTCCTAGGGGTGCAATATCATGGCATCTGGACTAAAGTGGAAGAGGTACTCATATCAAAATTGGTGCACCTCTGATGGAGGAACCTGAAACAACTGTTTGTAAAAGTGATTGAATGTATTTGTGCTGTAGGGTAGATACCATAAAAGATGTGTAGATCAAAACTGTTGACTACCTCTCCATCAGATGCTGGAATATTCATGCCATCTGGGATTCCTTCTGCCTGTTTGAGTATTGTGGTTAGTGACATTCTGCCTAAGAAAGCCAAGTGAGAGACTAGCTTTTACATATTTATCAGGTGACCTCTGGTCTACCCCTCCAAAAGGTCAGTCCTCAAGTAAGTAAGTTATATAAGTGAAACTTTAAAAGTTCCCAAAGCTCTGGCCTGTAGAATCAGTTCGTAATTATTCCTTGTTTCTGAGAGCTTAATCTGAACTAAGAATCTTCAGATTTTGCCATTGCAGTTACTCCTATGCCAGCAACAAGATAGCTGATTTTTTTGTTGTTCTTTGTGGATTTTAATGATGGCTAAGAATCTCCAAATTTTAAAATGAGTGTATAGTTTCACAGGAATAAAGCACTGTGAATAGAGCAAATAGTGTCAGAAAGCACATTGGAGGAAAGAACCTACAAGAAAAACTGAATCTAGAGCTACTAAACAAAGAAAACCCCAAGACACAGCCACATACTTCTGAACCATATCTGTTTGTGAGCTAGAAGCATTGCAAACTATGACTGATGCCCTAATGGACAATTACAAGAATGAAGGCAGCCAAAGCAATGAAATGGTTTCATTCTTCTCCCATATTTCCATTTTCACTGAAATTTTATCCTAAGACTACGGGAAATCGGGTTTTGAGACCCAGCCTCTTGTTCACATGTGCTCTTTTTTCAGCTTTGCACATTCTCAAGGTTTCCACAAACTAAAATTCTCTTTTTTTTTTTTCCAAAGTCCTGTGCAGATTAAATAAAATCCTTCATCTGAGTCATGTTGGGAACTAACTGTGTCACAGCACAGCTGTGAAGGCTCTTAAGGCAGAGCCAACATCATGACTGCATACGGGTGAAGCAGAGACAGCACCCACAGCATTTTCTCTTCCCAGCAGGAGGGACAGAAGCCAAAGCAGTTTAATGACCTCTGGGTGTACTGAGTGCTGGGGAATTGGACATCCATGGCCAGGGCGGGGTTTCTCTGCGCTGAACACGCACCTTCTCCCCTCGCCAGGGACAGAACCCGGTAATTCAGAACCTTGGCTCCACGCCTGTGTGAGGATGCTCCTCCTTTGCACCGAGGTGTCAAAATTGTTTTGAAAGGAATCCTTTCTTCTTGTCTCTAATCCATATTTCCACTGGACAGCTGAAAAAAAATAACAAACCAGGTTTTCACTTCTTAAAGAAATAGCACAGTCCTATGCACCTAAGGAAGTACTTAATGAAACAGCTACAAGATTTTCTGTCAGGAGAGTGTCTCATAAAGGCTTTTGTGCTCTGCAGCTTGTGGTTGTTGGACATCAAAATAATATAAGATGGCAGAAAATATTTATAAATTTAAGAATAAACTCGGTTCTGAATTTTTGTGTATGCTTAATTTTATACAATGACAAAAGTAACAGTATTTTGATATATCTCTAAGTAGCAAAAAATGTGTTAAATTCATCAGAAGAACACTGCAAGAATGAATTATCATAAATAGCAGGATATCCTTTCTACCTCAGGGTTGGTGTAGAAAGTGGAGGTACATCATGAATTCACTCCCTCTTGCTGGCTCTGCTCAAATCACCATTGCTCCAGACAGCACATGTGGGTCCCAGAAGTGCCCAAGTTTACTGTTCTTCAGCTGCTGGTTCCTATGGGACCTCATCATCAAAATGTTCCAGGCTTTAGGCTTCAGCAATAGCAATCCAGCAGACTTTAGGAGCACATTTTTTTGGGCCATCACTTTTAAATAAATAAAAAAAGAACAATAACTGTAAGATATGGCCAAAATATTTTAAAAATCATTGTTTCACATTTTTCTGTTTGCTGATTTATTGTTTTTCTAATGAGGGAATAAATATTCTTGTTTGAATTTAGTAAAGAATAACAAAAGGCTGTCCGTACTATGACTCATCCATTAGTAAAAACAGAAAACAGAACACAGGATTAAATGTTTTAACTCTTGATCTGTTCAATATTAATGAGCTGGGAAGCAAAAGAAATTACCAAGGCAAAAAATTTGAAAATTTGAAAAAAACCCCAACCTTTTCTAAATGAAAACCACTGGAGTTGTGCAAGAACATCAGAGACCATTGCAATACAAGTCTTCCACTACAAATGAAATCCCAGTTTGAAAAAAGAAAATAAATAGCAGTCTTCAGAAATAGGGTCAGCCCAGTTTTGATGGTATGAGGCAGGTATGACGTTCTCTTCTGGACTGTAAGCGTTCCACGTGTCCCAAAGTGCTCACTGATTTCCTAGAAAGGAGAAAGAGCATCCAGCTGCTTTTCTGGAAAGAGGGGAAGTGTACCACGGTGGGGCCAGCCCTGCTGCTGACACTGGTGGGTGGACAGCCTGGAGGGCTGACTGCAGGGATTCTCTCAGCGTGTATTTTATGGGATTTTTTCTGATCTGTGACCTCATCATGTTCTTTTCCCTGCTGTTAACTCCAGTATCCTATCATAGAGCCCACTATACTTCTGCTGTTGGCAACTGGTGCCACTTATGAATTCATGTCATGCATGGAACAACAACTTGGGACTCTAATTTAGGTATATGGGTTGATCTGTTGTGCTTTTCAAAGGCAGCTTTTAAAACACCTTTCCTTTCAAGATGAATCTTGCCCCAAGAACATTACATCACCACCTGGTACTCGAGAGTCTCAAAGTCTATACCAACAACATCAAGTATAATGGCATATAAAGAAGATATTGAAGAAAAATAAATAGGTATGTAGCTATGCTCCTGATCTGAACTGATTTTATGGTTAAGACCAATATGGGCTAGCAGGTTTTATCTTAATATTACAGGTCACAAAACTCTACTTCAAACAGATCAACTGTATGTCACTAGAACTGCCTGGGCTATTATAGGAAAGGGTGGGAAAGTTTTCTTAGATACAGTGGGTAAAAAAATACCACAACCACACACCCCCAGGGCACCAAGGTAGCAACAACCAAGCTGTGGAAGACTGGTAACCAAGTTCAATAGTTAGAAAGAATCATCTGGAACACCAAATGAAAATACCACACATTCATTTCTTTTCATCCCTGCTGACTCTGTGGCATGAGGAGTGGTAATAACATAATTATTTTTAAAATTTTACTTGAAATCCTTATGTATACAGGATTCAAGCTTTTCTGTGAATCAGAAAATTGTTATGCCTCATTCAAGATCCGCTTGCTCTGTTTCTTAAAGACAAGGGATGCTTTCTATTTCCTTTTCTAGAAATTATGTCTCATGGAAAATAGTAATAAATATAATAGGAGAAATATGCTTTTGAATTGGAGCAATATAACTTTTTCCCCGATAAACAGCTTTGAGGTGTGAAATCTTCTTACTCCTTAACATAAGAATGTATTCTTCTCAGCGTATCATTTTTTACACACATGGAAAATTCAGAAAAGTGCCTCCTAAAATTAATTAAATCCTTATTTGAATGGTATTAAATGTCCTTTGTTTCAAATGGCAGAACAGTGAATAGTGGTTATGATTACAGTGAAAAACAACACTATTAGGCCAGCATTGTGATTACAGAAGAATAGCATAGTCATGATTTTGAGATCAAGGAATTGAGAGTATGCCTTAAATGAAGGCACATCCCATCTCACCTTCCCAGCCTAGCTGAACCTCTGTCCTCAAAGGGATACTCCACCAAACTCTTGCCAGAGATCACTCAAGCTTCAGGACCGACACCACTGAAGAAATCTTGCATGCATAAAATTAAAAGAAGAAGCAGTGGGAAGAATCTCTTGGTGAATGTCACTATGCCTGATTAGTATTTATTCCCAGGTTAGAGACCTGATGTGGGTGACTCTTTCCTGATGTTTACAGCAGTGGCAGCATTCAACCAGTGCAGCTGGCATTACAGGAGAGAAGCAGAGTCTTGATTGCAAAGAGATCCCCTGGTGGGAAGAGAGGGCTATACAAATGCCCCCAGGGCAACTGTGCATCCCACTGGCATGGAAAGAGTGCCAGTCCCCTGCCACCTCCCCTACATCTCCCCCATGGATTCTGCTGGTTCCCAAGGCCAGCAGAACACACAGCTCTTGGGAATGCATCAAACAAGTGGACACGTACACAGGATGAAAGTCTGACCTGTTGTTACAGAGATCTCGGGCTCTTTGCACTACAGAGAATTAAGCCTGTTTCCATTCCCAGAACTTCTGGTGCTGGTTTTGATTTAGGAATTGCACTTCCTAATTTCTAGAGGCCAGGAGGTCAGGGTTGTTATTGTACTATGTTTCCCATAAGCTGCCTTCCTGTGTGTCTCCATGTTTTGCTGTTTTGGACTAAACCACTGCATACCATGAATTTTCCAGCTCCCAAGGTATCACCCATGACCATTTTAACTACTCAGAAAAGAAGGATTTTCCTTTGGAAGAGCAATGAAATTTCAAAATAACTAACTCACACATTTACCATCTATAGAGGTCTGAGAAATTTATCAAGTGCCATTCTTATGTCAATCAAATGGGAAACTACAACATAAGGATCAGAGAATATTTTCTAAAAATACAAAATAAATACATGAGCAGAATAAGCATGCATACTGCTGATCCAGAGCCCCATATAGTGAATTACAGTTTATGGAGATTGTCAGGTACTTCAAACTTGATCCTCACCAGATGACACTCACCATTATTCCTCAGAAATATAACTGGCATTCCCATCAAACTCTTGGTATGTTTGGAAAGAGAATTGTGCCACCTGGGAATGAAACAGTAAAACATTCTGGAGTGTTACACTACAAATTGGTTAGTCCTCTCCTACTGTTCAGGTAGTGCAGATCTACAGATTCAGATCTTCTATACTTTTGACTGAACTTCTGAAGGAAAAAAGGGCATTTCTTAAATACAGGTCCAGCATAGAAACAATTTCTGAGGATGTATTTAATCAACATTCTTAGAATGCCTAACATTTCTAAAATCTTGCATGTGCACAAGATACAGAGAGCTGCATTGCTGTTGAGGTTCATGTTCCAAGTCAAATTGGGCATTGCAGTACAAAATATATCAATGAACTTCTCAATTTTACTAACTGATATAAACCATATCAATACAAATGATAAATGACTTTCCAACCCATGCCTGTTCTTCTCAGTAAGTGCAATTCTCTCTGTTTTAATGATTTGTAATAACTGCTCTAAGGAAACAACAGAAAAAGACAGAACTTGCAGAATGCTTTCCATCAGTGTCTGTTCTAATGCTTTTTATCCTGGGGCAACCTCAGGATAAAGTTTTACAGTAGCCTTCTGCAGGTGTGTGCGTGCACGTTAGAGTGGGTGTGATACAAACCAGGAGCCCTGTAGGTTATTAAGTAGGAAAAACACACTGACAAGAGTATTTACTTAGTTCCACGTTGCAAAAGAGAATAAAAGATCCTTTCCTTTTGAATAGCCCCGCAGCTCTCTCTTACACACCCTTTGCACGCAGAGCTGAGCAGTGCCCTGCTCTGGGGGCTGAGGGCTTCTGTCAGGGCAGGAATGCACAGCAGCCCCTTGAAAATCTAGTGGGAAAAGGAGCAGCAAATCTGCCACAGGTTGCAACAGGCTGTCACATGATATAGTTTGTAATATTTAATAGTCACCTCCTGTTGTAAAATGGTGGAAACCCTGTGTGTGGTAAGCCACAGTTAAAATTAAGGACAAGAGAAGATCGTGGAAAGGTTTATGAACTCCATGGGGATCGATCCTCACTATCCTCAGTCAGAGCTGCTTTCTGTGTAAGCAGCTTCTGTTGAAGCAGATGCCCCCTTCTGCCACACCTGGCTGCCACAGGTATCCTGCTCTTCAACAAAACCAAGGGCAAGGGCACACATCCTCAAGAAACATCAAGAGAATGAAAGCTGCACAATATATTTAGTGAGAATTTGAAACAAGGTGTATGAACTAAAAACTGTTGCCATGTGATGTTATCACCAAAAATGTTTTAAGTGTCAGGACCTCCATTTAAAATAAAGTATCACACATTATATCATAGCAAAGCCTGAGTTTCCATACTCCCCAGTGCAGATGATATTTGGTACAAAGAAAACACTAGTGCAAGATGTGTGTGTGTTCAGGGCAAATTTATGGCACATTATTATATGGCAAATTTATTTCAGTGTATTTGTGAATTTTGCCTTAGACTGCTAATAAAGATGAATGAACACAGAGCATGCAACATTGGATTTTGGTCATATTATTTTTTCATTAACTTGAAAATAAATGTCATGTAGGTGAAAAAACAACATATATTTTAATCAAATCTTTCCTATATGCAAGCATGGAGGAGGGGAAGAATGGGGTCTTTTTTATTAATTTTTTTAAAAACCTTTTCAAATTTGAAATGAGGTGTCTTTTCAGAGCTCATCTTTAAACCCTTATTGAAACACCATTTTCAAACGAATGACCATCAGGAAAATTCACCTCAGCAGTATCTTTGAAAAGGTACAAAGCTGTCAACAGCAATACTTAAACATTCATAAGATGCTTTTAATGTGGTGCTTGTGAAAGTGTGCAAGTAGGGTGGACTGCAATTTCTGCTAAGCAAAGAGTAAAAAATAATTCAAACCATAAGAATTCAGAGAATTTGACCTTGAATAACTCATACTGTTATCTATCTAACAATGTGCACTACTTTTTCTTTGGACCCAGTGCTTTGCTATTTTGGAATACAGTGAGCAAGGAATCTTTAATCTATTCGTGCAGAGTTAGTGACCCCTCCAAAGAGAAAAAAAAACTATTAATCCTTCCCAGAAATTTCTGCATATGGCTCTTTCTGGAACTGATATTGGAGTATGACATTCTGATATGTTTCAAGGAGAAAGGAAACTTTGAAGATTCTCTTTGAAATAAATCAGGATTCCAAAACACATAGATGCTCATTATGCAAGTGTTAAAATAGATAGTAAACATATTTATAGGCAAACCAAGATCTTTTTTACGAACTGAGAAGTGGAAAGAAAGCATAAACAAGCAAGAGTTTTTCTCTATTTTCTGTTTCTACAAAAGGGTGAGGAAAAAATGGCACATGATAGAAATTCTTGCACTGTAGAGTTATTTCTACCACTTCAGCAATGGGTGTGGGAAACAATGTTAATAACTAACATGTAAGTCAGACACTTGAGTATGTTAAACTTGGTATGAACACCATTACTTTATCGTGCCCGTACAAAGACACTTCCCACACTCCTTATCATTGAAGCACTTTTGATTTCCCAAGAATTACACTAACCATATCTAGGCTGACTTGATCTCCTTAGGAATCCAGGCTCAAATGCATCTGAACTGTGCTGTGATGAGCACAAAAAAAAATAAAAAATACTGTCAATTTGTCTGAAGAGAGCAGCTACTATGGAGGTAGAAATATGACCCCAACATATCTTGTCTTATTTACAAGAAGAGGAATCTGTGAGCACCTGCAGATATCAAGGCTCCTGCATATATATACCTGCCATTTTTACTTGCTGCATTCCCTTTTTTAGAGCTTCTGATCTATTTTTCATTCCACTTGCACATCATTTGGCTAACTAAGAGCACTGGGAACATCTGGAGTCCGGTTGGACAGAAGGAAAAGCCCCACCAATGAGACTGAA
This sequence comes from Alethe diademata, assembly GCA_025584955.1. NCBI lineage: Eukaryota > Metazoa > Chordata > Aves > Passeriformes > Muscicapidae > Alethe > Alethe diademata. The sequence goes on along the minus strand of JANRMJ010000107.1, from coordinate 6,863,474 downwards.
GAGGAGCTATTCAGACCTGTGGCAGCTGAAGAGCCTGCTCTCCAAAGCCCTCACCCCTGTCCCCAGAGAGCCATAAAGCAGCTCCACATTCAGCCAGCAAGGCACAAGCAGGACACTCTGCTTCCACAAGTCACTACTTGGCTGACCCTGCAGGCTCTCAGCTATCTTCAGGGAATCAAGAGCTAGAAGCTTCTTGCTCTTTTAACATTTCCAAGTTTCACAGTCATCACACTAATGATTTTTTTGTAAACTACTTAACACAATAAAAGTTTAAGGACAGCTAAATCGGTGCTTCTTTGTGCGCTGCTATTTCTCTGCAACTATGTTTGTAGCATGAACAGAAAACTTTGCCCCAAGGAGTTTACAGAATTTCTTCTTTGTTTTGCTTTGACAATTATGTCAAATTTAAATTAACTACTCAAGTTTCATGCTTTTAGCATTAATTTCAGATGCAAAAAATATTTGCAGTTTTACAGACCCCTCAATTTTTAAGCCAGATGTACTGTAAAATGGTCTTCACACAAGTGAGATTGTAAAATAAGCGTTGCAAATTGTTCCTTTGCACATTATTACAAATATTATGAATATTTTCACCACTGATCTTTATCTTTAGCCAGTTCTATTTCTGTGAAGTTGTGTTTGTCTGCCACCTTTGTTAACTGAGCAGTTTTGCATTTTTGGTCTCCCTTCAAACAGAACTAATGTTAAACCACCAAAACAATCACCTGTCTAGACAGGTAACTAAAAACTTATACAGTGTCAGGTGTTCAAGGAGGGAACTCTCAAGGTGTTTAGGATAAGCACTGCTGGGGTCACCAGGAAAAGGGATACTGGGATTCTGACAGACTTGGGTTTTGGGAGGAACCAGACCAAGCAGTTATGCAGGCAAGAGTTGACATTTGAGCCACGGACTCTGTGAATGGAGAAAACTGGAACATCAGATCACACGAGGACAGAGCAGAAATGCAGAAAGGCTGACACCTCAGCCCTGCCAGCCCTCCTGGAGCTTTCTGCTCCATCAGTGCCTCTGTGGGAGCGTGCTGGAGGAGCTCTGCTCCTGTCTGCTGCCTCCAAACTCACGAGGCAAAGCCAGCAACAACAGAACAGCTTATTTTCTTTACACATGACAACCTCCACCCATTGAGCTGAACTGGAGTCAAGACATTTTGGCACCTTAATAAATAAAATGTATTCTGCCTGAAATAAGTTAATATAAGGACTGATCCATCTGTGCTCCAGAATGAACTCTGGAATGAGATAACTCTACAACAAAAAACACTTCATGCACTTCACCTTTACCCTTTGCTACTTAATGCAGACAGAAACTTTGGGATTTGCAAATTTTGAGCTTTAAAAATTATCTTAATAAAAGTTCCTTACAAATCATGAGTAGTTTTTAATACATTGGTTTTTAGAATGATAAAATTACATATTCGAGTTTCAGACAAATCTTATTTTCTTAATTCCCAGGGCAAGAAGAGTTATACTTCTCTGAAGATCAGGTGAGCCTTTTAATACAATTTTATGGTTTTAGTGTATTCTTTTGGACCAGAATTTAAAAAAAAAATTAATATGCATCTACCTGAACCTTTAATTCCTTATCTGAAAACAAAATCTCACTCTGTTATCCTAATGACACAAACCATCCTTTTTTTTAAAAAGTGAAACTTTAAGGTGTAACTTGCCTTTCTGCTGTTAAAAGTATTTTTATGCTTAAGACACTTGAAATAAATATGATTTTATATAATTTATTTTATTATAAACTGTCCTTGCTTCCCCAAGATTTGGCCTGCTTCACGAGATGACTGCCTTGGAAAGCATGTTTGAATTTCCAGGTTATTTTCACAGTTGCTAGTTATCCTTTCCCCAATCTCTGTGTACTTTGGGAAGAACAGGGCCTGGACAGTCACAGCTCCCTGGCTGAGAATTTGAAAAGCAAAAGAACCACCCACAAAATGAGCAGCCACTTTAGACATTGCTGCAACAGCAGCAGAGAGGTACCAACCTGTCTGCCAACCTTTCCCCAGCCCAGTCTTGTAAGCAAATATCTGGCATGTCTGCCATGTGATCTTCATGAAGGACACATGTTTATTTAAAAGCTGCTTTGATTTTTTAAAAATTTATGGCAAATAAATTGACTACATACTGCCCAGAGATTCCTTTTCTAGGGTGCGCAGGTTTTTCAACATTTATGAAAAGATTTATCAGGAGCACAAACAATGTGTGTAAACTCAAGAATTATTCTAACTCACCTGGATAAAGTGGCATTTTTGGTGCTGCAGACATAGGCATATGCAGTAACATGGAGAAACTTTTATCTTTGACAACAAATGGACACCAGTTTCTTTGAAAACCTAAAATTAATACATTGATTAGTCACTGAACACTAAAATCAGGGTGAAAGCAGATTAGGAATTTGTGTTAGGTGCAAATATTTTCGACTCCTCAGCTTTAAAATCCCTCTGATGATTGGAACACACAAAACTAAAGACTAATTATGTTGGGGAGTGTTTGCAAAAGATGTTACTCATTTCTCTGGAATGTTTGGATTGCAGATCCTTGGTCCTGGCAACATCAGTCTATTCCATTTTGGACTGAGTTTTACATCTCTGCCCTATTCATTGTCCTGCACTTTAATTTCCATCTTCAGCAGTCCTATTTTGTATTTTTTATTCATATAAGTCAAGGAGAAATGTAACAGATTAAAAAAAATACATATATATTACTAATGCATAATTTCCTGCAGCCTTTTCAATAAAAATATCCCTTCTATTTTCTAATTAGAAAATTTCAGACTATTGCTGGCTGAACTTTCTGAGTGAATTAAAAAATCCAGGCGACTAGATTGCATCTGCAAAATTAGTTTTTGTCTCTACTGGCAAATAGGAAATTATTATTTTGTTTACAATGCTTAAAAATTATTTTTCCCCTAAAGCACCCATAGTAGTATCTGGACATAAAGTTCGTAGTAACTCCTCAGTTTTTGGTTTCACACTTCATCACTTTGGTCTTCTCTAATACTATAATCCTCAACTGGCCAAACATCTCTTTCCTTACAAAACATTCCACTGTCTTCAGTGTTATTTATTAAATACCCTTATAGTACCTTCATCTAGCTCATTAAAAACCACTTTGCAGGCTTTTTGTGTCCCCTAGCTTCTGTAAAATGAAGCCAAGGAGCAATGTTGAGATACAACTTTTTCTGCATATCTACAAAAATTCCCACTAACACTGCTCTCTTTCATGGACATCTTAATGGCAGAGAAACACGAAAAATTTACAAATATCATACAAAAGCTCTCACAAAAGTTAAGACTTTGGTCTTACAGCATTTTTTATTCTCTTTCTGGGAAAAGTGAAAAATATTTTCTTCCTGACCTCTGTACTAAATAATACATATTTTGTAATTGTACACAGCATCTACTTTACTTTCCAAATTCCCATCTATAGAAGGTATGACCAAAGCCTCTGTATGGTCAGGAAAATTCTAGACTTCATCAAAGAAAACAACGTAGAGTTTATAAAGTCTCATGAAAATTGATATGTATGGAAAGTTTGCTGTAAATTAAGTTGGGAAGACTTATGTAGAGAAAAATCTGAATCTTCAATGTTCTGTTTATCTGATACTGAGGCTTCAGTGTTTACTTTCCATCAGTCTGTGTTTACAATGGGTTTGTGGACATTAGATTAGATAGCAATGAGATGTGTAAAAGCCTGGGAAAAAATGAACAGTTGACTTCTTAGTTCCAGAAAACATATAAACTGTCAGTAACTTTTGATATCATAATGACCAATAAGTACATGTTATTAAGTAAACTTCATATGTTTCAGCTTCAGAGTGAATCACTGGGTATTTTTGTGGTTGGATTTTGGGTTTTTTCCAGTTATAGGGTATTCTTTTTAAGGCAATCATATCCAGAAGAGCTCTTGGCCTTTCCCAGGGGCCAATAAAAAGAAGGACTAGAATTTTCACTTTGGTGTTCCATATTTATGTCCTTTCTCAAATATAAAAACAAGACATTTTTATCATTATAACCAATGTATCAGCAGAACAAAGTTCAAGATTACTCCCTTGATTGAGTGGAGTGACTGGAACTAAGTCTCCTGATTTCTAGGTACACCTTTCAAGGTAAACAAGATGTTTTGAAATAAATACCTCTTGGTTCCTGTTGTCTAATCCATTTCACTTGCTCTCATGAAGACTTTACAATCAAGGGAAGCTGGAACTTAATATTAAGAGAGGTTGCAAATTTGACAATGTAACAGTTTGTGGAAATTCTGTGTTTATGTATGTTATGAACAATTACTTCCTTGTACAAGGTATAATTCAGCATAAATATCTTAAGACATTTCACGTGTTTTCCAACCATGTGTAGAAACTGTGTTCAGTAACTTTATACAATATTTCATTTATGCTGGCTTGCTTTATTTTTCTTTAAGGATTTTTCAATAATTAAAGAAAAGATAGAATCTTATTAGGATACAATAAGTGGCCATGTGTTTGGAAATAGATTTGGTGGATAAGCAGTAAAACTTAGAGAAGTGTAGTTTCTAAGGTCTTATATCCTCAGTCTTGAAACAAGAAGCAGCTGCTCAGAATCTCCAAAGAGAGACTGAACACTTATTTAGAGAACTAACAGCACTGCCTTCATTTTGGAAAAGAACAGTGGCAATTTCTTTGCAAGTGCCTTAGAAAAAGGAAAGATGAAAAAACAGGCCCTGGAAATCTATGTAGATGTTAATATACCAAGGCATTTGTATTTCCTCTACAATTTTGTGAGCACAGCAGCAGAAACTTTGGACCTACTATGTACATCCAACCATGAAGACACATTTCTCTTTGGTTAACCTCATGCCCAAAAGGATTTCAAGTAGCAAACTCTCACTTTTATGGTAGCTCTGATAGATCTACTGAGGATGCTTAACTACCTTGTACCTTGCTACATTGATAAAAAGTGTTTTGGAACCTTCTTTTGAGGACTGAATCTCATGAAGATTCTACTGACAGGAACAAAGTAATTGTAAATTAGTTAAAAACTGAGAAGCATCAGGCCTTGTGCAGGGAAAGAGCTCAATCAGGAGTGAGAAAGCACAGGAGATGGCCTCTAGAGCCTCATCATAACAATGTTTGACTTCTGGAAGACAAGAAGAGATTTAGTCTGGGGACAGTGTCAATAAAGGCAGTGCTCTGCTTCAGAAAAAAAAAAAAGAAAAAGCAAGAGAGACAAAAGGTCATGTTTCTGAACAATTAAAATTGTCAATTTTACCCTGTACTCTGTTCCCACACCTAGAACTATGCAAGTTCTGATGAAAAAGGATCTGATAAAAAAAATTGAAGAATGAGCTTCAAAAGTTGCTATTTTTAAGTTCCAATGTGATTTTAAGCCAAATTGCTAGTTGGGATGTCAGTCTGAAAGGAGAATATGCAAAATCCCCAAGTGTTTTTGGTAACTAAGGTGAACAAGACATGCAGAATCTGCAAATGAGAGTCTTTTTCCATCGAATTTTTTGACTGAACTGATAAATCCTGCTTCCCTTTGTATACGGCACACAAAAACAGAAGAGAGAGAATAAAAACTGCACTTCCGTGCACAATCATGCACTGGCAGATGTGTAAACTGGATGACCTAAAAAGCCCTTCCCACTTCTAGTCTCCAAGACTCTGAGAGCATTCTCAAGAGTACTTTTTTATTAAAATGCCTACTGAAGATGAGTTTGTTTGGAAAAGGAACACTTTTTGTAAAAGAGAGAATTCTCCATGCAGGCTTGCGAGCTGTTGACACAGCATTTGAGAGCATCAATGGCAGCAGGCAGCTTCTCTAAGGCAGGCCAGACCAGAGGGCTGATTTGACAACAGCTTTTAGCAAACCTAGAAAGTATTTCCTCCCATATGCTAAAATGGGATTCTTAAAATCTGCTTCCACTTTCTACTCCTTAGGTAGCACTTGAAATATGAACTGGATATACTGGTACTCCAAGGTACAGCACTCAGAAGTCTGATCAGCCCACAAAGACTGGGCAAGAAAAGAGCTTCAAACTA
>JANRMJ010000107.1:6830830-6857334 GCA_025584955.1 Alethe diademata | reverse complement strand
CACTCAGAAGTCTGATCAGCCCACAAAGACTGGGCAAGAAAAGAGCTTCAAACTACTAGGGTATGCTGGAGTTCATTCTGTACATAATTTCACTGAAAGGGATTTAATACATTACTAGGCATTACCATTTACAGTTCCTAGGTTACACTTTTCTTTCCCCCAATACCGTAAAGCAAAACTCTACATGCTGCTAGCAAGGACAGCGATCTTCACCAGAGACAATGAATGGTTCTCTTTTCTTTCTTTCCTTTTTTTTTTTTTTGAAGATGTCTATGTAAAGCCAGTGGTGTCAGTGTCAATGAACAGTGTGTAGGTGCTCTCTATACAGATTGAGGGTGGGGCTTTCACACCCAATACCATGGAGGAAGTATCTCCTGCTGATCTGTCTGGCAAGAAACAAAATAATTTGAAAGATTTCTAAAAGATATTCATTGAGACATCAATATTCAGAATTTCAGGGTAATAGGATTAAATTACAAACTCATGTATCCTGTACAAACAGTTAAATTAAGGCTGTTCTTGATGAATTCAAGGCACATGATGTGGTCTTAAAGGATTGTAGGTCCTAGACCACATGTTTTCTTAGGGGATGTGGGATGCTACCTAAGGGAAAACTTATTTCCTGACAGCGTGGGTAGCATTACATTTTATACTGAACCTTTTGTAAAGTTCTGTGTTGTAGAAGCCAGGAAAAAAAAATTACAACTCAACTTTGCTAGATAACTCCTTGAATTGTGTTAATTTCTTTGAATAGTCCTTCACAAGGATTGTCAAAGAATTCTAGTGGGACTTCGGAAATTTAGATTTAGTAAATGTATATTTTAAACCAGAAACAATCTCAGCGTTTATTTCTGATCACTTGGGATGTAAGAGTTGTTTATAAAACCACACAGATGCTCACACTTTGTAGTCCAGGAATCAGGAGTTAAAAGTAAATACACATTTCTACAAATTATTACATGGGCCCTTGTTTTTCCAAGTCTCCATAATGGGATAAAAAGATATGAACCAATCCAGTGGGTGATATTGTAAAACACTAAACAGAGTACCAGAAGTAACAGAAAATGAAAGAAGATACCTTATTTCACTTCTGATCCTTGACTGCATGCAGGATTACAGTACATATGGGTATTAAGCAACATTAAACCAGAGGCGAAGTTGAAAAGACAATTTGACAATCGGAGAAAAAAATATGTAACCCAAAGGGAACATCAGAATTTGCAAAACCCATTGCCTTAAAAAAGAGCTGTTGTCCTGACTTGATACTAATAGCCATAAGGTTTATCTAAAGATTAAAATAAATGGACCTGATATTAAAATGCAGACATGATTTAAGCAACAAAAAATAGCCAATAGGGAATCTTCTCCTCAGGCGGATTAGAAAAAAAATTTAAAACAAAATGTGGTTTATTACAAAATCAGTTAGTGTTGTAATAGGATTCTTAACTAAGAAAACAAAGGCACAAGACCTATGAGCAGCTGAGTACCAGCTTGACTGCTTTTTGGAGCACAGTTACTCTACTGTGAAAATTGCAGGTTTCCATATTCTCAACTGCACACCATTTGACAAAAGAGTTTGTTAGAAACAAAGAAAGCAAATAAGGCAAACAAGGCAAACCATCGTTAGCTCTTTAGTCTTGTATAGAAGGGAAAAGGGTATGAAATGGCTCTATTTAGTAAATTGAAAGAACAAGATGAAAATCTTTTCTGAATTACAGACTTTGGAATGAATAAAAACAACATACTGTGCATATTTATGCAGTCTGTGTCCCACTCTTGCTCTGTTTCCATTACAGATTTCATCTGTTCTTGGCTTCTATGCAGACAAACTACTTTGTGATCTGCTATGAAGACAAATTCATCATTAAAAATTACACTCCTCTTTTTTCTAAGAGAAACTCCTTCCATTTTATTCTGGTTTTTTACATATTTTCGTTTCTGTAAATTCCTATAATTGTGAAAAAAACATAACTACATGCTATTCCTATTAAATGTACAGGTAACAGCAACATTTTAAATACTCTGGCCTTGCCCTTGTCACCATTCACATGATGGACATAAAGCCCTACAAAACCTATGAACTCAGTGCATGTTTTATTTTCTGCAATCATAGATACATGCTGACTACATTATATACTTACATATGCTATACAGCACATAAATAATTTCATTTATTCCCTCCATATTTCCCTCCCAGTATTCACTGAAATAATCTGTTGTGAGACACTGATTTGAGCTGTAAGAACTCAATAATGAGAGGGACTGCTTTACTGTGCTTCAGACAGACATCCAGAATATTGGCTGCTTTATGTTATAATAACTATCCTTTTGTTTTGTTTAGTTTTCACGTAGTCCTAGAGTTGCCCAGTGATATTATTAACACTTGTAAATTTAAATGAGCCATCAATACTAGATGCCTGGATATTTATAAGGGAAAACACCTGATCCATAAATATTTATAATAATTTAGGACTAACACACTGACCAGCATTCTCAATGTGGCCTTATTTCATGAAGAAACAAAGGAATCTAAGTTAGAGATAAGAAAATTGTCTCTCTCCTATGCAAAACCTCTTTGTAAATATGGGGTGTGCTATGTCCAGCTCATAGGAACATGATTGCATTATGTTAAGAGATGGCTCTACAGAAGTATCAGGCAGCTGCTATTTAATACACAATTAATTAGTCAGGCTGCTGGGTCACTACTCCTTATCCCACATTCTTTTCTTCACTGAAGGAATGGTCAGAAACATAATTTACTTCACTTAACACTGTCCTTTTACAGATGAACCACGGTGCATCAGGGAGTTTGCTGCAAAATGTGGTATGCATCACTTACTTAGAACAAGAGCATTATTTCCCCTATACTGGATCAGACTAAAGGCCCTTCTGGACTCCAATTCTAGTTTGAACAGTGAACAACAGCAGACTCCTCAGGAGGAGTGTTAGGGCAGAGCAGTTACAAACTGATACTCTCCCAAAGTAAAACTGCTTCTAGCAATTTACAGCTAAGGGATTTCCTAAGCAGTGTTTCTGTTTTAATGTCTTCCAAATGTGATTTTGCTTTTTTCTGTTATTGTTGCTTATTTTCCTTGCAAGTTTTCTGGGAAAATTCTGAATCTATACAAACAGCATTCAGAACATCCCATGGCAAGGCCCACAGCCTTGGCAGTTTGAATTTCATTGTATTGCATGAAGAAATAATCCTTTTGTGCAGTTGGATATTGGCATTTGCTAGTTTCCTTCAATGCCCTCTAGCTCAAGGCAGCACAGACCCATTCCTTATTTATCCCTTTCATTCTTCTCACTATTTCATAAACCACTCAAACTCTTTCTCCAGGATTTGCCTTCGAGGCTGGGGACCATTGGTCAAATTGTTCTCTAACCAAATTGTGATCTCAAAACCTCCTCTGCCAGCTGAGAGACAGTCATGGAATTGCTCTGAGCTCAGACACATGGACCTGGACAGAAGAGAGAAACAGAATGTGTCCCTTCCCATCTTTCCCCCAAAAGAGTTCAGTTTGTCGCATGTATGGTCACACTTTTGTGGACAGAAGATTCATTATTGTGCCAGGAACATGAATTACCCTCTGACTTTTAATATAAACTTAGAACTTACAGAAAGTAACAGCAAGGGCTGGGAAAGAAATAAGCAGAGAAGTACCAGAATGTTTCATGCAAAGTATACCTGAACTTGTTCTTTTCAGAATCACAGAATTCTTTCCAGTTGTTCTTTGTGGCTAGTTTTTTTGAGGGTTGCTTTTTAGTAATCTTTAAAAATTATAATATAAGACTGTATGACTTTAAAGATCACAAGACTGCTTGAATATGTTACATAAACAGAATGAATTTGGAAAATGTCACTAGAATGTCCAGAATATTTTATTTTGCATAATTTACTGTTTTGGTTTTGGTTGTTGGGAATAATTGGGCTGAAAAGCAATCAGCTGACAAATTCAGCAGACTATACCAAAACACAAACAATAATTTTCTGAGAATAAAACCTAACAAGAAACAAAGTAATTTCAAGCTGTGTATTTCAACATGAAATAACCAATTCTTTCACTCTGTTCTTTCAAAATACTTCCTCACTTTTCATTTCTTGCTCGATGTTTAATTTTCAGTGTAGTCATGAGCTAAAGCTTCAGTAAACATCATTCATACTGGACAAAGCTGGCATATGATCCCTTCTGTCTGTGCACTGCCTCAGCTGTAGTACATCCTTTAAAAAACTGTTCATAAATGGATAGGGACATTTCAGATCCAAACCTTATGTTTCAACTCAGTTCTCCCTTTCAGGCTCTGTTGCATAAGGTGGCTGTTTTCTAGGTGGTTTCAACACCAAAATGATACTTAATGCCAAAAATTTTGACAATTTTAAGTAAGTGGAGAATCATCCCAGCCTCTAAAAGATAATGTATCATAAACAAATCAGCCATCATCATCTTATCTGCATTTTTCCACATTTGGCCAATTAGAAATTAGTATATACTGAAAGAACAAGAATTTCAAAATACTGAATGAATGATGAGGCTCAGATATCTGTTGGAACATGGATTTGGTTAATTGGAACTTAAACACTAAGAGGCCTGTAACTGTAGAATTGCTTGTTCTTCCAAGGTTGTCAAAAGTGCTATTTTGTTTACATAAACCAATGTTCCTGCATTTTTTATTGAGATCATCTACAGTAAATGCTTATTTTCTTCAAAACGGGAAAATTAGCTAGGAATTATTTTATGTCTGAAATTAGGAAAAGATGCTATGGGAGTCTAATGGAGATGTTGTGGGAGTCTAACAGAAGATATAATCCTTGCCTTCTGAAATTGTAAATAAATGATTATGTTACTACAAAAATGTTGCAGGAAAGAAAATATACAGAAGTCCCATGCAGGAAAGGCATCATAATAGCCTTAATAACCTTATAATAAGCTTATAGTTTCAAGCTTCTTAAACAGGAAGTGTGTTTGCAAAAGGCAACTTAAAAATTATCATCTATTATATGAAAATCAAGAGCCCATTTCCACAGGATATAGTGGCAGCCTTAATTGCTATGTCAAAATAATTAAAAAAAACCCCTGTGCCTTTATTCTACATGAGCTACAGGAATATAATGTTAACAAGAAATAAAAATTGTCTCTGTCTTAACTATATTCAAAAATTTTCTGCATAATCTTCCAAGAGAATAATTTTTACTCACATTGACCTTGAATTCAGTTTCTCAGGTCTTGCATCTGATTTTGTTTCTCTTCTCTGTCTTCAGATTAACATATCAGGGCACCAGCACATATCTTGTTTGTCTTGTTTAGTTTTCCAGTATTTCCCCCTAATTCTGTAAAAGCAAGAACAATATTGTGTTTACACAAAGTCCTAGCACAGCAAAGCTTTTGCACCTAGTATCAAATACCTGAATAATCCCAGTTAAGTCAGGACAATATTTCATAGAAGTGCTACATATGGTCTATAGCTGTACCTTGTGGATTTTCATGCAATGTGTTTCAGCTAAATTTAACATAACCTATTAGGTTAAAAGTAATATTATAAATTAAATACACTAAATTGCATGTTTATTAGGATATGAACATCTCCATGCAAAGAAAAAAATGCGTGCTGAAGGAATGGGACTCATAGTCATACCATGATGTGGTTTCACTAAATATTTTGTTAGATGTGTCATTGACAAAACCTGCAGGAAGAATCAGTCTACAGGAATGCTCTGCTTTTTGTTTGCAGAGAGCAGCAATGCTGGACTACAACACAGATTACTGTGACAGTTATCCCTTTGAGTTCCTGCAGACACTGCTCTCTGGGGAGTGGCACAATCGGCAGCAAAATACCAGCACACAATCTAACCAGTAAAAGGTATCCTTTCCTATTATTAGTCTTCTTTGTGTATCCCAATAACACTAAAAAAGGAGGCTAAGGAAAGGATTGTAATAACTATCACAGAATCATGGAATATCCTGTGTTGGAAGAGATCCACAAAGATCAGCAAAGTCCAACTCCTGTCCCTGCACAAGACACTCCCAAGTACCTATCCATACTGTAATTGATAAATTCCTAACTGTCTATATTGTTATTTATAAACATGCACAACAACTAACATGAGTCTTGAGGATTTCTCCTGGTGTTCCAGTCTAGTAAGCACATGAAAGAGAAAAAAAAGTTGTTGCAAAAAGGCAGTAAAACCCTATGGATTTCTGAATGGTAAATTCAGAAGGGAATTTACCTGGCAGGAAAAGTTTGCATGCAGTAGACAAAATGTTTTTCCTCTCCATTTAGTCCAAAGTTTTTGGGAAATACGTTTTGTGAAGGCCAAAATGCCAAAATGGCCAAAGCAGAGAAGGAATGAACAGAAAGGTCAGTCATGTGTAGCAGCAAGAGTTTCTTCTGAGTCTCCTGTTTTGGAGGACTCATTACTTTGCTCTCTCCCACTACAGTCTTTTAAATCAAATTATGTCAGCTGCATGGCTGCCATCCATACATTCTGGCTTCGTAGGAACACGGATTGCTGACTTGCCAGAGACGTGAGCTGAAGTGTGGGAAGGTTTGTGCCTTATAAAATAATTCAGCTGTGCCAGAGAAAAGTAATAGCCAACAATCAGAGGAGTCAGTATTTCTCAAAATGAATAAAGCAGGGAAATACCTACTGGAGAGGCTAAGAGCCCCTGATAGCCTCATTCATGCAGAACTGCAAGGCTGTGGTATGGGCAGCTCTAGCCACAACACAAGTGCTCCAAGAAATACTGAGCTACTATCCCCATTTTCTGTGGGATGCTTCTTACCCAACTACTACACCATCCACGTAACAGCTTAAGTTAATCCAATCAAAAGTAGAACTTAATAATTAATTAGAAACCTGGCAGCATCACTAGCCTTCTATGCTTTCTTAGAGGCCAAAGTGGAAAGGCTGGAACTGCCATCATGATCTTACACTGACTTTCAGTGTGCCTTCAGCACACAAAGCAGATACACTGATAATTCTTCCAAACATCTGTGTTAGAACTGGAAGAATGAAAGAACCAGGTTTTAAATGGGATACCTGTGCTAACCAAAATGTCAGGCAGAACAACAGACATAGATGCTTCCTTCCAGTCATGTGCTTTGTTCCTAGCAAACTCTACATTGAAAACCATAAAACTAATTAGGATGTTGTGCATGGAAATCAATAAATATGAATGAAACAAGCCAAATTTAAGATTTCTGAGAGAAAAAGCTTTCAAAACAGTATTCTAAACCTAGGGAGAAAAAGATGACTTTAAGTAAAAAAGAAGTCTAAAGACAGAAAACAGAAGCAAACATAGAGTGAAGGAAAAGATACCAGGAAGTTTGAACAATTCAGAAGACTTCCCTTTTTTCCACTGAAGACTTCAGCAAGTCAGTCTTCTACATTTGTAATCGATGGAACATCTGTTACTTTTTGGCCAAGCATATATGACATCAGGAGAGGAGAAAGCAAGTAAAGACAATAAGAGGAAACAGAACTAAAAATACTTACAAAATATGTATCTAAGTTTGGAAGAGTAACATTGTGGAATAAATAAATAAAACACATTTCCTCTATATTTCATTGATGACTGGATTACGAGAAGCATGTGTAAAAGATGCCTTTAACATTTATAAACTGACACAAATAATTTAGTTGGGAATGGAATTCTGTCATGAAAGTACAAAATTTACAGCATCATTGTTTTGATTTAGTTACATAATAGTCAACTGTCCCATAAAACTCTGTTAGAAGTCCAATTTCACCTTTTTTAAATGTATCCTCACATATGACCAAACCTGGGGCAAAACTGAATAAGCTTTGTTGTGTGGCAAGAAAAATGAGACAAAAATAGGATAAAAAAATCTTATTTCCAGTCACAGCCTTATCCAAGATATGGAGCTAACTTCCCAGTGTGAAGGATGAATGCAGCATCCAGCTCAGCCTGACAGCCAGCAATTCTTAGTGGCTTGAACTGAATCATGGTCTAATGCAAAAGTATGGGATGGCAGCAAGAATCTGTCTCACTTTACAAAGAAATGGAATACCTGAACAGCTTTCCTAACCTGAGCAGAGCCAAACACCTGCCCACAAATCCTTACCCCTGCATGGATTTCCACTGACATCACTGGACTGTGGAGGTAATCATCTGTGCAACCAGATTTATCTGCAGGTTTTGGGCCAGAGTTCGTGTCTACTGGCCTGTCTGATTTGCTGTATTCATCTGGGAGACCTTTCAGTGCTGGAATTAAACTTCACTGCTCAGACCCCAGAAATTTTCCCTTCTCATTCTTCTCCAAATTAATTTTTGGATGGAAAATGCCAAAGAGAACAATATTTTCTTAAAGTCATACTTTGTTGGGGCAAGACTTTGGTCTTATCTGATGCCTGCTGAAATGCTGCTATGCATATGAAAAGACAGTTACATGAACAAAAAGAACTAAATTCAGATCGAAACTTAAAAAATTATGGAAAAGAGATGATAAAAGCTACAAATATTCTTTCACTACCTAGGCTTCACCACTTTCCTTAAAAGGCACCCCTGAAAGAAATTCTAGTCCTATTGTTCCTTCCTGTGTTTCTAGCAAAGCAGTAAATCAGAATGTGCTACTTGAAAAGTTAGTTAAAGTCCAAGATATTTGATAGCATTTGCAGAGATTTGGCTCATACTTAAATTATATACTATATTTAAGTGTTTAAGAAAGAGAGGTCCATGCCATGATACACAATAATTTTAAGTAGTATAAAGAGAGAGAAGGTATTTTAAGAAAATAATTCATTATGATTGTCATAAATTTGGAAAACGGTTTCCTAAATGACAAAATAATGCTTCAAGAAACCTTGTCTTTCATTTCTGCTTAAAAACTCCACAACCAAAAAAAACCTATTAAAAGCTACTCTTCAGGTTTGCTTACTTCTATTGCAGACAGAGTGTCCTAGTGAGAGAAAAGAGAATCGAAATGTTTGCCTTTGAAGATCAGTTTTACATTCCTGAGCATCTTGCCTATGTTAGAGGGTAGAAGGCTTCCAAAGGATTTTCTTTGAGCACTTAATTTCTCTTGTGGTAGAATGTCACCAAGGAGTGTTTCTGTTTTCTCATTATGAGTTTGAATATTTTAAGTAAGAAATAAGTGAACAATAAAAATTATGGCTGTATTTTTAGAGAGACAAAAAAAAGCCAAGAGATAATCAGAATCTCGTACTGTGCATGACCTCTGTAGCACAGATCCCTTTAACAAACACCTGAATCAATCCAAATACTTGCCTGAATGCTACAAATTCTAGCATTCATGGATACCCTGACTGACTCTTCACTGTCTCTCAGGAATTGTGCTGTGCACAGTCGGAAACAGGAAGGGCTGCTGTGCAAGGCAAGAAGTTTGCCTTTTGTTGATTGAGCTTACGTTTTTTTTCTGGCTCTGGACCATACCCAGAGCACTTGGGTGTGTAACTTTGAAGGTTCATGCCCTGCTAGCTCTCTCCTTCTGGCACGGTCTCAGCGACTGCTGTTGTGCAAGTGCTGCTCTTCCTGCCTCACTCCCATCTGGCCAACAAGTTACAGAGAGTCAGATTGCCAGACTACAACTGTGTGCTGTAAAAGTGTGGTTTTCACATTTAGGTTGCTTGGCCAAACGTGTCTGTCATTCTCCAGTCACAATAACTGTGAAAGGTTGAAAAAAACACAGAGAAGAGAGTTGATGGTTATACTTGGCTGATGTAAGAGCTTTCCTGCACTTCTACAATGGTCACTTTCAATAGAAAAAAAGGCAATAGAAGTTGCAGTGACTGGGAAATCACATGTAGAAGTAGATACAAGCCACAGGATTCATGTTTGTGTTACAGTCCGGTTCCTTACAACACAAATTTGAGAATGTTTAGCTCAATGACTCAGCTCATGGTGAAACAGAGGTGAACCAAGACTTTCAGTTCACAACACAGTAGTCTATGAGAAGATGAAAACCAGGGGTTGATCTCTTCTCCTCTTCAGTAAGGAGACTTAATGAAAATTACAGCGGTGCTGAGCAGGAAGGCATTGTGAAGGCTGACCATGGAATAACAAAATTGCCTCACTTATTACATCAAATCTGACATAACTATGTTGTCATGAGGCAGCACATCAAAGCAGCAGCTGTAGCTTCAGCCTGGTTTCCCCTCGTGCTTGCTTCTGATTTACACTGTGGGGTGGTGGGGGGGACCAAAAGCAGAAAAATCCGAAATGCTAGCAGAAATGTGTGATATTTATTTAGGATATTCTAAGTGATAGAACCCCAGGCTGTTGGGGGTTTTTTTGTTGTTTGTTTGTGGGGTTTTTTTGTTTGATTTTTTTTGTTTGTTTTGGTTTTTTTGCCACAGATGCCTATTTTTACTCAAATATTTAAAAATTAATTGCTTTGTCTTTGCCATCTTCGATTTTGCTTCAGAGGAATTTCATGGGGCCTGCCTAGACCCAACATATATCAAGAAGCCTCATTTCAAAGTGTCACTGTAATACCAAGCAAGGCGGACTACTGAAAGAAAGTGCAGTTGTTAGTGTATATTATAAAAAACTCAACCAAACTGATTGATTCTGAGAGAAAATTTTAGATTGGGTTTGAATGGATATAAGCTCAGAGTTCTTAGGATGTTATTCAGTCAAATTTGGCCACCCAAGTAAGAGTGAAATACTAAAAGGATGTGGACCAAAGTCCTTTTATTCCTTTCTCAACTAATTATCAAGAAAAGATAGGCAAATACAGAACAGATGCATGCATCTGTTCAAGTGCTAGAAGCAATGGCCTGTATGGCACATTTGAGAAGCCAAATAAGAGAGGAGCTTGATCTCATTGTCCAAATACAGGACTATACATGCCAAAAATCCAAAATGTTGAACAAAATTACTGAGACAAACAATTCAATTGTAAATATCATATCATGTAAATAGATAAGAGAAAGAGAAGAAAAGTACAGAGGAGGGAAGGAAACTAAGATACTTAGAAACTCAGAAACATGAAGAAATGTAGCCAATGGCCTAAATTCAATGGTAGATTTGCCTGTTTTACATCTGACATTATAAACCCTTACATAATATTGAATCATGCTTAAATCTAGTAAAATTAACTTTTGTTCCAAGTAGAAGGCTGTGGAATACTTAAATGTAAACAAATTAGAAATAGTTCTGATTTAGTGAAAGAATGACTCTTGGTGTCCCACGTGGCAGCTTTGAAACATGTACTTTCCACAGAGAGACCTCATTTCAAGAGGAATAAATAAAAGACCAACCTAAACAGAATTAAAGCAGAATTAGTTCCAGAAACAGACACAAGATTTTTTTTTTGTGCCCCTGAAGAGCTCTTTTCCAAGCTAATGCATAAAAATAAGTGTTTAGTTTTTTTCTTTTCTCACTACTTGACTTACCTGACAGAGTTTAGAACATAATAATATTCAGGTAAAAACCAAAAAACAAAAATCCCAAAACAAAACTAACAAACAAAAAACCAACAACAAAACAACCCCAAACCCACAAAATCCCCCTAGAAATACAAAATACATTGCTTGAGGGAAATTTATTGATGCTGGAACTCAGATGAAGTAATAAGCTACAGAGGAACCAAGAAGTCACTTCTCTCACTCTGAAAAACTCTCGTGAAATTGTTTGTAACTTGTAGTAGAAAACCACATCCTAGACATTTCAAATCTTGTATTAACATAAATTTTACTTCAAACACTCATAAAAAATTTCACTGGATTTCATTAGTGTCCATTGAAAGTATGAGGCCAATATTGGACTAACAGCACAGTGTAAAAACAAAATCCATCTAAGAGCTTGAAAGTTGCAGCAAAGAAAAAATAATTGAGTTTGGATGGCAGTATCCCTTCAAAAAGAATTGTTTTCCAATATATATGGACTACATCAATATTTATTTTAAAGCAAATAAATTTTCTGAAACCCAAATTTAGTTGCAAAGCTCTATCTTTTTTTAAGACTGATTTGGGCTATTGGCATTTTAAATGCCAGATGGGCGGATCATAACAATTTTAGTGCTTTTATCTTAAATAATGATATATATATCTTAACATAACATTGCAGAGACTTAATGTTTTCTATAAATGTTTGATATACACATTACTTTTTCATATCTACTATGCAGAGAGGACTACAAATAGAAAAAACATTTTATTCAAATGAATGTTATTCTCTCAGCAAAGGTGTCTTCCTACTTGCACAAATAGCTAAGTTGTGGAGACTCCAGCAGGACTAAACCAGGAGCCTTTGGTATAGACAAAAACACTGAAGAGGCCCAAGGCAGGCAATGGTGGAAGTGTCTCCCTGGGGAAACACAGGCATGAGTCCTTTCAGGCTGATAAGGAAATAGCTCATCTGAAAGACTCTACCTAACTCTTAGAGTAGAGCCTTCCCTAGAGCTTTTAAAAATAAACCTGTATAAACAAAAGTCAAAAGTGCTCCCCAACAGAATGTACGTGTAGTCCTGCATGTGTATTCCATATAGTGGCAGGCAACTCTTTTGGCCTTGTTTAAACTACCACAACTATTGCAACTTTAAAGTTCTCAGCTTCCCAAGAACGTGGTTTATGTGCTCCTGGAGCACGCACTGCACTGGGGCTGCCTTGTGTTTAGCTGTTCAGCTGTCTAGTTCTTGGAGCAAAATCAAGTCTGGGTAGAAAACAGGCTCTGAGCTATCCAGATAAAGGCAGCTCTGGACATGCAAGGAAGCAATGCATAAGGTACATTAAGGAACTGTAATATCAAATAAGAAGATTCCTAGGTGAAAACTGGCAGCACCTTCCACTGTGTCTTTCTATTATATATTTTTTTTTATTTACTATTTTTTACATAGTTTTTTTGCCTCAGAAGGCTGCCTTTACCCAGGTCTTTCTTGGGGTGCTAAGCTAGTTAAGATGATGCTTAAATTCTGAGGCATATGACCCTGAGCCATCAACACAGTCATCAGAGCAACACTTGAGGAAAATATAGCACCAAGAGAAGAAGCAGCAGTTTGAATCCCTGGCACTGTTTCTGTTTTGCTGATAAGGTAAAGGTTTGTTCTCCTGTGGTCCTGCCATCCAGCAGAATTCAGTACCCCAAAGTCTTCCAGCCTCTTCCTGAGAGCAGCAGGCTAGGTACTGAGCAACACTTCCTAATGAATATTTCTATTTCAAACAAAACTCTTATCTTTTAACCTGAGCACTGGAAAATTAATTGAATTCCCATCAGTTACAGGGTCATACAGATTTACAACATTTTTGCATGCTTTCAAAAAACGTCTTCTAAACTAGTTTTAAAACTAGTATTTGATATATAGGCATATGTAATACACAGCCAAAAGGGATAGGGCAGCTTACATTCATGACATGACATTTTAGAAATTTCAATGTGCTATTATCATATTACTCTGAAAGGAATCTTGTGCATACTCAAATAGCTTTATGCAACTGGACCACATGAACAGCCTAAAGTCCGGTGTCATACTCAAAGTTTGTTCATATTCATTGCTGATCTCACAGTGAAATTCAAAATCAGAAAGATTCAGAGACCTTCGAACAACCCTCATATAAATCACACGTGCCTCTCAAACTCTGCAAAAAGCATTGCTTGTTCAGGAAGCTGAAGAGTGTATTTAAAGCTGCATGTACATACATGAAAAATTCAGACCATATTTAATACTCTATTTCATATCCTGCTTTGCTAATCAGTTATCTATCTTGGATGAAAATAACTGTTGATTTACTTGTTGAACTTTGCTTAAGACATTCCAGACTGAAGCTAATACCACAAGCAATACAAAATATGAAAGACAAAATAAGCAGACTTTAAAAAAAAAAAAAAGAAAAGAAAAAAAAAGGGCTCAAGTGTTTGCATTTTCTTCGCAAAATTAGTCACGCAGAAAGTGGTCTGACTCTCGAACCATGTTTTTCCTACTCCTAGCCAAATCAACAATTTGCATTATTCCTAGTGTTCAGCATGTGAGCAGAGCACACAGATGTATGCCTGTCAGCTTTTCCAGTGCAACACACAAATATTTTCCTTCCCCAGAAGTAGGTCCTTGACTCAGTGTCTTAGCAAGCAGACGTTATTCATTATAACACAACACAGATGTAATTCAGATTTCATTTACATTACTTTCGTTCAATGAGTCAAGCTGCACATTTAGATGAACAGAATTCCATGTCCATAATATGGAAAAAGAATGGAAAATTACTGAGGTTTTTTAAGGGTTACAGAGATGGCTTTTGCAGCATGCCTAACCTAACTGCACCGCATTTAAAGGCCAAAATGATGCTGTTTATATGTATTTCTAACAGTAGTGTTACCTATTGAACCTAATGTTGGAGATAAAAGCATGTTACCCCATGCAGCCTTTTTTATCACTGTGCAAACAACAAGGTTATTTCCTTTCCCTTGCCTCAAGACCATGGAATAGTCTGGGTGGGAAACTATTAAAGGCTTATAATAATGATGAATAAAATAAAAACAAGAAAAGGATTAGCAGTGAAATTATAAAACATAAAAGATAAATCAATCTTTGTTTGTTAGGTAAAATTCCTAACATCCAGCAGAAGACTGGGTTTACTAATTTTGTATTACCCCATGTAACTTCTACAGTTCAACTATCATACAGTGGGTTTAAGGTATTTCCAGCCATGGCTTTGAATAAAACTGGAACTTAAGCTCTATTAAAGTCAAAGTAAATACCACCCCAATCCTCTGCTATTATTTGGGTTTGATTCAATCTGTCTTTAATCAAGGTCTCCTTGAACTAAAAGACTTTAAGTAAAGTTGGAAAATCTGAATTAATTCATGAGGATTTGTGCCTAACATGACATCACCACGTAACATAAAATAATTCACTTTCAATGAATTTTTTAACATTTCTGTCCTTCCACTTGCAAGTATGAGGATCAACATTCCTATAATGAAGGATATAAAAGGAATAGAGTTTGAAAATTACACTCCAAAACAGTTATGAGAAGATAGACTACAGAACCCAGCATCAACATTAAGATGTGCACAACTGGGATCAATGTGAGGCACAGCTGCTCCAGAAGGCACAGAAAGACTCATCACTTCTTTGGACATTAGCTAAAGCTCCCTGAGCCTTGAGGCTCAAGGTACTGCATGCCATCTGTGCAACAGCAACCACCAGAGACTGTTAAGACTATCTGAGAGTCTTTGTGGTATGAAAGACTCTTACTACTTCCAGCAAGGAATTTGGAGACCTCTTCAGCTGTGCTGCATCTCCCAAAGGCAGCTGCTTGCTCTCCACCTCCTGCCTCTACTGAGGGTGACAAGTCTGACTCCAAGCTGCCCCCAAAGTGTATTCCCACCCTCCAGCACATCAGGGCTCCTGCAGTGCACAGAGCTCCCTGTGAGATAAGTACAGTACCATGGGAAACTCCTCCCCTATGATTTAAGATAAACTGTGATTTTCATTCTGTTTCATGCAATACAGATTAATGGGATTTCAGGTGGGGATGGAGGCTCAGAACAGTTCCATAAACACCATAGCACTGAATTTTACTGCTCTGAAGCACAAAATAGGGATTTTTTTCTGGCTGAGGACCAGGCAGTATCAAGTGTTCTCCAGTACATTAGGCGTCTCTCAGACTCACTAACTATTGTGTAGCTGCTACACTCAGGCCATAGGAAATGCAATCCTGAGGTCAAGCATTTCCATCTAAATATCAAAGTTACTTTATTTAAACCAAGGGGAATGATTTTCAATCTCCTTATGCCAAGGACAATATCTGAAAGCCAAAAAATTTGAGTGGTTGTTCAAAATTATCCTGAAGAGTGAAAACCTGCCACAGGTTATCACCTTCAACCACGAACAAATGCAAGCAATGTGTACAATGTGCCAGATGTTCCCCTTCAGGTGTTCCAGGTGAGGGAAAGACAGGATTTCACCAAGTTTTCTTTACACCTGGAGGCTGAAGATGCTGTGAATCCTCTTAAGCATAGCATGTGCCACAAGTGGGAAGGATCAGTATTATTACCAGAAGGGATTTGTGTGGCTCATCCTATCGGCAAGGATGTGGAAAGTGTGTAAGAGAATGGTAATACCACACTATTTAGGAGAGATAGTAACTCAGATGTGGGGAAGCACCTGAGTTACAAATCCATATTTCATCATAACTATAGGCCAGTGAACAGTAGCTGAAACTTCCTATTGAAACCCAGCTCATAAATGCAAGTAAATGGAAAAAATAACCAAACCCACAACTAAAATTCCCAAGGTTTGCAATAAAAATGGACCAATTAGTGAATTTATTACTGCTATTTAAAAAAAAAAATCTTTCATGAGATACCACTTTTCACTTAGGGGCACTTTATCCTACCTTCTCTGCCTATTTTAACAGTGTTAATTTTAAAAGTTCTGCTTATCTAAACAGAGATATCACCCATAAGATGCTAAAATTGACTGTGTGAAGTCCTTACATTTTGCCTTAAGTAACCAAAGGAAATTAACTCTTCAAGACATAGGAATTTTCCAATAAATTTCCATGTTTGAATAATGAAACATCACAACTGTCCAAGCTGCAGATAGTCTAATGCGTGCAATTTGGTCACATACAGCTTGTTCAAATGGACAAAAAAATCCTGCACAGCAAAACCCTGTGCTAATGTCCCTCAGGAGCTCAAATAGACGATCAATCTCATCTCCACCTGTATCCTAAAATTCATTTAAATACTCAGAAATTGAGAAGTTAACAAAGAAGTTCCATAACTTCTAAGACCTGCCTAAATCAGCCTTGAGCCTTTGCATAACATGTGCTGTCTTTGAAATTATTAGAAAAGAAAACTTAAGAGCTATATTTTCACAGACTAAGGTGTAACCTCTCAACACTCAAGGTTATTTTCAGAGGAAAGCTTTGATGTAATGATATTCTTCAGTCTTCCCTAACAGATATTTTATAATGTACGCCTAAAATCCAGCCTTATGGATTGGCAAGCAAATGTTAAGCATGCTGTTACCTTTTGAGATCTAACCTATAAGGCCTAGTAGAAATAATTTTTTCTTCCTTCAGGACTGTATCTTTCATCAGACAGCTTTTGCAAACATGAAAAAGTGAGTTCCAAACCTAGACTGAATTAACTTCTCCTTCTGCAACTAATCAGTCTATGGATTAGTCATAAACTGTAGGGGATCCTCTGTCACTCCAGAAATCTGCATGTCCTGGAATGTCTTTGGAGATTTTTAATTATAAAAACTGACCAAGCTTAAGATTTCTGAATTTTTACTTACTGAAGTTATGTGGGTTAAATGGTAGCCATCTGTCTTTTTGTGGGAGGTTGCCTTTTCATTTCATTTCATTTATGAAGATACATTGCCCTCCTCCTGTACTCCTCCAGAAACTGTATATTTGGCCAGTGGGTCACAGCTAAACACCATATTCAAGATACAAAATAAACAGGGAAAAATAGGCTTCCATCATGCAATAAAACTTCTGTATCAGATCAGAACTCCAACTATTCTGACTTCCATCTTCCATACTTGCTGGTGTCACTTGCTTCCAAGAAAAGCATAAAGAATTCTTGCAGAGCAACTACAGAATAATAAACCATCAAATTAATCTCTCCTCTTGATTTGACATTGCCAAAGCTTTGTTTATATACAACAGTATATAATTCCTTCCAAACCTTGTTTCTTGTTGTGCTGTATTGTAAATGTTTTGATAGATATGTCCAAGACTATCAATTAAAGTCTTTCAAAAGTTTATCATCCTTCAGTATGTTTTTTCCTGAAAATTTAAGAAGAGTATTTTGAGAAGCAAATAAAAAAAAATATAAATTCAGCATATTGAAAACTGTCCATGACAAAATGTCATTAGCAGTCCTTCCTGCATGCCATGCATATATAGCTGTACAGAATGAAAGTGGGTATTCAACTTCTATTTTGAACACTGCCCATTACTAATTACAAAGTAATTAATTCACTAAGAGCCTACTTTCAGTAATTTCGATATAATCAATCTTTACATTTGTTTCTAGAATGCTTACAGCATTAACAGTTTAACAGTAGAAAGGGGAAAAATACAAATATTTTTATTTTTGTGAATATATCAGATGATTCCCTGTAATAACACAACATTAAACAACCCACTAAAATCACAGATATCCTTCTTTTTACTGCTTCTCTTCTATTGCAACAAGCAGAGCAAACATATTGGTTTTAACTCCCCTATGGTTATCCACCTAAGTTTTATTTCCACTGCCTTCAGTGGGTACTCTAAAGAGGGCTCTGTCCTGCCACTTACACTAAAGATGTTGTCTATGATGTAATTTTTAACTTAGTTATATGTAAAAATTCTTATTTTCTCAGTTGCAATACCCTTTTACAATGACTTTGTAAAGAAGAGTGAGTAAATTTGGTATACAGGCATGCCAAACATCATTAAATTTGATGAAAGAAAATTCAATTCCTTCAAATTCCTCTGCATTAAATACAGAATGAAATTTACGTACCAAATGAAGGGATAAAAAAAATTAATTAGTTGCCAGGTACAATAGTGTATATCTACATTTCCATGTTAAAATGAGGCACACACTAACTCAGCTAATGTGCTTTTTGGAGTATCATCCAAAAGAATTGATTAAAATTATCAGAATTACACACCTGCATCTTTCAAACAGACTCCTTACCTAAAAGTTGTATCATTAATTTTGTCAGAGAAACGTTTGGGCCATGGACCCACACAGCAGGCAGATAATTTGATACTCTAGAGAAAGGAAAGGGTGTAATAGTCACAGCAGAATATCCTCTCCCAGAACTGCACACCTCAAAAAGAAAGCACCTTGACCTTTCTGATACTCATCTTGGGTCTAATCTGAATCAGCCTCACTGCTTAAAATTGTTAGAAGCTGCAAAAACATATGGGCAGACATATTAAAGAGATACTGTACACTGAGATCTTGACATTTTTGCAGACTGTACTGCAAATTGTTACTATTTTAAGATAAAAACTAATTAAATTTTTGATGGGTTTTCCTGCATCCAGAAAGAATTCTGAATAATCTGAAGTAGCTTGAGAGATAGGTATGAAGTGAAGAGGGTGAGTCACTGCACTGGCATCGTGGTTAGCTACTGTCATTTTGGATGATCCTAGTGATAGGAATCTGAGTGCTACTTGGTTTTCCTTTCAACATAAACAGATGGGATACAACACAACATGCTTGGATTTACTCTTGCAAAATCAGTTTCTTTCCTTAGAAACCTTTTTCCATTGGATAACAGTCTTTTTTGGCCTGTCTTTTCTTAGGTTGGTTCATCAAATTATTTTTTTTCTTATTAATTTCTTGTTCATCAAATTCCGCTTTTTTTCCTCATTAATACTAAAATGCTTTAAACAATCTCCTGATTTGCTAAACTGGTCTCTACTTATTCCAACTTTTTTTTTTCCATACTCCTTAGATTAGAATAAAGTTTTAAGGAAAGTGTTTACAAAAGTAAGGAGTGTACAGAAGAGTCCCCAAGAAACAGAATCCCACTTTAATCAAGGTACCCACAGAAACCAAGAATATGCAACAGTAGAGACTGGAGACAAGCAAGTTCCATTCCTCCCTAAGTGATTCTTAGAGGTTTGACATGTCCCTTCTCTTAAAGTTTAATATTCACATCCACTTCTCAATATCCCAAAACACTCTTATTTCATAGAAAACTATTGTGCACTGCTCATTTAAAATTTATGCCAAAGCTTTCATCTGGATGTTGTGTTTTCGCCCTTGTTTCCCTGTACTTCAGAGTTAAACATCTCCTTTCCACAAGTGTGAACAGAACTTAGGTGGCCTGCCAGGAAAGTTCTAAGTAAAGTAGGTTTGGATCCATTAGTAAAAAGGAAAAGAAACATTCAAAATAGCTTGCTTTATTTTTTCTTTAGTGAACTTGCTCTCCTTCAAATCCAAAGAACATCTACTTATCTACATAATTTGCTGTAAGCTATGATTGCTGCCACAGTAGATCATGAGAACTTTCAACTCCAAAAGGAAAGCAGATGAATTCTGAACAGTGTTTCTGCTTTGCCATGTGACACAGAAATTGATTTTCCTCAAGAATTTTAAGGTATTATTTTGATGATTTAACAAAAAAAAAAACCTGCTTTTTTTTTTTCCTTTCATTTTATTGAGCATTCTTCATAGTCTCCAAATTTACCTAACAAAAATCTGGAGTCCCTGATTGAATTTTTGAAACAAATTTTATCCAATGGTTACATAAAATGACTGAAAGTTAAACTCAACATGAGAGTGGAATCAATCACCCACACTGGCCAGTGGGTCAATTCCACTGGCCTTAGGGGAGTATGATATGCTCTAAAAATTGGCTTTTTAGGAAAAAGGAATTTCATCTATGAGAAGATGAATTAGATTTTAGAATAAAATGAATGAATAGAAGCGATTACTTCCTCTTCTAAAAAGGCAGATAGTCTCCTTTACATGTGAATGCTTCTTGGTGAAAATGTTTAAATACATTTCTATTAATAAATTATGGCCCAAAGAAGCAGTAGATTAGATGTAAAAAAAAGAAAAACTGAGTCCCTATGAATGTTGATATTGCAGAAGGGTTGCATGTCTGGTACAGTAGTATTTCCTTATCAGATTGAGATATTGCTAAATTCATGCTTCATTTTGTGATATTTTTATCCCCTCCCATGTCCCCTCCTGTTTGGCTTTGTCTTTTAAAAACTGTAGGTACATTTCCCATTTTAAGATCATGTTAAGTCACCCAAAACTGACAGGACTTCAGCATAATTATTTTATATAACCACACCCTCAAAATAATTTCAAATATTTCTAATTTTACATTTTTAAAATAGCGCCATTACTCATAGCATTAATGTTTTACAGAAGAACCTTTCAAGTGAAGTAGATTTTTACAATTAACATGTAGTAATAGGAAAAATTATGCCCAGTAAGCTCTTTTGTGGAACAGCCGCTAGTGGAAAATAAGAATTAGAATGCATGACTGTATGAAACAAGAATTCCCATTTAGGCTTGTTTTGCTCCACCTATTTTAAGACTTGTCTATTTTTATAGCTGTTTAAAAATAAACACCTCTTGTTTACTATAATAGAGAAAAATAGAGCAACCCAGAATAAAACAAAGATAAAGAAGGCTGGATAGTTTGTATTTAAAAGTGTAACTCTGGCACTCTGACATCTGTAGAGTTGGGTTTTCTTTTCCAAATTCCAACTGGTGTGCTGGAGAAGCAGATCAACATAGCATCTGGCAGAGGATTACTCAGAGCCATGGAAATCACACCAGGTAGGACACAACCAACCAATCATCCATGAGATATTTGCACTCTGGGTATCTACTCATGTATATCATATTATCTACTTGCGTATCAACTTATGGTTGCTTCTTGTACTTGTAGAGATTTATGTGATTCAGGCTGCCCAGTAGGCAGCTGTGATTTAATTTTTCTTTTCCCTCACTTAATTTCTAAGCATCATTGGATACATTCTCATAAGCTTTTGTGATTAGAAAGACCAAGACTGGTCTCTGTTTTTTGCCAAAGCACTCAGATTTCCTTTTTTGCACACATATTGCTTTTTTGGCCCCCTCTTTCCATTTGAGGCTGCTACAGACCACTTAGACTCTAAAATGCTATACTGTAGTTTCCTGATGAAAAATGTAGTGCTCTCTGATTATTACTGTAATTTTATTTTACTAGCTATGCAATTTTTTTTTGTAGCAATTTGAGACTGTGAGTAGGAGGAGATTGCTGCATATCCAAATGTCTTCAGAAAATAAGAGGACTGTCTGAGAGAAGGAAGTCCTGAATTCCAAAGGCAAGTTCCACAATAAATAAAATGGGAAAAGAGGTGGTAAACATCTCATTTTCCCTTGGCTCATGCCTGCACAGCACTTATACATAATGCTAATATGAACCATGATAATGCATATGCGTTTGTAAGACCAGCCCTTTGGAAAAATGCAACATTCCTAATGGTCTATTATCTGAAATGAGCTCACCACAAAAATACTTCAGCTGCTTTTAGCTTAGGGAGGAATGGCCAGAGCATGACTTTGATAGGATAGTTCTGAAAAGATGACTAATCACCACCAGCACCAATCTTTATTCTTAGTTGGGTTAAATGAGTTGCTACCTGCTTCCAGCCCTTCCTCAGTTCAAGAACTCTTTTTTCACTTAAGGTCTGGGACTTTCCACAGAAATCACAGATCCATCACATTTGCTTTCCATCACATTTGCTTTTTTTTTTTTTCCCTTTCTTGCATGTCAAATAAATGGAAATTTGGACTCATATTATACAATACCTCCCCCAGCTGTCATTTATTAATCTTTTTCAGAAGACCTGCGTATGTTTGCTTTGAAATCATTATTTTCTCCTAAATTCCGATTAGACTTTCCCTCAGATCAATGTATCATAATTCTCATATTTGTCAAAGCTATGCCAGTTTGATCATCCTTTAGAAAATTCACATTCCTGTAAGTTCTTTGACCACTTCTTACAAACTCAGTGATAAATTTTGAAAACCTAACCCATTCCACCACTTTTGTGTCCTTTTATTTGATGAACTTGCATAAGACATTTCTACGGATTGTATTTACCAATGTTCCCATTTAGTCTAAAGATGGTCATTCTAGTACTATTTACTTGTTTTTACATCTGCTTTCCCTTCACTCTGGGTCTCCCCTCAGCACTGTCTGTATTCTACACTTGCAGAAAGGCTGTGAGGCCTGCCAAAGTCTGAACAAGAAGGCAATGACATTAGCCCTCTACATTACAGTTCTTTGAGAAAGTTGAAAACTCCTGTTTATTTTAATCACACCTGATTAATTCTGATATAGGCTCAAAGGGCTGCACTGAGTGACACAGACACAGAGAGAGACATGAGTCTGCAGGCACCTGTATCCATCTGACTGGCTGTCCTGACCATGGGTGCATGGTCCTGCTGCCTCTCAACCCTCCAGATCCTTGCTGACAAGGCATGAGTCTTTCTTGACCTGGTTCAACATGCAACCAGCTTGTGAGAAACCCCAGAGGAGGGATTTCTTGGAAATTGGGATGAGAGTAGAAGCACAGCAGCCAAGAGTCAGACTGACCTAGCTTTGAAACCCTGCATTTTACATGTGAAGAGGCTGTGTGAGGTCAGCCCTGTGCTGTCTGTCAGCTAGAAGTAAAGCACCATCAATCCACACAGTGAACAGATCTCGTGGGTGCTCCATGTCTCGCTCCATATAAAACCAAAATGACTCTGTTTAAGTCACTCAAAGTCTTTAATTTTTATTTCATAACTTAGTATGTTCTGCATCCCATAAATAGTGCTCCTACCATTTATAATGTGTTGTAACAGAACTCTGCAGAAAGAATTTTAAGCAAGAGATTTTGCTGTTTGTGGTATTTTGCAATCTCCATTAATTTTAGTGACATTGTGCTGTTTCTTAGCAGCGTTTGAGTTATGTAAAGAATGCATTTCTGCATCTTATGCTTTCTTTCTGAAGGTATTACAAGCAGCCAGTGGATACAAAAGGCACTGTCTCTCGACCAGGGAACTAATTGCTATACATGGACTACTGGAGAAAGCCAAATTCAGAGCTGGATTATTCTCAGCAGTACTTGAACCGGCGTGTTGTGGTTTTTTTTTTCCCCTTTCATTCTTTAAATATCTCATATGACAAATCTTCAATCACTTTCTGATAATTATTCCACCATCACTAAAAGAACCCAAACCAGTGCTCTAAAAGGCTACAAAAATTAAAAGTTTTTTATTTCATCCTGAGATCAAATAATTGATTATGGATGCTCACAACACTTACATAGCATCCATTTTATCCTTTGAGCCTCCACGAAATAATTTTCAAATTTTGGGTTTTGGCTGACCTTGTGAATTTTAAAAATTGGGCCCATTTCTCCTTGTGTCATCCTTTTAACAAACTGCACTCCAAGAAACATAGTAATGGTGTGATAACTCCAAGGAAGCAATCAAGAAAGCACAGTAGAATTTTTCCAAACAAGCACAAACCAACCAACCAACCAAACATCTGGAAATGAAGGTAATTTAAATTAAAGGAATTTCTCTTGCATGCAGCTGTGTTACAGTAGAAGGTCACTTTTTTTGTAAAAATCTCTGTGCATAAATACCAGCTTTGTCAAGACCATCTCCAATCTACAAACATTGACACCATAAACATGCAAAATGAACTCGGTGAACATCAGTAGTATATATTTCATTTTCTTGGCAGTTTTTCAAATTCTTTCGCCCTCCAGATCTTCTCACAGAACAAGCAAGCTTTTTAAAAACAAAAGCCTCTTTTGAATCTAAGATTTTCTCTTTTATCAAGTTAAAACAAAACAACAAAAAACTCCCCATGTCCTCAGCTAAAGTCAAGTTTAAAGGCCAATTCAAAACACATTTCCCTCTGTGGTGCTCCTCACACTGATGCTTTAGTTTCTAAAGGCTGTCTGAAGCTATTTTCTCCTCTTTTCGACTATGTCTGTGTGGCATTTACTTTACATTTTGAAGAGAGGCCTGCCTGAAGCCAAAGAAAAATCTATTGGAACCATTCCAGCAATGCACAGCATTACTGTGCTGCCCTTTTCCAAACTGAAGCCAGCTGTGCTGACCACTGGAGAACATTTGCAGGCTGATCTCTGCTCTGGGAAGTGACTGCACTGCTCCCACCTGTGCCAGGATAAACTGCAGGAGTGAGCAAGGGGCTCGCTGCAAACCCTCATCCAGTGTCACTCAGGTCACAGCTCTGGCTGCTTTCCTTGCAGAGCTGACGAGGGAGCAGCTCCCACAGGGATGGTGAGGAAAAAGTGGTGGTCAAAGGTTATTGCCTGCAACTCTCCACAATGGATGCACAGAAGTTTTATGGAGCTTCCTTGGCAGAAGTCAGGCAGCTGTGCTCACATCCACTCCTTCCCTTAGTTAGGGCTTATTTTTATTTTTTTCTGATGAGCTATACGAGTGACTTGCAATATCAGTTTTCAGCTTACAGTCGAAGTAGGATAATTCAAAGAGCAGCTGCCAGCAGTTTTACTTCATACTGGCCCACACCTAATCACTTTGTCATACCAATCTGCAAGAAATGTTTCAGCCAAAAACTTCAGGCCCAAACATGTTGGCTTAAGCTACTTCAAAGGTGATTAACACTTGTTTTTACACAATGGCTTCTGCAAAAAATTGTGCTTCCTTACATGATTGTTCTTTGAAAATATATTCCAGCCTGGATCACCTTTGCACTGAGTTTCAATGGATTTATTAACAAGTGGTGAGTGATGCCTGGCCACAGCAGCCAATGGCAATGCAGAACTGCGACTTCAACTTGAAGGGTCCTTTTTAACAGAGTTTTAATCATTAGCCAACACTCTCACAAGCTCTAATCTACATAAATTAGAATTATCCATATAGTACTGCACAGTATCTTGAATACTCTTAACTCCTTATATCAAGGATATATCCTTATAGCAAGGATATTTTCCTGATGATGTAGCAATGGGAAGCACAATGCATTTATGACGCTGATGCAGATGTACAGGTACTGCCCTGAACACAGGCTCACAAACACATACACACATCTCAGACCATGCTGGTAACATCATCCTGATCACATTTGCACTAGGTGTGTTACCACACAGTTCCACTTTTGGAAGTTTGTACAGTTCTTGCTACTTAAGTAGAAATCATCCAAGACTAAACTCTCTCTCTCACATGAGTATGGAAGCATAATAAGGAACAACCTTGGACAAAATACTTCTTTCACTTCTGAAAATGAAGCAAAGGAGAGGAATAATGTTTGTTCTTTGAAAGCCTTCCACATCACCAAACTAAGGAACAGTGTGGAAATATGACAGGGCATGGCCTAATGTATTTCACTTTTCTTGTGAAAACCCACCAAAGCTTGCTGAACACAGAAACATTTCAAACACTAAGCCTGCACATGCCTATTAGGGTTTGCTTCATTGTCATTACTCCAGAGACTCCAGCTGTCCTGGAATCTGGCCAAGGATCCAGTTGGGATCCTCTGCAACCAGAGCTGTGGGTTCCACTGGTCTCTGCAAAGTCACGGCACTGAAATGAAGTTCTTTCACTCCCATATTTTCAGTTATTCATATTAGTCATCGAGCTGTTATTTCAAATAATTAGTTATGATCCTTATTAAACTGTTATCACCACCTCTGCAAGCAACGTGGTGTTCAGCATGGCCTGGTTGACCTTAATCTGTGCAAAGCCTGATGAAAAGGGTTCCCATATGCCTGAAAGTCCCTGTTGCTCCAAGAAAACGTGAACTACTGAAAGGGTAAGTGTGGCCCTTGATGGTTCTGTGCTCTCTTCTTCAGGAAAATATGGGAAGATTTAGAGAGACCATCTGGACCTAGTTTTGTTCTTATCAAGCAGAAGAGGCTTGTGGGTTTTTTTTCTTTCTTTCCAGTTCTCTCTGAGTGACTCATCCACTAATGTTGTTTAGCCACAGCTTTTTGTCTTTGCCAGAATGTGTTTCCACTGAGCAGTGCATGAATGGGGGGGGGTGGGGGGGGGGGTGGGACGGAAGAAGAT
>JANRMJ010000107.1:6754161-6830813 GCA_025584955.1 Alethe diademata | reverse complement strand
GTTTTCTGCAACAAACCTCACTGTTTTAATAATAGCTATATCAAAACACCTTCATTTAGCTCTTCTGAATTATATTTGCCCAGGTTTCAAAAGCCATGGAGATCATTCAGGAAATACAGAAATGGGTCAAGTCAGAATTGGGTCGACCAAAGTTACTTAAGTAAAAGGGACTCCACCTTCCTGAGAAATTTTTTGAGGGAAAATTCATTAAGAAAAAGAAATGGATAACTCTTGAAATTCCAGCGCCTTGATGAGGTCACACTTAATGAGAGTCACAGGAAGAAAGTTTTGGATGAAAATGCACAGGAAGACAAGAGGAATTAAAAAATTAAATAAAAAGTGATCAAGTTAAAGTTAGAAGACATTTACTCAGTAGAAAATACTAAATACTGTGTTAATGGAAAAAGTTTCCTGTCCTCACACGTAGGAAGTCAAAATGGCTTGTCACCTATGGATCATCAGATTTCAGTCACTTCTCAAAGCTGAACCATCTCCATAGTTAATAAAAATCTTTTGTAAAAATAACAGTAAAGAGGTAGAAGATGGAAAAAAATATTAAGGCAATTTATCTTATATAAGACCTACATAAAAGGCTAGAAACATACTGTAACATACTCTAAATGGTAACTAAATATTATAAATAGCATTAACTGATGTCAACTACCACTATGCAGAACATTGCAAGGGAAGGAAAGTTTGAAGTGCTTAAGAATTTTCTTAGTGAAAGAAACCACTCATTCCTACAATATATCAGGCCGGTTTGTCCTGAAAATGAGGCCATTCATGTGCAGAAACAGGATGTAGCATCCTCATCAGAAGTTTATACAAGGGAAATCCCTCAGCTGCCTTTCCAGTGTGCAGTCAAAGTCACAGATGAGTATGTGATGTTTGACTATATTGATAGAGCAGCAAACTACTCAGGCAGCACTGTAATTCCACAGAGCTGAACAGCTGATCCAAAACCTGTATTGTTTGCATTTTAAAATTATTAATTAAAAGCCCACAGAACATAATACAATATTTTTCTTGTCAAGTTTGGCAGCAAACACAAGCCAGTGCTAACTGGCCAAGATATTCCAAACTACCTGATTGTTTCAGTTGCCGAAGCTGACATAAAAAAAAGACATAATTTGCAGGAAGTGCTTCTTACCAAGCTCCTTAAGATCAAATTGCATAAGACATGAACCTAATTATCCTTTTTCCCTGTATTTTCATACATGCACACAACATACCACATAAACCCAAACCAACCAACCAACCAACCAAACCCAGCAAAAAACATGCCTGAATGGTTTGCAGCTGTCATGGAATTGTTTTGGAGAAAACTGGAATTAAGTCAGCCATTTGATTCAGAAGTTTGAAAATCAACACCTTTCCCATTTCCTAACACATTTCTCACAGTTCCCACTACTATTCCCATACCATTTATGTTGTGATACAAGACTGATATGTTATGAGAGAAAAATCACTCTACAGGGTAAAGTAGAAATTTTTTAGGCAGATATCCCTGTAGTTGGCTCTTTTGTGCTTCTTAAGGGAGTTTCCAGCTAACAGATGGCAATGATTTAATAACAGGCATGTGACTGGGCAGATAAAAGGAACTGGCTGTATCTGCAGTCGATGAAGGATCCTATGAAACTACAACTTCTGTGCCTGGGAAGAGCTCCACCCTGCACCAGCCATGCTTGCCTGGCTGTCCCTGTTGCCAATCACTTTGTGTCATCACCAGGACCTCATTTAGCTTGGCATGTTTTGGGGACATATATTGCAAAGTCTTGGAGAGCTGACTGTTCCTCTTTGGCAAACTTTATGCTACCACTGAGACATGAAACACACTGTTTAAATTATATACACACATAAAAAACTGGTGGGTCTAAACTGATCACTCTGCTGGGTGTGGGTCTGAGAGCACAATTTTGGAGACAAGAGCTTTACTGTTGACCAAAACTCTGGGAACTGCAAAGCAGTCTGTCTGAACAGTAAAGTGCTATTCAGAAGAAGTGTTGCATTTTTTGCGATATTGAAGTCTCTTTAAATTAATTAGG
Source organism: Alethe diademata (assembly GCA_025584955.1). NCBI lineage: Eukaryota > Metazoa > Chordata > Aves > Passeriformes > Muscicapidae > Alethe > Alethe diademata. The sequence goes on along the minus strand of JANRMJ010000107.1, from coordinate 6,828,768 downwards.
ACCTAACAGGGCTCACTGACACTGGAAGGGTTAGAACCTTTGCTTGGTGGTGCAGCTGTTCCTAGGAATGACTTGTTATTCTCTATCAGCTGCATGATGACTCTGCCCGGGTCACAGTGCACGTTTTTTTAATCCAAAGACTCTGGCCTAGTACACTGCAGCTGGCTTGAGAACACTTCATCTTCTACTGCAATCACAGAGAAGGAAAATTGTCCTCACTTTGGCTGATGCCTGTAAAATGCTGGTTCCAGATAACTTCCCTTGCTTGGATAAAAAATTGTGCTTTGCCTTTACAAAATTTGTTTAGAAATGCACACAATTTTTCAGGGAAAACCACAATGTCCTGTGGCTCTATTTGTACACAGCACCAAATGGAGGCCTCCCTCATTTGGGACATGGATATCATGCAAGCATGGACAGGCTGCATGAGTATCCATAGGATAACAGAATTCATCTTAGCTATTGCCAGGAGATTAAACTCCTGCTACTGCCATGATGAAAAAGCACAAATAGATAGTATTGCTCAGCCACTGCAGTGGATAAATGCACTGAGATGGATGAATTGTTTTAGTTTCTCTCTGTTTCCATAATTATTCATCTTTTCTACTTCTGACATCTCCCTCCATGTTTTTCTGGACAGCTTTTTTATTTTTTTTTACTTTTTATTTTTTTTAAATTTTTTTTATTTTTTTGTTAGTATATATACTATTGTTCTGTAGAAAGATTGATTAGATTTTTCCTTCTTACAAACTCCTATATTTAAGTACAATTTTAAATGACTCATACTTACATAGCTTTTTAAAAATTGTACAAGTAATACGCAAACTTTTTAAAAAGTTTGTTTCCCTGCCTTTGGCTGCTTTGTAAGGAATATTTGTCAGTATTTTTTGACATGAAGTGTTACAGTGAGGCAACTTTTTCCTTCTAGAAAATGTAATTTTCAGACAGGTTTTGATTGTATTCTACAGATGAGGTTTACATAAGTACACTATTCCTTTTAAAGGTAGGTAAACAAGAAAGTTGAAGCTCATGCCAGATATAGTAGTAAAATATTTTATATGTACATACAAGTGACATGCTTTTGACAGAATGATTCCTCAAAGAAGGAGAATTTGCTTTGGCCTTTGAGCAAGAACTACACTAAGGGGTTTCAGAGATTTTCTTTTCACTGACTCACTCACTAGAAAACCACCACTCCATCTGACTGACCAGCCAGGATAAAGGAAGCTGTGGTTTTTTAAAATCTAACATAACCTTTTCCATAAAACCGTACTAAATAATTCAAGTCCCAATAAATAACTGTAATTTAGCTGCCCCTCTCTACATGTTCCTGATGAGGACCACTGCAAAGTCTCTTGCATCTGAAACACAAAATCCAGCTGCTTTCATTGCTCCTGCTGAGTCACCATGGAATGGCCCCCAAGAGGAGCAACTGTAACCCAGGGAATCAGGAAAGATCCGTCAGGATGTGATTGCTGTACTCAGTGTACTTTCATATTAAAAGGAAGATGATGTTTTACTAGCTGCAAACACCTTGCCAACATATCCTTTGTAACATTTTGTGGCACAAGTAGGATCTGCTTGACTACAAAGCCTGTGCTTAATCCCACAGGCATAAATCCCAAAGCTTCAGGCAAGTATTTGCTGGTTTTGGCAAATTTGTAGCGGTTTGAAACAAGAGGTTCACGAAACAGTCGTCTGAGATTCAGAACATATTTAAAAATGCAACCAGCTGATTAATTGGTGAGTGTCCTCTCTGCACAGGCTGTTCTTATGGGTGAAAATCAGCCACTGTGCCAAATCCCACCCAAGGCATGTCCTCCAAACGTGTTCCATCTTCCCACTGTGCTCTCAGGGATCACTTGACCACATAATTTAGTGTCTGCACAAAACAAAGGCCTCAGTTGCTTCAGTCTTCAATGACCTTTCCATTATACAAGAATATTGGAGAAAGAAATGTTCAATTCTCCTTTTTTTAAACATATTTGTAATGGTTATCAGCACATGCTTAAATATGGTCATTGTAGTCAAACAGAAGAAACCATACATAAGAAATCTCTTTGTCAATTATTTATGCTTATCATTCCCCCAGTGATGAAATTCTGCAGACCTTCAATTATTGAGCTAGATCCAATTTAGGCAAATCAGCCCGCAGATTGTTATCACCAGAGATGGACACAATGACCTCTTCAAGCTGTTGCTCCTTGCAGGGAATGGAGCATCAGGTTCATTCTGGTGAATATAAATTCCTTCTCCTGTGGTCCAATGTCCAGCCCAGTGAAGAAAGAGACATAAAATCTATTTGTGCATTTTATGTAGGGATGCAGATTTTGTGGCTTAGGAGGAACAGATTTTTTGGAGGTAAAGTGGCTTTATATTTAAATTTATATTTAATCCTCAAGATTTTAAAAATTCAGAAAAATCTACCACTTCGTTCCAAAACTGGATGTTTAAAAATAGGAATAAAAATTAATTACATCTTCATTTAGAAAGGAAATTCACAAATATACATATTTCCCTAACTTTGTCCATATTTAGGACTCCAGGTCATTAGATTAGTTAGGACCACATTGATGTGGCTTAAAAATGTACAAGCACAGGCCTTAGGAGAAAAAGAGGGTGATGACCTGGGAGACTGGATAATATTATACCATATTCTAAGACCTTTAAAGAAATAAAAATTTAAGTGCAGAATCCTACATGTAAGAGAGTAAAAGCTGCTGCTGGCACAGACAGAACACAAGAGATGAAATGACAATGCTATTCTGAAGAACTCACAGCATGAATTCATATAACTGAGAATTCCAAAGTAAGTGAACAATATTAGTTTGGAAAAAATACTGCAGTGTCCATTCTGCACTGGTCTGAGACACAGAAACAACTCAAATTCCCCCCATATTTAAATTACTTTTTTCCCTCTACGATCCTTCTGTTTTGTTCCTTGGAGAATGCATCCCCTACAGTAACTGCACAATTAGAAGGTGAAATTTTGGAAAACTGTGTTCATTCAAAAAAAAAAGAAAAAAAGAGAAATACAATTCAGTTACCACATTGCAGACAACCCATTACATCAAAAGGGAAAGTCTGAAGCAAGAAGCTGAATTCCCTAAAGAGTTACTGGAAAACATAGAAGCCAGCCATATGCCCATTTGGGATGTGAAAGGGTTTGCAGTTCTTTTCATTGCCAGAAGGGAGTATCTGACAGAATGAATGAGGTGTTCCCTAGCAAAGACAACCACAGTTAATCACTAAAATATTTTCCTGACTATGAAATAATAATGTGGTTTTAAAATATCCAACTGATAATGGTAATAACAGCTTTCTATTTGGAATATCATGGAACAAGCAGAATAATCCTGCATAAATCTTTAATTTTATAGTGCATAAATATCTATCTATCTATCTATATATATATATCAGCTTCACAGAAATACATCAACATTACTTGAACTTTTTTGGAAAAATGATCCATATTTAAGATCCTGTAAGCTCATGAGAAGATTTTAAAAGATGTCTTGACCAAGCAAAAATCTTTCTACATCATGGTTTGAGCAAACAGAATATGCTGCCTTCAGACACAGAAGGCATAAGCTGCTAATAGCAATTTAGCCTTTTACACCCTTGATACCATCCCAGTTGTATCTTGGTATTCCTCTTTTTGACATCCTTGCCATTTGCCTGCTGTTCCATTCCTTTTCTGCCCCCAATGTCTGACTGGGCCCGAATGGTTTTAGTGAGAGCTTTGCCACTGAGTTTAGTACCCAACTGTTTTTTTCTCTTTAGAATCTATAAGAATTTTAGCAACACCTTTTAGTACTATTGTTTCTAGTAATTTTTATGCCCATCTTACATTTCCCATTCCCAGGATGATAATTGTGGTAGAACCAAGGAATCTTCCCCCTTTCTCTTTCCCTGTATACTGTACGTATTCTTCAATCTTCACGTGTTTCTCACTGTCTTCACTCTGTCAATCTCAGCCCATTTGTAGCCACCTTTCTCTCTGATTATGGATAATTATTCTCTGTCTCACTAAAAGGCTTTGCAGAATGTCCAAGATGGGACTATTAACTCGTTTTTCTGTCTTAACATTGCTGACATTTGTCTTTATCTAAATCCGTCTCCCTAATGTGTCTAAGATTCAGAGTTAAGCTCCTTCTGCTTGTTTACAGACCAGGTGGAACATGCTGCTTTTTCTTCACAGCATTTATGAAATCCTTACATTAATCTAGCAGTTTGCAAATCCAGGTTCTTTACATTTCACATTAACCATCTTATTTCACATTTTTTTCAGAAGTCTATTGTTTTTGCTTAATCTGGTATTTATTTTGGCAGCTGTTCTATAAAAACTCATTGAAAGGTACTGTGAGATTTTGATAGGTTTTGACTGTCTCTACAGTTCAGCATCCCTTTGGATACATTCATAGGAGTTATTACAGCATTGCTGATGAGTTTCATTCTCTTAAACATAACCCCCTTTACTGAGATAGTAATCTGTTCTTTTACCAGGTCTTAATTACCTTTAGTCTTTATTTCTGACTGCTGAAAATTACCTGTCTGGTAAATACTGGAAGTATACAGGAAAACAGGTAACATGCAAGTCTTCTCGTTTATTTCCCCCCATTCTAATTCTTACATTCAATCCCTTTGGGAGTACTGGGGTTTGTTTCTATTTATATTGTCATCTGCTGGGAACAAGAGACAGTTATATTTGCTATTTAGAAAAGTCAATAAATTTATGAAACTGCAGTATTAAATCTTCTATCCATTCAGCCCATTATGGTTTCAGCTCTCCAGGAAGCCCACAGGAATAGCTGATGTATTTTCCTAGTAAGGCTTTGAAGTCTTGAACTTGGCTTTTATTTTAGGGCTGCAGAACACCATTTCATGTTTTCTTCTGAACAGCTATTGTTAGAATGAGTGACTTAAATTTAGATGCATCAAAAAATAAAAATTAAAAAAAACTAAAGGTGAAGTTGCTCTTTCCTCAATGCTTGTCTAATTTGTAGCTGATTTATTTCTTGATCGTAACTATAGTTTGCTTGATGTTAAAGACACTTCTCCAGAAAATTAAATTGAATATTTTCAACAAAATTTGAGCTAGGCAAACGACCCTTGGCATTCCTAAGAAACACAGGAAGAGAAAGAACCACACACTCAGTACTTCCAGTATGGAGCTGACTAACAAGCCAAACTACAACTTGTTAAACCATTTCAAGCAAAAATTTGGTGCAAATTATCAGTGATGTAATTTATAAAAGTCCCTGCATCTTGCACTCATAAGAAAAAGACTGTACCACTAAGTCATTGACAAAAGAGATATAGAGAACCTGCTCCCCTTAATTAACAAATATTGGAAAAATACTTAAATTTTGTAAACAGCTTGATTTATACAACAGCCTTGACGTTATCTGGCCTCATGCTGGAACAATTCCATATCAAAAACCTGCTTAAATTGTGATTGTGTTATCCACATTCCCCAGCATGCTGAGGGTGTTTGCAGAGCCGGTATGATAAGAGAATATCACAGAACAAATATATTAACTTCAGTAAGCACAGTCAGCAACAAGCTCCAACACAAAAGCCCTGTAATTGCATCAATAGAACTCTGTATCTGACTGAAGACCACCTGGCAGAAGCAGACAGCTTCTGGCCAAAGCTGCTGGCCAAAGCCAGGCTCTGACAGCCACTTCAGGTAAGGGCAGAAGAGTTCAGGTCTGTATTTGCTTATGCTGCCATCCCTGTGCCTGCCATAACAAGCCTTAGAGATGCGTTTTAAATCTGTGAACTACTCCGGTCCCATTTCTCTCTGCAGAGCTTTCAAAAAAGGCTCAGAATATGCAAAATACTATTTGAGTGGGTACCTAAGCCCATTCTGGGCTGCATCTCAGTAAGGAGACCTGAAATACTCTGCAAAAAAACAGTATCAGTGTTCATTTCAAGGTATGTCTATACTGAATCTGCCTTCTTCTATTTGACTCATTTTGTCTCAATCTTTGTCTGACCTCTGAGGTATGACCAACATTTAGAATCAGTGGGCAGCAACTTTGGGACCTGTTGTCCTTTCAATAATACTACCAAAATAATCTTTTCTCCCCAAAAAACATACACCAAAGCTTCTATACAGTTCATAATACTTGGTTATGCATTAACTTGATTAGTACTGCAAAGCAATATTAAGAACAAAGTTTTCATAAATGCACAGAGTGACACAAGCTGTTTGTTATTGGCAGAGTTGTTATTTGAAATAGTCTCATTTTACCCTGGTCATTAAGACTGGTTAATGTGGGCATTGGATGACTGCAGCATAATAGTGTCAAACACGTCAAGGACTATAAAGAATTTCTCAGGGTGTTCTAAAAGAAATTTTCTCATGATCTTTCAAAAGAACATCTGGACTCGCTTATGCAGAGATGTTCAGGAAAGACTCAATTAGCTCTGTGAAGTTAATGAGCACATATTAAAGCATATTCAAAATCCAAATAGGATCATCTGCAAGGGGATTTAAGATGCTTCAGCTCATGACCACTAATCCTCCACCAATCATTGAGTCATCCATAGCTGTCCTAAATATTTCCACACAAAGCTAGCTACACTAAGAACAACTCTGTATTCCTCCTCTGGATTCTACTGATTTCCACAAAACAAGAGCTAAATTCACATGAATTGCGCTATTCAAACCACAGAATTTCACTTTTTACCCTGGAAAGAATTACTCTTCCGTCCATTGTACATGAAAGATGACTCACCAAAAGTCTGCTTAACACTATCCAAAAGTGACAAGACCATGTTTATTGTTGCACTAATACAGCTGGTCCTGCTCCACGTCAGAACCATTTCACATATTCTCCAGCAAAGCAAAACTTCCAAAACAGGGGATAGAACAGCATTTACTTATATGAAACAACTATTCAACAAAAGAAAAATACATATCCCAAACCTCTCAAACACCAAGCTTTTTGGCCTGCATTTCACAACTTTAAGAACATTTTTTTTCATGTGTTTCTCAACACAACAATTCCAAGAAGGGATCAACAGGCTCCACTGAAATATACCTTTCAATTATTTATTTCTGAAAAAAAATCTTTTATGTTGCGGATATAAGCATGTTCCAGGAAATGTGGACTAAATTTCAGTCCTAATGAATAAAATGCTTCTCACAGGAGATAGACCTTTGCGTTCAGAAAAAAATAAAAATAAAGCATGGTGGATTCAAGAAATCACTATCCACAAAAAGTGAATAAAGAGAATTTTTATTGAGTTGTCAGTTTGCTTACACATTTTTCTATTGTACTCTCAGCCAATGTACCTTGTATTTCTGCATTTAATACATCTCTTACTTGTATTATTTTTATCAAAGTTTGTTTCAAAACCAACACTTTATATAACAATGCTAAAGTTTGAGAAAAGAAGGACAAATAAGCCACTGAGGACTACCTTTCTAAATTGCACAAGATTTTGGAAATGGCTGCTTATGCCTCCTTACAGAAGAAATGCACATCCTGTGAACAACAGTTTGGCTAACCAGATAGAGAAAATATTAAAGCATCAACAGGCAGCATTGGGTCTCCATATAGCATAATATATGAAGTACCAACAGGCTGAATATTTGACATGAAAAATGACAAAGGTAATAAAAACCCCCACATTTTTTTTCCAGACCTGCTGCATGATTTTTCCCAGCATGATTGCAATGCCATAAAATATGGCTTTTTTTTTTAACAGCATGACTAAAGGGTTTCAGTGTTTTGTACCAGACATAAACCAAAAATAAATTTTCCAAACCTAGACCTAGACTTGCATATTGAAATGGAAAAGCAATTGCTCCAACAGACACCTACAGTCTCACCAGACTGACCTCAGCAGTATGTGAGATTCAGGACTCATTTGAGAGAGTATTTTAAAGCACCTACTGGAAAATGTGGTAGAAGGAAACAAAGACCTGACAACGATATATGGCATCAGATGAAGTGGGTATCTTTCAAAAGACAGATGGTACCCAAAAGCCATTTGAGTAATTTAAATAAATGTACTCTTTCTAGATTCTACTTAAGTATGCAATATTGTGTCATCTAGTATGCTACTTGTTGTCCTGGATTTCAGATATAAACATGTTGTGAGAAAGGAAGTTTGGCTAAATGAGAGGTAACTACTGTTGCTGTTGCAGGAAAAACAGGACTCCCTAAATGGTTAGTTATGACACACATTTTTGTAATATTTACACTGAGTAAACTATGGAGCTCAACGAGTTAAAGTGGGGAGTATTTTCAGCAAATATGCAGGAAAGTGACCTATCAAATCTACTATCTCAACAACAGATACAATAAAAATGGGACCAAGTTAAGTATAAGAAAACATAGACCCATGCACCTCAGTAATAATTAGTTAAAATCATAAAAGGATTAAAACCTGGATGCAATAGGAACCACAGTAGAAAGATGATCTATCAGTAACAGTTGATAGTGTTGGAAACTGCCCCTAATATTAAGCAAGTAGAGTGTGGATTGTTCTTTTTAAAGAAAGGTAAGAGTAGACTGGAAGATTTTTAGAATTACAGAAAAACACTAAAATCACAGAAAAACACGGTGAAAAAAATTTTAGCTGTTCAACCTGATAAAATAAAGACTAGAACAGGTGTGATTGCCATCTAGAAGTTCATCAAATGGATTAAAGGGCATGATAAAAAGAATAAAACTACAGCCGTCTAAAGCAGTATTTATAGCTATATCAAGAGCAATACTTAAGCATGCTTAAGAGTATGAATTAATGAAGATTTATAATCATTGAGGGAGTAGGGTGGTGGAGGTTTGATCCATTTAGGAATTATTTAATCCACTTTATTCATAGTAGTTGAATGAAAACATGAAGACTGCAGTCAGACTGAGACCTTCTTCAGTCCTGTTCTACATGTAAATAGCTATGTACAGGAATGCATCATTTTACAGCAAAGACATGAATTTTAAAACAGGGAAGATGTCCCAGGTACAAGAAAAAGGAAGATACAAACCTGAAAACTTATCTGCATGATCAGGAAAGATCCTTCCATTCTTATTCCAGTGTTGGCAGAAGCTCAAGGCTTGTGACCCTCATGTTCCAGATTACTTTGCTAAAACATTTTGGCTACCTCTACAAGCTAAATTTCCAAATAAAAAGGCTGAAAACGTACCAGAGCTCATGATGATGGTCAAGATTAAGCCCTGAAAACATCTTAGTGTTTACAAATTTTCACATAACGAATGTCTTCTAGATTTGGATTGTAGAAATGCCAAAAATTGCATTGTTTTTTGTTTGTAGTTATTAGAAGGTGAGCTTCTTCATTTCTCTATATATTCATTCTTATTGGTTTCAGCTGAAAAAATTGTACTTCTATGACTAGTTGAATAACAAAAAGATAATATTGCGGATTCACAATATGAGAATTAACTTAGGGTAAGGTACATTGCAAAGAAAGTGTTTGATTTTATCTTTGAGAGTTTGAAGAAATTTTAGGTCATTATGCTGAATATTGTTTGCAGATTCTGTATTTTTATGTGTTACCCTTGTTATGATGAAGTCAATAAACTTCTCTTTGGTTTCAGTAACCAAAGAGCTAATCATCACATTGTAATAAAAGAAAATTAATAAATAAAATTATAGAACATCAAGCTGCTTTTTCAGAGTAAACAATTTGTATTTAGTCTGTTCCTGGCTCAAAACTCTCTCTCCACTTTCTTTCTCATGGTCTTATATTGCCTAGACTCTTTATTTTTAGCCTTTTATTATTATCATCTATGTCTACATGGAAAATCTGAAGATTTTGTGTCTTGGATGATGAGTGAAAACCAAACACAAATTTCATTATGAGGCAGAATCCTGCGGTGCCATAAATGGAAATCAAAATAGCTAAACATATCCATTGACCAAGCAGCAATTCCCCAAGCACTTAGTGTTGACTTAGTTCTTCTCCCTTCTGAAATCACTGGAGGACAATGACTTCCTCAAAACCATAACCAGCCCATAGCAAGTGCTTCTGTTATAAAACTTTTCACTGAAAGACAACACACAGGTGTTTGATCTTTGCGTGTTTATCCTGTGGCATTGGCACATTGTTTGCTGTTTGTTTACATCCTCTTTTACTCTTTAAAACTAAGTTTTTTAACAGTAACTATAATTCTAAACTTTAAAATGAATTTTGATTGCTTAGAACTCAGTGTCTGACATTATATTAGCCCTGTTACTGTTTCTTAAATATTTCAGAGCAATTCAGATTCTGTCTTAAGGAAATAAAAAAAGCAGTTGCTGTTCTGCTTCCATGACTTTTTCCAGTAACACACCTCTGTAACACACTCTGCATCAACTGCAGATTTTTAGGCCACAAATTGCAGGTATCTCTCTTCACTGTCTGCCCTACAAACATGCATAGTATGTTTCTAACAAATACTGTGATGCTACACTACTTTATAGAAGGAATAAATTGATGACAATTTCTGCATTGGATTGAATCACCAAGCACTCAGATTTTTTAGGAAATATTTGCATTAATAATCAGTGCCAGTCTAAGAAAAGGTAATGATGATGTAGGTATCTCCCTGAGTGGTACGTGCTCTGTGGCACTGCTCAGCCAGAGCAATGACTCATTTTATGGCTTTTTCCTGTCACAAGAGGTGTGAAAGCTATGACCACATTCCCTTCATTTAAAAATATTCCTTCTCAACATTCTGATCTTTTGACAATCTTAAAAAAATTGACTAACCTAACCAAAAGAAACTTGATAAGGATCAGCAACGCCAGAAAATGAAATTCCTGAAGCAGGTAAGGAAGCATACTAACATTTAATACTCATGGAAGTAAGGCCTCTGCCTTGTCTGAACTGAATCCAAGGACATCAGAGACAGAGAGGTTTTGTGTAACAATTAAAGAAGTGACAGCCAAGAAGTGACAATGCTAGCCCAACATAAAGATTTCCAGCACACTTTTCTTAAAGTTAATTCACTCCGTGCTTTAAAAACTCTTCTGATTTGGGAGCTTCATGTAAATTTTGTGCAATAGTCTCAAAACTGCATTGATGAGTGAAAACACTAACTAGGAGTGGAAGATGAGCATTTGTCATGACTGTCAATTGAAGTGGCAAAACTGACAGCCAGAAATTGATACCTTGATTTGTGGTGACAGTCTTGCAGAGAATACAAGCAGGAACTTTAGGCATACCAACCTTTGCTGGTCTCTTTGCTTCCATCAACACCAATAGCTCTGGTTCCTTAGAACCATGGTACCCCAGAGTCCAAGTTTTGGTGCACACAAGATAACTCTACTAAAGTGTAAAACATGCCAGAGGAAGCTGCTATAGAGATTTTAGGACAGCTGGAGTCTTGACTATGGTTTGTTCCAAAATTAAGGTTACAAGACTTGAAACAAACCAAATGTTTGATGTGGTGGAATGCAACTCGAAGTGATTGCACCATTCCTTATTTATTGGATCTCTCTAAACTACTAATATGCAATTAGATAGTTCTATAAACAATCATTAAGTACTTCACGAGAGAACAGCATTCATATATAATTTATGTATTATTAAGTCATTAATGGAAAAGACAGCATTACTACTCTCATGCAGCTGTTGGTGGATGCCACATCAACAAATATATGACTGAAGGGTCAGAGCATTAGAATGTTTGCCTCAGAACAGGAATAAGAGTGAGGCTGGAGAACTTCTCATCACCATTAGGTAAAAGACAGCTGTACACTGCTGGGTTGCTGGAGCAGCTATGTATGAGCTCAAGTATAATTTTCTGAGAGAAAAACTATGGCTACTGACCCACAACCTTATATTCACACAACACTTTATCTACAAAAGTAATTACTTTTATTATATTGTCCATATTCCACTATTTTTTGGGGCTTCCTGTAGGTCTGCCAATAAGCATTTCTTGAACATTGCCAATAGGGTAGAGAAAGATACTATTATGCAATTGGGAATGAAATGGTAGACTGGAGTATTAACATGGATAAACTGAAGCCTAAACAGGATCCACAGAGTTTAGGCATATTGTATTTTTGGAAGTATTACTGAAGTGATTGCAGATAGCCATTAATCAAGGTGCTGGGTTCTCACTGACAAAAGAATTATGTTGTTTCTTCAGAAGCAATTTGCCTTGTCTGGTTAATATCTGAAATTAAAAATCTGGCACTAAAATGGAACCATGAAATGCTAATATTTCTTAATCCAAGACTTCTTTTCAAGGGCTATTTACCATTTTCACCATAAAAAGGCATTCTCCATTACCTATAAAGGACAAAGACTATCTTGCCAATAACCATGTCAAAGACAAAGAAAATCTTCCTACAATAAGATCTGAAGTACCCCAGTGTACCAGAGTGGAATCCTTACACCACAGAGGATTACTCCTGGACATTATTAGAAAACTTTTTGATCAACTTCACCATTGCAGCCCATTGAAAATTAAATGTAAGTTATAATAAGTATTAAAAAAAAAAATCTATTTGTAAGTATTCTATTGGCTTCCAGAGCAGTACTATTAACAGCTGTCGTGAAATAAACAGAAAATTTCTTCTAGTCTCTATTTTTAAGCAGGTTGAGTTTAAAAAATCCAGTATTTTCCAAGAACATCACATCTTATAACCATGTTTCTTTAGATCTTCTGTATCCTTCTGTATTTTTTACAGCATCATTTCTCTTTATATAAAACATACCAAGCAATGGAAGTTACCTCCTTGGACACAATAATTTTGCCTCATGCCTACTGCTGTCAGCTTCTATGTTTGCACAAGTTCATGATTCCTATTCTTTGCATTAGAATTTTCTCAGCAGGTAAAACACACATATTCTATGCTGTGAGCTACTCTAGTGGAAGAATTCATATTTTCACAGGTAGCTCACCTAAGTAATTTCAGAGAAATGCACACAAAAGGGGAGCTCACATCACATCACATGTTCTAGCATGAAAATACATGTCAGCTGTAAAGTGTTAAAGCAAGACACCAAAACTCACAGAAACTGTGCTGAAGAAAGCTTGAGTCAGTTTTGTAAACAAAGCCTTTAAACTAAGGAATTATTTATAATGTGCTAATACCAATTAACTAAACAGTATTAAACCCTTGGAAGAGAAAAGCTGAATTTTGAAATTACGTGGCTGGTGACTCTCCCTCCCCATCTGATGTCAGTGATGGGGCAGTGCAAATCAGAGCTGAAGGTGGCTCAGAGCTGGCATTAAATATGCTGGGAGATTGGCACCTGGCAGTGTAATGACCCAGAATGTCTGACTACTTATATTTTGGATTTACCGAAGAGACAGTTTCCAAATGTAAGAGAAATGCATCAGATCTTTATCAGGACATCCTCAGTTTTTATTTATGTGGGCCCAGCTCAGATGGATTTATTCTGGATAAATAGCACTTGATGTCCCAAAGAATCTTTCCAAGAAATATTTGTAGCAGGACTTAGCACTATTCATCATGAAAAGGGTGAGTTTTCTACAAAAAAAAAAAAAAAAAAAAAAAAAAGAAAGAGGAAAAAGAAATAAAAATTAACATTGTGGAAGATCTTTAATTCTCTGAGGTAAAAATAACCACATCAATTTTTAGAATGGGAAAACAATATTTACACATGGCTGATAGCCTTCTGAACAGACTTACCAGTTTCTCTGGCAGTTCTGAAGACTATCTTGTGGCCATGGCATTTTGTTGTTGGGCCTCAAAACTGTTTTGGCAGAGGGACAAATTCTTATTTCTCAGTTCTATCAGTTAATACTAATGCCATGGAAGACATCAGCACAAGCATGTTGAAGCAAGGTAAAGAATCAAACTTTATACCCTCACTCAAGATGCACAGTCATCCTGTTTATATTAAAATTTTAAAAAGAGATTTATTTTTAATAGGAATTTGATTATGCATAAATGGAAGGCTTCAAAGGAGGTATTCCCCCAACTGCTGGCTCCTTTGCAAAGCTAGGTGCCAATTCCAGCTGTTGAGCACCCATTAAAGCAGCCCAGCACTGCTGGTTAGTGGGGCATCAAGGTGTCCAGGGAGGCAGTTTTCAGTAAACACAGTGAAACACCTGATGAAGCAGTCTTGCCCTTTGAATTGCCTCAAGGAAGGACTTCAAGGACTTTGTTCAAATCCACAGTGTATCTTTTCCTGGGCTGCATACACAGCCCCACAGAAGCCAGTGGGAATTTGCTATAGGGGGTGGTGATGGTGAGGGGAGTGACAGGCACTAAAAAAAAACCTGAAGTGACAAGGAGAAAGTACTGAAAGGAGTGACATGGTATTGAGAAATGTGCACCAGAACACTCCTAAAACAACAGTGGAGTGCAACCATACTCATCCAGACTTCATGCAAAAGATTTCAGACATACATTGAGCTAAACCTTCATCATAGAACCATCAAGATGTTTTTTTACTGCAGGCACACAAATGCACATTTTTAATCTAAGTACATAATGCTTTTTACATACTGTGACAGACAATGTTTTCTTTCTAGATTCTTAGTTGTAAGTAACATCAAAATATTAACCTGACTACTTATGCATTTTAAACATTTTTTCACATATTAAATGAAACAATACATTGTTGAAGGTCCACATTAAATCACCTGTAATGTCTCATTTTGTTTTATAAAAGCTGATCTTGACAAGAGAGAAATTTCAGTTTATTCAATGTAGCTTATTTACTTTTTGGAAAAAACAGGTGTTGTAACTTGTTTCTGGTTATGAGCCTCCTAGTCACGAATTATTTTTCTGGTGACTAAAGAAAATGATGCTATGAATCTTAAAATCCCTAAAAATTTCTCAAAGGATCATTTGTTACTATATACTATCAGTCTTTAGTGCTACAGAATCTAGTACAGCAGGACGGTGACTAAGGGGTCCCTGCTATTGCAATAGGACTAATATTGATACACTATGGGCTGAGCCTTTCAAAGTTTCCTTTGAAACAAAAATTACTTTAGAAAACACTAATTGTTATAATTTTAATAACTCTAACATAGAAATAATAAAATTTTAGTTTTGGGATTGCTGAAAGAAAAAAGTTTAATATTTAAGTCTGTCTTCCTCAGAGCTTAGTGAAGCGTGTATTAACAGGGGGCCTTATTTTGGAGTGACAACATGTGGACACAAAAAAGACACCTGCTACAAGCCCAGATTAAGTCACTGGACAAAAGCACCTCTTCTTGGAAAGCTAGGTCTCACAGAAACCTGGTAAATCTGCAGTGTCTGTACCCTCTCAGTGCCTCTCCCCTCTTGCCAGAAGAGTCTGGCTGTGTTTTGTCTGCATCCACAGCAGCTCTAAGCCTGGCTTCTGCCACATCCTAAGAGAGATTCTATTTGTGTCCTCAAAAGTGAACCACAAACTTTGGGAAGTAGCAGCATGTCCACAGTGGAACATATGAGAGGCACCTCTGATGAAATCACATTGTAATACATTTATAAATTCACTCAGATTGATTGAAAATGGATGTTGGGTAGCAGAAAAAAGGGAGAAAAAAGTTCATCGTCACCTGGAAGTGATTTACAAGACTGTGCTGCACTTGGTAACAAAATCAAGATTTCCCAAACATGTAAACATCTCTCTGGGAGCAGCTGAAGTCATAGGTTCCATTTTTCCATTTTCTTTGGGCAGTCAGGAGAAAGAAAGCTGGTCATTGCTGAATCACCACAGAATAGAAAGTACCTTGGCTTGGCACTGACCTGCTGTGCAGGTAACCTATAAACTGCTTTGAACAGGATGCACAGTTCACCACTACACAGGCAATTGCCCATTATTTTCCCATTATTCAAGTTCCAGTGGTTTGCAAAACAGATTATTCTCCCTTTGAAGTACAGTTTTTAGCACACGTATATTTTAAGAAGCAAGAAATGCCCAAGATGGAAGCTGCCAAAGGCAGAATGTTGCTTGTTTATAGCAAGAAATGTATTTCAGCATCAGAAGTAAAGGCAGAAGCTGCATAATTCTGAACTGTCAGCAATATTTTTAGATTTTCCTCAGACTAACCCATTACATATACTGTGTGGAAACAATTTCATTGCAAGTGCACTAAGAAATCACTTTCATGAATTTCAGCTGTTGTAATAGTGAAAGAGATATTTTAACAGCTGGTTTACAGCTGGTCCTTAATATAGAAAATAGTTTTAAATAGAAGAGGGCAGCTTTTTAGAAGCTGAAGGTGGTGTAATCATCACCACTGAAGCACTGGTGTCTCTGACTTCTCTCTAAACCGAAGAATGAGAAATCATGCCTTTGTTATTTCCAATTTTGCTTGAAGTTACAATTTGTTTTCACTTTTTTCATAATTTTTAGTTGTAAGACTGTAAAAAAGTAGCTATACTCTGGGTAAGATTGCTAAAAGTAATTTTAAAAAATTTTGTAAGTGTGTGTAAATGTCTTTGGGGAACACTCATGAGGAAACAGCTCGGCCACACTTAATAAAGAAAAGCTGCAATTGCATTGGAATTGATTGCTACAGTTTTCAAACCAGGATAAAAAAAGGGTTGCAGCAGTGTAGTTCTGGCAATTGTGGGAAGCATTAACCGTGAGACTATGTGAAAACAGTCCCTCCTCTTTCTCTAAAAGCAACAATAAAAGCCTACCCTGGCTACTCAGTCTTTCATCCTTATTGAAAAACTGGAGCCTTAAGTGCCCAGGTTTACCTACCAGGTGTTAAACCTAAAAACCACCTCCAAGTTTCCACACAGCACAGACATTTTTGCTGTCCTGCTGTACTGAGTGTGGTTGGGAGGGAGTTAATTTTCTTCAGGACAATCTGTAGGATGCTGGGCTTGACTTTTGTGACCAAACCAGTGTTGACAGCACACCAGTGCTTTAGTTATAGTTGAAGAGCTCTTGCACAGCTTGGCTGCATCAGGGAGTAGGGTGAGGGTGAGCAAGAGTTTGGGAGGGTATCCAGCTGGGACCACTCAGCCCAAAGGACTAAAGAGATTTTTCATCCCATATCACATCATGCTCAGCAATAACACCTCAGGGGGAGAGAAGGAAGAACCTTTCCAAAGTTACTGCTGCTGTCAGTGAGCTTTGCTCATGCAATTCTGTTATGAATTCTCTGGAAAGTCACATGCTGTGTTCAGTGCCCTGTTTCACTAGCTACTTCCTTTTGTGACTTCAACTGCATCACATAAGCAAAGTTTTATTCACTTAAATGCATCAGGGACATGGAAATGAAAAAAAACCTAACCTATCATTAATGTAGCTAGACAGGTAAGGCACTTGAACACACAGTAATCTCCATTTTCATGTAAGTACTTGCCATGAGGGAAACCCAAAAAAAATCTCCTGTAATCATAAACAAAACATTTTTTCAATGTTGATGGTGCCTTACTTTTCCTTGCATCCTGTCCTGCTATGATTGCTGTATCAACATCCCCATGGAAGGCATTCTAACAGCCTTCATTCTGGTTATCCCCTCCAGCTTTACAGCCTCCCCACAAGTCCTTATAGAACTTAAATCACACCTAACCCGACTTAGATAAAATACATTGTCTCCTTTGAACTGCTATCCATGACTGCTTCGCAAGAAAGGGGGAAAAAAAGCAAGTGTAGATCTGTAAGTGGACAGCACACCATGCAGGTCCACCTCTCACATGGTTGTCTACAAGAGCCAGCAGCCACAACTCAAATTTACTGCTCTTAGGCAGCAAATGCCTTGGAAGGAGAGATTCCACTTCATGGTTTGCCCTTCCTCGTTAGCAGACAGGTTAATAAGATTTTCTTTGGAAAGGTTTTGGTGAAAGGCAGTAATATGAGCCTGTTTTGACAATATTTTTATAGGCACTCTACCAGATAAATTATACAGTTGAGAAAATCCCAATTGATTTCACACAAATTCTGAACTTGAGCAGAACAGCACATGGTCTACTTAGCTACTCCAAATTACTTCCTAAATCAAGACTAAGGGCTAAGGATTATGACAATAAGAAAATTAGCTACCCTCATAGAAAAGTCTCACTGCAAAAGGAAATCTATTCAAGCCTTCTATTAGGATGTGCAGGCCTGATTTAAGGTAGAGCTTTCAGATAAGCTGGCTTTGGAACAGGTCTTACAGAGATTTAGCATCTCTGTTATTAGACACGTGTCTGTTCTGAAAACTACTGATCATGGCTTCCCTCAGTTTTATGCCATTTCAGCTGAAATAACCTGAGGCAGGAGATGCACCCCTGTGACCTTATCAACCTCAGATCCACTTTGTGTTCTAGCTGCACTTCTCAATAACTTTGTACTCAGTCCACTGTTTAAAAAAAACCCCCAAAATGTTAAAGAACCATGCTGTCTATATTGTGATTACAATTTGGTATGAACAAACTTAGTGCTCTTCAGTGCATTCCAGGATTCACTTTGCCTCATATTTCCACACTATAATTTAAAGGAAAAAGAACCCCAACATAATCTGCATAACTGTCCATCAAACCACATGAAAATATTTTCAGTTCATACCTGAAGTCTTGTCACTGAAATCAAGAGATCTGTTTGTCAGGTTACCTAAACACATGCACCTGGATTAGAATCACATCCAGTCCTTAAGGGATGACATATTTACTGCTTTTTGTGCAGTATTTTTCATTTTCTTAACATTGACCCACTTTGAAGAGAAATCAATAAACAAATATATGTAGTAAATATGATAGAAAAGCTGAAGACACAAACAGGACTAAGCTCTTTCCAATAATATTTTGAATTTCTCTGTTAACAGAGCATTTGGTATCCTAGAAAGCAAGAAAAAGGAAGCAGGAGGTAATCCTTAGGAAGCTGAGTCTGTTTTCTCCCTGCTGTTTTTGGGAGTTCCTAGGCGCTAAAAATATTAATTTTGTTGAACTCAACTATTTTTACTCAGGGTGCTAAATTTTATAGCCCAAAGTAGGAGCTTCTGAATACACTCTGAGTTTTTCAGTTATTTTAGCATTGCAAGCTATTTTTGATAGCTTTGAGAGAAAGAATGAAGTCAGAATGTCAGGAAACCTTTATTAAAACTATATTTTTGTCCTTTTCATGTACTTTATCTTTTCACCTATACAAGAACTCATGTAACATTTATGAGAACACTCTTATTTTTTCCTTTGGCACAGCTGGAGGTTTTTTGAATCTTCATATTGCTTTTTAAATCAAAATTGGAGACGATATAAAAATTCCCTGTCAGAGGATGGGATAAGGAGAGAACAGTAAATGACGGGCAGTAACATGGAAAGCACTTGGTGAGAACTTCAGCTGCTCAGCTGAGTGTTTGCCCAGAGCATATGGGTATTCTATAGTAATCTGAGAAGTCTTGCTAGAAGCATAAAACTTAGTGTTTTTTTACTTCAATTCTGCCAGAAGATGCAGAAGTTCCCCTTTGAATTCAGCATACTGGACTATTCAGTCAGAGGTGGGTAGAGGAGTTCATTCACTTGTGTGTATTTTTGGAGCAAAGTATCTTTTGAGTGGTTTCTCAGTTCTGTGAATGAAAACAAAAGCAGGTGCCAGCTCAGGTCACACCACTCAGTGCTCAGTCCTCTGCTAATTCAGGAAGGGCGTGTGGCTCAACTTGCTCTAGAGGTCCTTAGATTTTGAGTGAGGGTTTAGTTGAATATTCAACCACTCTGGTGGGTTGCTTATCTGGCAAAAATGCATTCTGCTGGCATTGTTGAGGTAATTAATATCCATTATTAAAACATGTCATTTGAAAGTTAGCAAACATTTCCTGCACAAAAATAGAGATCTTTATTTTTTTAGATCTTTTAGAATGTACTGGCATGTATCATTTGGCAGTGAAATCAGGCAACACAGGGCAGGAGGGGAGACAGCTCATTTTTAGTAAAACTGCTGATTTTGACAGATTTTAATTTCTCCTTTCTTGGGCAGGAAATATTTAATGAAAGCAAGAAAAATGACACCGAGGTGTTTGCTATCTAGAAATAATATTTTTTGTCCTACCCTATCATCTATCCTTTGGACTGTTTTTTTCTCACTGACTGGATTTCGTAAAAAAGAAAATTCCATAAGCAAGAGACGAGATGAGAGAATTACACAACTCCTCCTTCATCTGAAACTCTTATTTTATTAAATTGTTTTCTCTCACATCTAGTTTGCTATGATAGAAACCTCTTTCTTTTTGAGGGATGGATGCAGGGCAAAAATTGGTATTTGGGTGGATAACACACCTAAATTCTGTGTTGTCCTAAGGACAAAGAAATGACCATCCAAATGTTGGAAGACATTCAGTTTGAAATTGTGTGGGATGATATACCAAATCTTTTCCTACCTATTCATTCATCCATTCATTCCCATTAACTTATTTGCATTTATTCATTGGCTCTGAATAGCAGAATCTGCTGAAGCATGAAGCTTCAAAAAATATTTGGTGTTGGTTTTCCCCTGCCCTGGAAAAATGCCATCCTCTTATCCAGCAAAGCAGACCGAGGTGTGAAAACTGCACTTTCTTCCACACCTAAATGTACTTGGATATTTTTCCTGATGTGAAATAGCATCAGAAGAGCAATACAATGTTTCATATCCTGAAAATCTTCAATAATAAAGAGGATATGAAATGGATTTCTGGATTTGTATGAAGAAGGAAGCATAACTGTGGAACGTAACACAGCATCAGTCAGAAAGATTTCTGTCTTCAGGGGGTAATAAACTCACTGAAGTAGTGAAATAATCAAGTACAGGTTGAGGGGAAATTAATGCACATAGACTCGCTTCCTCATCAATGCCATTAGTGCAAACATGGGACAGTTTAGCTGAAATACATAGAAAATTAACTTCTGGTGGTGCAATGAAACATATCCACTCCATGCTTATCCTAATACCCAAATATTCTTAACAAAATTATGTACAAAGATCAATATCTATTAAGTAAGCCAGATAAAAATTGACTTCTATGAGCTAGTTAAAAGTACAATGATTACAGTCTTCTCCTATAATGTTCCTTCTCTCTCTCATACACTGTAGAGAGCATTCACACAGCTTCCTTAAATGCTCTAACATTTTCTGTATGTTTTGTACTATAGGTTCAGTATTGCATTTTGGTCAGAATATATCCATGGCAACACTGCTCTTCTGACCATCCCATAAATTTGTTCAGAAATGGTCAAAGCTTTGTCAGGACAAGAATTTGGTTTTCGGAAAAAGTTCTGTACTAAGCCAGTACTTGTTAAAAAGAAATAAGATTTAAAAAAGAAAAAAATTGGCTTTAGAAAGATGTACTAAGTTTCCTGAGCTGCTGATTCATCTTGGTGGAGCTCCACGCATGTGTTTTGAGTTCCAAAAACATCTTCCCTGTGTATACAAGCCCCGGCCAAAGGCATTACAGAATCCAAATTTCAGCTGACAGCATCCATAAATGTTTTGCAAGCTCGAAACCCTGCACTGAAGAAACAGCCCTGCAAACTTGACACAGACTTTGTTCTGTGTCCACAATGCCAAGAGTGGTCTATGCTGTGAAAACATAAGTAGGACTTTGTCTCACGCAATTTTGTGCCACTTTGGGGCATCAAGACCACCTGCTCTAACAAGGTTTTCCTGAAGCTGCCTTTGGAAAATTCTTGCAATATATCAGTGCTATGCCACCACCCCAGGGGCAGAGAAAGGCTTAGTATAGTGTCCTCAGACTGTCTGAAATTACCAGATGGTTTTTGGAGAGTGTTCCCTGTCATACACGCTAGAGCCAGCCCAAAGTTGTATCAATGTATGTGAAAGTAAAAGCAGAGCTCAGCTAGGCACAGCTCTAGGAACTGGCAGTGACTCCTTAAAGTTTCCTCTCCAGTTTTCTCTGGGATAACCAGGTATTTGCTGCTGCCAAGATCTCAGGCCTGGTACCTCTTTTTCAACTGCTTTTTCAGTCCTGTAGATTGAAGAGCAACCTCACTTGAATGCATAACTGAATGAAATCTGGAGCATAGAAAACCAAAAAACCCCTACAACACTGACAATAAAGAGCACTTCTAAAGAAAAAGTTACACACTGAAATTTTTTCACTTAGGGACCTTGCACAGCTTCATTTTACACTGCCTAATGCTGCAGTAAATAAAAAAAAAATTACATTTGCATAACCATGCCTTGGTGATAAAAAGAGCAACTTTAGAAATGTCATGTATAGGAAACTACTCATAGCACACCCAGTTATGTATTTGAGAGACAGGCTAGGTCAGTGCAGTATTTAATGCTGTAAAAATCTCAAATTAACCCCACATTTTAATGACAACATTAAGACGCAACATTTCTGCAGTAAAATAGTTTGGTTGTGATTAAAATGAACACTTCTAAATAGCATAGGCCATTATTTATAGGCCTTTTATAAAATGTCACAGTTTGCAGTGACTTTTTACTTGGTCAATAGATCTTTTGACTGTAAAAAGGGTTTGCAACTGGAACACAAGTGTGTCTCATTCTTAGAAGCAAAAAATCACTTATTCCATTATCTAGGCTACAGGCTGGGGCCAGACCCAGAAGATGTTTGCATTTGAATTACTGTACACATAAAAAGAGAGTTCCTGACAAGTCTGTCTGGCCAGCTCTCTTCCACAGCTAAGCCATGCATTGAGAAGAGAGTTTCATAAGGGAAAACCAAGTACCAGCACTAAAAAGCAGCACAGCAAAAGAATGAAGTAAGGACCTTTTATTCCATTGCTTCCTTAATCATCCCTGCACCAGGCTGTGGTTTTGGCATAGAGACGACTAAAGAGATGGAATATAGGAAAAGGGCAGGGGAGGCTGGCTCTAAGGAAATGTCCTTAATAGTCATGGGTAATCAAGAGATACCTACTAAATATTTATGTTCACATGTGATTCAATTGGAATCTTAGCACTTAATTATTTGATTAATTTTTGAAATGATCTGTTTCTCTTCACATTTTTATTTCTCATCTGTTAACCATGATTTTATTCTTCAGAATCATTCAGTCAAATTACTCCCTGTTTCCACGACATCAACCCACATTCATGTGGAGTACAGAACATTTTCATCTTAAAATCTAAGTGCCATAAGCTAGCAGTCTGTCAGTTGAACGAAGAGCAGGGAAACTTACGTGGGGATAACTGCACTGCAGTGGAGATATGCTCTACTTTTTCCAATTTAAAGAGACAAAATAAACCCCCAAGCAACCAACTCCTCATCCCCCCAAAAACAATGACAAAAAAGCCATGTGTATTAAAGTTGTATTTTGCCCCAGTTCTTACATTTTACAGAAATATCTCACAGTAGTAAAATCCATACTCCACACAACATATGGCAAATCCTGGAGATTTACTGTAAGTGTTCAGTAGTATCCTGTTTGTTTTCCTTCAATCTTTTATCAATCTTTTCCCAAGAGGTCATACCACATACACAAACTGTTTTCCTTGTATTCTAATGAAATGGTATTTCAGAAATGGGACAGTACTACTGCACCTCCTTTAGCTTATAGAACAATTCTGACTTTTTTTGCCTTTTCTGTTACTCTCTGGCATGTTATCCTCCTGAAAAAAGGTATGCCATTCCTGTTTGTTATTATCATGCATGCATGATTAGGTCTAAACCAACCATTTCATTTCTCAGTCTAAAAAAGCCAGAAACTCAGAGTATAAAAGAAAAAAAAAATAGTTTGCCTTCCAGTTTTATCAGTAAGCAAAAATCAAATTTTTCTACTCTAAATGCCACCTTTTTACCTATTGAACTAAAGGGATAACTGTATATAAGTAATTTTTGAATCTTACCTTTCAAAGATATCAAAGCTGCAGACCGCTATTTTGCCACAGATCAGCTTGAGTTTATAAATCACTTTAGGGAACAAAAAATAAATTGGCATTTTTTTAGTCTAGTTTTTCCAAGTGATATATGCAATCTATGACTTAGTTTTGGCATTCTCCTTTTCATGCAACTAACTTGGCCAGAATGTTATGTGAACATAGTATTTTAAATGTAATTTCTCCCAGCTAAAGAAACTACATCTTTTTGTGCAAGTTCTTTTTCTGTTTTTTTTTTTTTTTTGGCTGCATTATTCTCACTATACCTAAGAATACTTCATTACTTGGATTGCCTACATATAACCTTCTGTCCCTTGGCTATTTTCCTTGTCAGGAAATACCTTGCAAAGACATCTGTGCTCATGGCACTCGCTTTAGATATCTGATCCATAAGAATAAATTCAGATTTTGCAACTTCTTGGTGGATGATGGTAACAGTCTTATCTTTTTTTCTTTATTGCAGTGGACAAAATTATTATTCTTTTCGTGTTGCAACCAATGGACAGAAAAAAATTCAGCTCCTGAAAGATGTGAATTTAGAGTTGGTTTAAATGGCAAATAAATCAACTTTTCACTCCTCTGTATTTTCCGCTGTGTGGAGACTGGAAATCCTTCTTTGTAAAGCAGAACAGAGTAACACTCATAAAATTACTAGGCCAGCAAGACAGTTCTCAGCGTGATGTTTAACTGATGCCTAACACCAACAGACAAAACCAGTTTTTGCAAGAATTTACCACGAGTGGGATATAACATACCCTAACGTGAATTTTTCCCCACTGAAGAAAAAAAGACAGGCAGGGTATTGCTACACAGAGCAATTTCTTTAGCAAAAATGCATGTCTGGAGTAAAACTTTTCTCCAACTCACCTAAAAAATACCTCAAATCACATTGTATTCCACTCCTATGCTTTAAATTTTTTTTTAGTGTTGCAGGAAAAGAATGGAAATGCATAGAATATGCTTTTAATTAATAGTGTTGTAGTGCCTGTTTCTCAAGTGACAGAAGGGATTCACCAAAAGGTGAACAGCAAATGACAGTGCATCTAGGTGTTATTATGAAATATGACAAGGAATTATGTAAACATAAAAAACCCCAGAGTTGGCATGATACAGAAGAAAATGATGTGTATTTATATATCACTGCTTATTGTATGCAATAAAGAAGAGGGAGATTTTAATTAAAAATAGACATTACACTACTGCTGTCAATTCACTGAAAATTGAAGTCCTATTAATTTGGTACTTTGCTAAAAGAATATTGCAGGAAAAAAAGTTCAGTGTCATCTACCAAAAACAAATGTTCCAAACTCCTAGAGTATTTAATGCAAGGACAGATAATTCATGCATCTGGACCAGTTCATATATTAATCTAATCTCATCTGGCCTAGAAATTGAATTACCTCACTTCTTGGAGATCCACAGCATACTGGAGGTCAAGGACAGGCAGGGTTTTTGACCTTGGCTTGCTGCAAGATTATGTAAAAGACTGACATTAAGTTTAGACTCCATTGAAAAAGTGTATTTACCAACAAAGTCTTAAATAAATGAAGAAACCCTGAAATACAAAACTGCCCACAGCAATGATCTTTAGAAACTAAAGAGGATCACCTAAACACTGGTCTAGAAGTACACTAAAATTTTCCCTTCAAAATACTGCTGCTTAGGATATTGGACATGAATTTTATTTAATGTTTTCTAATAGAGTTGGGAACTGTACTGGAAAAACAAATACAAGACACCTAAACTGACAAATACAGCAGCACCACTTGCACCCTGGCTTAATCAACTGTTATAGGTAACAGCCATATTTCCTGCAGGTTTATGTCACTGTTAGTGAAGGAGATTGGACATTGGGAAGAACTTCAGGAGTGATTATACATTGGAATGGGTTGCCCAGGGAGGTGGTGGAGTCACTGTCCTAATGGTGTTTAAGGAAAGTTTGGATGTGGCACTGAGTGCCATGGTCAGGTTGACAAGGTTATGACCGGTAAGATGTTGGAGTCAATGATCTCAAAGGTATTTTCCAGCCTAGGTGGTTGTGTGATGCACTGAAAAAAAGTGGAATTTCCTAGGAATCAATTACTAGGCAAAGACCCTCCAAACTGCAATAGGATTGTGTGGCTTGGCTGAATTGCAGAAAGCTAGCTATAGAAATGTTGGGCCAGAGGATTTGGCTGTGAAAGCCTGTTTGTCTTTTGAACTCCACATACAATTCCAGAAGAGCATCTTTGAAAAGCTTGTTCCATGGGCTTCTCTTTTTCACCTTAGGTTGGTTTTCTCTGATACGCATTATATTTAAAACCCAAACAAATAAAACTTCTGCTGTGTGTTTGGGAGGGAGCTGCAGCTAAGTGGTTTGTAGCAAAGAGAGCAATAAATACCACTGTGTGACCAAACACTGCTGTAATGAGGACACAAATAAACCCCTGGATTCACAGGCTGCTGTAAGTGATTGCAATCTGCAGCCTGTCCAGAGTGTGAACAAGTCAGCCCTACAGCAGGTTTGAGTGGGAAGCATATTCCTCTGACAGGGACCTGGGTGGACACTCCCATGAAAGGCCTGCTGACGGTCATCTGGATCTATCCGGGAGGTCTCCCTTGGAATCAGAGAGCAGAGGGCCCTGTGCAAAGAGCAAACTGCCTAAAAAAGAAAATGATAACCCAGATATGTCAGAACTAAATCATTTATGGTTGATAGATGAAAAATAAATTGAATTCCTCTTTGCAAATACAGCAGACTATAGCACTCTACTCCCCTAAAGAACACATGCCTAAATGATTTCTGAAAATGACACTCATCAAAGATGCAAATGGGATTATTTCCAGCCCACCACATGATCCCAATGACTGAGGAAAGAGGAAATCCACCAGATAGGAATTTCCAGGAACATCCCATCTGTGTCTTCTCTGATTTACAGGATAATACTTTCCTAACCCTTAGCTATGCCAGTTTATTCTCTCTAGGGTTTTCCAAAGTAAATAATGCATTTCTCTGAATCTGTGCTTCAAAGCATACTGATCAGTTGCCTCTAATTTTTAAGTCAGTGTGAACAAACCAGAAGCAGGTAAGCTCTGGAGAAATACAGAAAAGCTTAAAGAAATATTTGCAAAGTCTTGAGGCATAAGTGCTAACATGAATATAGATTACATAGACAGTATTCCCATGAAAACAGTTCAAACAAAGCTCTCCCAGTTTGGGCTCACAGATTAAAAGCAGAGTGTGAACTGCTTAATGTTCCTGAACCTCCAAATTCCCTCCCTCCCCATGTAAGCCTTCCAAATTTACCTAGAAGACAGATATTTTTCAACAGTTAGTGTCCCATGAAAGACATGAATCTGAGGCTGGAGTAAATACATACACTCTAAAGAGATTTTGGCAATCTTCCTACTGTCTGGGTCTTGTTAAACTCCTACTGACAGTCATACTTGCATTGTACAAAGGAACAGAAAAGGTCAGGTGCATTCTTAAACAAAAGCAATGCCAAGGTTTCTTTTAGATAAATTTATGGTCAAGAGTTTACACATATTATTCATTTGCTGAGCTTTTTCTCAGAATTGTTGAAATTAAATGTCAGTTATATAAATTATGCAAAAACATTGTTTGTGTGTACACAGCAGAGGATTCAGACAAATAACGCTCAGTGCCACAAAGGCATTCCTCAGACTCAGTACTCTGAAGATTTTAAAGGGCAAGATTGTCTATATTCTCAACTCTGTTTTTTTTTTTTTTGACAAGAGAAACCTATAAAATGCAGGGTTTGCTTTTTTTTTTTTTTTTAAGTGTAAAAATTAGCAGGTTTTATGCTTAGACTTCTAGTATTCTTATTAGAAGGATACTCCAAAAAGGTTTTAAAGCTTTCTTCCATTTCCCAGATTAAAGCAACTTTGATCATTCAATCAGAGAGAATAATTCCAGTTAGAAAAGACCTCCAGAATCATTGAGTCTAACTGACAATCCAGCACTGCCAAATCCACTACTAAAACCCATCTCTTAGTGCCACAGCTACATGTCTTTTAAATACCTCAATGGAAGGTGACCCCTCCGCTGCCCTGGGCAGCCTGTTCCAAGGTTTGATAGTCCTTTTGGTGAAGGAGTCTTAAAATCCCATCTAAACCCATCCTGGCAAAACCTGAGGCCATTTACTCTGGGCCTATCACTTGTTACACAGGGGAGAGACCATCCCTGCCTGCCTCCCTGCTTTCCACATATCCTTGTGCCATCTTCACTGAGGGAAAAGTGTCCTCTAACAAGCAGCTGGCAACTGCAGAGACCTTCTCACAGAATCATAGAATGTTTTGGGTTGGAAGGCAGTTTAAAGATCCAAATCCCTGTCGTGGGATTTTGTTTTATGACAAGTTCAGCCATTTAGTTGGCCGTGGGAAACCAGATGTGGTGGGTTTGGGATTTTAGAAAGCTTTTGGTACTGTCTCACAACACATCTGGTTAACCCTTCCAGCTCACAGCTGGCTGATACAGAGGGTAGAAAGGGCTCACATAATTAATGGGATTATGTCAGGCTGGTCACCAGTGGGACTCCCCAGGGCTCCATCCCACAGCCAGCGCTTTTAATGCTTTTATAAGTGATCTGAATGCAGGTATCAAATGTACATTGAGTACACTTGCTGATGGTACCAAACTAGGAGGAGCTGTGAGTGTTCTTTGAAGCACAGAGGCCTTACAGAGGAACCTGCATATGCTAGAGAGCTGGGCAGCCAGTGGCCATGGGAAATTTAACAAGAGAAAGTGCCTGGTTCTCCACCTGGGACAGCTAATCTACACATTGGGAGCAAGATGCTGGAGAACAGTCCTGTGGAAAGAGATCCAGGGCTTTGGGTTGGTAAAAACTGAGCTCTGAATCATGTCACTGAGGTCTACACATATTGTCCCAGCAGTTTAGTAGCAGCAAAGTATATATGTGAAACCTTTTTGTCACTTCAGTTTAGTGGAAATTTCATTGCTGAGTTCAATGAATCCATAGACCGCACCTTTAAGCGCATATTCCATCTAAAAGTCTGCATTGAATCACAAACTCCATAAAAGCATTTGAAATGGTGAGCACTCTACCACAAACACAGCATGCTGTGGGTATTCCAAATCACCAGTGCCTGGTCTTGTACAATCAGCTCTTGTCTAAATAGGAGCACTTACAAATTTCAGGTGAACTGATAAGTGCTCAAACAAGTGTGGCTTAAATCTATGCAGCTCCACTGTGGAGGCAGTTCTGAAGTTATGCAGCCTCTAGTCTCTGTTAGCTGAAGGATCATGACTTAGAGCAAATTTAAGTCAGCGTGTACTTTTTGTCACAACCCTCCACATGTTTAGAAGAAAGGAAAAAAAAAGTACTTAGAAACATAACTTCAGTCTCCTGGGATATCTGCTTAGCCTTAATTCAGAACAGACTCTCGTTTTAACAGATTACGCCGAAAAACCTAGCAAGACATTTGTTTCTCAAAAATAAAAATATGTCAAATCTGTTTCTGTAAAGAACAACATTTGGCTGTTTTTTTCTCCTACCAGAACAGAGGTGGTTTGAACCAACTGCCTCTAAAACCTGATATGTGAGCAGAAGACAAAAAAAGGGGTTCTAGAGGTCTTGATAGCTCTCCTTTTGTTATAACTAAAACCCCAATAAAATGCTAGCTGGGATGGATAACTAAGACTATTAAATTTTGAATTTTAGCTTTTTGGTGGGATATTTCTGAATTTTTTTACAAATTACATTTAACATGATTGTGACCTTTATTCTTAAGGTTTTCCTCCATTTGGAAAAACTGTTTTAGGCAGAATTTTGCTGATGTTCTGACTGTAAGGCATAAAGCACAATTAAACAAAATTAAAACATTTTTTGCTTCCCAAACTAATACAAAAGTCAAAAAACCCCTCAAAATTTTGAGTCTGTTCTTTCTCTGCAAATTGTTGCCTTCAATTTCAAGTCTTGGACAGAGGAGGATGCCACAGGGATGTTTTGGACATCTCCGTGGTAGAAAGCCAAGGCCAGTAAAGGTTTTAAGGACTTAAGTTGCAGCAGAGGGACTTCACGTGAGCTAAAAAAAAATAAGTCACATCTTGCATCCTATGTAATTGTTTCCAGAAGGTGTTTAAGAATAACATTCCCTGTTTGCATGCTTCACTTCTTCGAAGGAGGGAAGCTTACTACAGAGCCTGATGTAGTGCTGCTTTGTAGGATATTTGTGTTTCTGATTCTTAATTTCAAGTACAGAGCTCTTTCAGAGAAGAGCGGAGGGGTGAAAAGGCAGACTTTTCATGTGCTACAAAACCACGTATGCTCATCCAACCATCCCAAAATTAAAGAGAATCAGACCTGAAATTTGAGGAGAACTGTTCTATGTGTTCTCAGAACACCTTGGTGACAACATTTTGGAGAACATTAATGGATAGCATCTTGGGAGATAAAAGTAATGAGCTGCAAAATTTAAAAACGGAAGAGAAAAGCAAAAAAAAAATATCATACACTCTAAGAGCTTCTGTAGGGCCAGAGAACTGACATGCAAACACCCAGAGAGAGCAAATGCAAACACAAAGAAAGAAAATTGGCATTAATTGCTGGCTAGGCAGATAGAAAAGATGAATTTGAGACAACTGAGAACGCAAACAAACTGATAAAACACATCAGGAGTCAGTTACAGGCAGACCAGTCAAGCCTGGCCCAGTATTTCCCCTCAACCTTCCATAAAAGGAAGAGCATCCAGGTAGCTAAAAATGAGTCCTAGTGGTGTGAAGGTCCTATTTTGAGCTCATCAGGGAATTAAGATTTTAAACAGTACTTAGTTGCAATAGGTATTTTCAAAGTGGAACCCTTGCATATGTAGAAAATCAGCGCTTGTTATCTGAAAGCCTTTAACGATTATTTTTGAGAACAGACAGAAATTAGAGAAGACTGGAAAATGGCAAACATAGTGCTAAACATTTATATGATACATGTGAGAACTCAGTTCCAGGAAAAACAGAGGAGTCTTTTAAGCCTATAAGAACAAAAGGATCTAGGTAATATCCAGGCTGTATTTATCAAGAACAAGTGGGGTGCAACTACTGCAATAGTTTGGGGGGACACCATTGTAAGCTTTGTGAATAATGGAGAAATTTTGATTTTAATAAGCCCTGTCTTTATTTCACATGACAGTCCGAAAACTGGGGGGAAAATCTTTGACAAAACTAGTAAAAGGTAGGTGGAAAAGAGAGTTTTCATTATTGACCATCCATCACAATGAAAGCAGGGCTGGGTGTAGGACACCAGGTTCTTCTGTCTGCTCTGGAACCAGGGTTGTCTGTATTCTAGTTAATGAAAGAACTAGATGAAAGAACTGAGACCATGTTTTCCAGGAGCTGTCTTGTAGGACAAGATAAGAGTAAAAAAGCACTCTGAAAAATTGGAGATAAGGACTGGAAAAGTAGAATCCCATTAAACAGTTAGAAGAGCATGTACTGCATCTGGGAAGTCACACTTGTTGCAGAGAGTCACAGTGTGAGGTCTGTTTTTTGAAGAGGGATATTTGGGTGTTACTTTGCATCCCAATCAGAATATGAGTCACTGGTGTCATGCTGCTAAGAAAAGACGAGCAGTAAACTCGCAGAGGAACAAAAGGCTAGGTTATAAATCACAGTGGAAGAATTATTTCATGTAAGCCCAAGAGCATTTGAATTCTCAGAACTGTCTTGCAAGAAATTTGTGGGTCATTTGGAAAAAGTCAAAAGGAAAACAGCATAAATTATATGAAATAAGTTTTTAATAAATGACTTAAGAGAACAGGACAGGAATTTCATTTCACAGTGTACTCCATAATTTAGAAAATTAAACAGAAACAAATTAAGATGTTTAAAGGAGAGATTGATTTAAAGGGAAGAACATATAGAAATGGTCTTCAAATACATGAACATAAGTAGAATATATTCCCAATTCTCTATGGATAGGGCAAGAAATGGCAGGCCTGAAGTGAGAAAAGATATGGGGGGAAAATGTGGACTAGACAATAGTTCCTAAAAGAGTAAAGTTAGCAAAGTCATGAAACAGATGGCTTTGAAAGATGGTGTAGTGTTCAACAGCAGAAATCTTCTCAAAGAGACTAAGAAAAACAAAACAAAACCCAGTTCTGTCCAGCATTACATAGATGTGCTTGGGCTCAGCTAACGTAGGGGCCTTTCATTTCTTTTCCTGCGACTCTGAGATAGGTGTGTTAGGAACTACCTAATTACACTTTATAAATTACTTAAGCTAGATGAGAACTTGTAATTAAAAGCAAGTACTTCAAAATAAAATTTAATATCCCTATTGGATTTATTTAGATACTAAGACAGAGCCAACCAAAATATCACAACAATGACCAAACTTCAGTGTCCTAAAAGCATATATAAGCGAACAAACCTGCAAGGTTTTCTTTTTCCCCTTTAGATGGATAAAAATATATATCAATTGCTAACAAGCTAAGAAGATTCTGAAAGCACAACAACAAATAAGGTACAATAAATGGTATTCACTCAACATACAGATAGACTTCTACTCTAACTAATTAGAGCTAGAGTCTTCCAACCATAAACAGATCAGTCCTGCAGGGAATTGAGCTAAATATTTCCTGTAGTCTCTTCAACTCTGTTTGGAACTAGCCCTGCTCTGGAGAAAGGCACTGGAAAAAAATCTGGTTTAGTGAGGACCAGGGAACCTCCTTCCTACTCTTGGCTCTTCCAGCCAGTTTTCCTAAATTGTACTGAAAGCTAAAAATACCACACTGACAACATTGAGTAGAAAAATGAAATGAGGTGGTGAGATTTGGCTGCACTGAGAAAGAGAATTACCTATCACCAAAGGAGTTTAAGTGGATTCCAGAAGAGCAGAGAAGTCTCATAGCACTCCAGCAAAACAGGCTTTGTTTTAATGTGTTGTGCGGCAGAAATACTGCTCAGAGGTTAACAAAGGCTACAAGCAATACCATGTGCTTTTAAGAAAGAAATCTAGAATAAAAATCAGGCAGAATTTTGAATTTTAAAGTTTTTTGGCCTCTTGAAAATCATTAAATTATGGTTCCTAAAACAGCTATGGAAACTACTTAGCAATGGCCATTTTCTTTGATATCAGATGATGGTTTCTTTGGTCTATTTTTAGGCTCACTAATATTTATCAGGCTCAGTTCTATTATAAATACGGCAAGATGCAATTTTATTATAAATACTGATGATAAGGAGATAGGATTGCAAAAAAATGGTGTCCAATAACCAGCAGGTCTGATATCAGTTTGGAGGTACACATCATAGAATTGCTAAACTTGGAAAGGACCTCCAAAGTCATTAAGTGCAACTATTAACTGACAGTGCTATGTTCACCACTAAACTGTGTCCCCAAAGGTCACCTCTGCACATTTTTTGGACATTTCTAGGCATGGTGACTCCACTACTTCTGTGTGCAGGCTGTTCCAAGGCCTGACCACCCTTTCAGTGAAGGAACTTTTCTTAATCTCCAATTTAAGTGTCCCCTGGTGAAACCTGGGGCCATTCCCTTTTGTCCTGCTTCTTATTACCTGGGAGAAGAGACCAAGCCCCACCTTGTTACAATCTTGAGCAACATCATATGAGTATCAGACATTGAGCTGCTGCTTTTTTCTTGAAGAGAGATGCTCTTTGCCCAGGTTCCAGAAGAAAGTAGCAAAAAATTCATCCCACACACTATTGGAAAAGCAAAAAACATTTTTGACTTGAAAATGTGGCGTTTTTTTTTTAAATGTAAATGATGCAAAGTGCGTAGAAATATTTATTGAAAGCCTGTGTCTGATAAAACTAATTATCTGCATTTCCCTTCCTTCTATTAGAGCCCATCAATCATTTTTACATGATGATAGTGTTAAGAAAAAACTAGATTTTGCAATACAAGTTGCACAAGCAGCCCAGTGCAGGTGCAACCTTATGGGAGAGAGGTAAGGAAAGTCAATACCCCAAGACTACAACTAATTTAAACCTCTGATGACTCAAATAGCATTCTGGTATTTTATCTCCTTGTAGCAGAAAATACTTTAGCCTGTAATGTTAACCTCCCAGTGCTGCAACCAGTCCAAGTTAATTGAACAATCAAATCCTTAAGCTGACATCACAGAAAAACAAAATATCTCAGGTTATTTTATTGTCAGCATTATGCAATGCTATTCTGTCATTACCCTGGAAGAGCAAAATAGTTGATTTTATACATATTTCTAGTTCCACTATGTGTGCTTTGGCTGCAGGAATAAACAAAATAAACATTCAAATTTTTGTTGTCAAAAATTCCAGAACAAATAATTTATCTAACAGCAGACTGCCATGTCACAACTGTGAGAGTGAAAGAAAATGCTGCATTATTTTTGTAGTTGACACACCATGACACAAACGAAACTTCCCCCCTCCCTCCCAGTCATTTAGTTTTCTGCTGGTGAATTGTTCTGTAGACTACTTAATCTATATCCCTATTCCCCCTTGGAATCTAGTAAAGAATTTCTGTCTTGGTTCAAATTAAGCAATTTTTACTTTTAATCCTATAACTGCACAAATGAAGTGTGATTTTCCCTTCTGGGGAAATCCCCTTAGGTATAAAGGCTGACTTCATTTAGGAATGTCCCAGATATGTAACAAAATATATTCCAGATTTGATTAGCCCTTTCCTCATATTTTGGTGTCTGATCCTCTATTGATAAGGAAATGTCAATTCACAGTTGATTCTGAGTAAATCCTTATTCACATCAGGATGAGATTGGCGCCAGCTGCATGTTTTGAAGATGATGTATTCTTGTCCCTGATAGTTGCTACAAAGCAACTATCAATTTCAGCATCATCTAAAATTTTCACATATTTGTGATAAATAAGTCTCTGACTCTAGACAAGGCATTAACATCTTCCTTATTGATTAATGAAGCTAATTTCCTTGCTGCTGCCCATCCCCATCAGGTCTCTAAACAAGCTGGGTTTGCAGTGTGGACTCAGCCCTCTATTTCCAGTCACAGGCATCAATTTGAGTGAGTCTGTCAATCAGACACTACTGAGTGTACAGAGAGAAAGGGCTGGGATAAAACCAGAAAATATTTCTTTCATTGACATAAAGTAATTAGCTTTTAATTGTCCAAGAAATCCAATAATTGTAAAGCCCTTTCAAATTTTGTATGCAAGGATCCTATTCATTATTTTTTTCTCATTGCATGAGGGGATCAAAGCTGTTAACAAGCAATACAATAAGCATTGTGTTCACTGTCACTGGCTTAAGGACTTATCTGACAATATTAAGGCAAAAAAATGAAAAAGCCTAGAAAGCTGCTATAGTAAGATAATTCAGAAAGCTATTAGAAAATTAATAACCCAAGGGAAAGAGCCATACATGATTCATGGCAGTGTATTCTTCTGAAGAAACAAAAAGCATGTTACTTTCCAGAGTTCACAGCCCCAAGTGCAAAGTTCATCAGTTTGCTTTTGACTTCATTCCCTCCACACTGATTCTCACTGATGACTGTCCCAGTGTTATGCTCAACAGATGAATAGTCATCCCTGTGCCAAAATATTCCACTGAGATTACTCTCATGCACACACACTCCCAAGGATGTCTCCATCTCACATAGAGCTCTGGTTCAAACCACATCCTTATGTGCATCAACACAAATACAAAAACCTATGGAGACCACAGAGGTTTTACAGGATTGCTCTATGGCCATAAGTAGGAAGAATAAATACAATTAAACAACTACAGTTACACTTCTGCATAGAAGGACATTGTGTAATCTCATGCAAAGCTTTGTTCATAGGGAAAACTTCCTAAGGCAATTTTCAATGGAAGACTGAGAAAGTTACAGAGTCCAGGCTATGCCAGAAACATCATGCTAAGGATTTGTGCATACAATCTGTATATTAAAACACTTTTAGGAAAGAATCTGAATTCCACCTGTATCAAGCAGCAGTGCAACAGAAGCCTAATGGGAGAAGTGCTGGAAGAAGAAATGGTTAATGTCTTAATTTCTGTGGAAGCTGTGATGCAGCATAGTGTCAGTTCATGGTAAAGGTGAAGATAACATCTCATTTTATCTTACCTGAATATACCCTGCTCCCCAAGGGAAAACTCTTAATCCAGAACACATGAACAGCAATTACACTACCATGCATGAACAAATAAGATTTTTTTTTCACATGAAGATATTAAAAATGCAGGGAAATTATGAAAAATTGAATATTCTGTTACAAGAATCCACCTTTTCCAAAAAAACCTGTAAATTCCACCTTATAATTACTCATGTAGAGCAAAACTCTTTGCAGCTACATTGGTACAAATATTTATACTGGTCTCAAGATAGTTATACCTCCAGTTTATTGAATAAAATTATTTCCTTCCCCACCCCCCCCCAAGTTATCCAAAACAAAACTATTCAATTTTAAAACAAACAAACAAATAAAACCAACAAAAAATAAATAGAGGAATGATACAGACTCTGGAGGTACAGTGAAAAAAAAAAAAAGAAGGCAGCTTTGAATTACTTGTGAGCTGTGGAAAGACCAAGATGAATAACAACACCAAGGAGCCAGAACCATACTTAAGTACAGAAGATTCTGTACCCTGTTTTCTGGAGATTTACCTAACTAAAATCCATTAAGTGCTATACACTGAACCCCAAGTTACACCACTGGAGATGGCTGATACTGGTGTCTCACCCATTTTGTAGTTTGCCATAACAAACCCCAGGAAGGCTACCCTGAATCAGACTGAAGAGAGAAAAAAGATAACAAACCCCAAACCAAACCAAGAACTTCCGCTAGCTAAGCTAAGTTGCATGCTTGCCTGCAAAGGCAAATCACAACTTTTTAGGAGTTTAATGACAGAAGAGTGAAGCTGCAGGGTTTTAAACCTACAGAATCAAAAGGATAACATTAGTATTTATTTAGGTCCTCATCTTCACCAAAGGTAAACTGGTGACATTTCAAATATCTTGCAGTCCAGACAGGCATCCTTAAGCCCCAAATTTCAGCTCAGACTGGGCAGCCTCTCACTGATGCAGACCAGCACTCAGCCTAGCACAAGCTTGCACTCCATGTAACCTCGTCCTACACAATGCAGAAACTGCTTTGCATCACAGCTTCTCTTAGCAATTATCATCTCTGCTGTCACACAGGTAAATTTGAATCAAGACCACAGAAAAAGCACATAGCAAGTTACAAAAATTATTACACGAGAAACATTAACTCTAAGGGTGAGGAGCCTACTCAAAACCAGGGCCAAAAGCAACAGATTCAGCCTTACCTCATGCTTCCTGACCCCCAGCCCTCTCTTCCTGGGATCAAAGCCATTGTCTTAGCCCCAGTTCCTTCTCTTCCCTTGGCTGTGGGCCCTGATTGCCTGATAGATCCCAGCTGCTTTGATCTTCCTCTTAACTCCCTCCTGCCCAGCACCCCAGCACTAATGACACAGCTGGGGATGGTTGTTACTCACACATGTGACAAACCTGGCCCCAAGTATCCTTTCAATAAACAGGGGATCATCATAGCAAAAGAGTATAGGAAAACTTTCAGAACATTTTTGTATAGTTGGACCCCTCTAAGCTCTGAGAAGGGGCATTTTATATAAATGTGGATAGAGGGAGCACACATTGGCTTAATCCAGCAGCCAGAAATTTCTAGAGCAGCTATTTTCCCCAGTCCTCCCCTTGCTGTTATTATTAATAACAGAGATGGCTTGTCTAGCCCTCTCCTTACTTCACTGTCCTTCCTCTGGCAGTTGTGAGAGAGACACACAGAGAGGCAAGAGGCAGGGGGAGGATTATCTTGTTTCTGTTATCATGGCTTAACGGGTAGTTTGAGATTCATAGCAACATAAACAGGCAGAAAACCAAGAACAAATTACACACGCAAACTAACTTAGGCTCTGGGATTAAGACTTGCTCAGTACGTGGCATGTGGAGAGGCAGAACACAGTGCAAGTTACCCTCCAGCTGACTTGCAGACACCAGTGCATCATCTTCCTAGGGATGATTAAGTCTAGATCACATTTCTTATTTACTGCAGAACTATATGCTGTATTCTGCTACTGACTATGGTGGGGTTGCACAGGGCTGAAAGACAGCGATTTGGGCCCAAATGTGGTACTAATTACACCAACTTTTGGCAGCTCTGGTCCTTCTGCTGCCCAAGAAGAATGATTTCCACAAGCCTCACTATTACTCAAATCACTGATTAGGTGCTTTGGGCTGGACAATCCATGCAGAAATACATGCTGGCTTTTCATCTCTGCAGTTTTTCCTCTATGATACTTTTCTCCTTTGAATTTTGGAGGAATGGAAACTATTTTTGCAAATTCCTTTCCAAGTTAAAAGATTCAAGCATTCCATAATTTATTTTTTTTATCATGAAATTTAATTTTCTTCTTAAAACCTGGATTAAAAGTGACAAGTGTACTGAACTCATGGAAATCATACCCTGTTGGGGAGACATTAAAAAACATATGTCACATTGTCTCTTAAATCCATGGGAACTAGATCCTTGGTAAGAGTTGACATGCACATGACATCTGCAGGGCTCAGCAGCAACAAATATTTCCCATAGTCTGTTATGGGACTGGTATTGCACTTGTGTCCTCCTGTGAGCTCTGAAATGGACTGTTCAGGACAATGAATTTATCAGACCTGCCTGTGCACAAAAGCTACAACATTTTTTTCAAGTTTTCTTCAGTTATTTTGAGAGACCTTGGAATATCATGGGGTTTTTGAAAGGACTACAGATCAGCTTAGAAGTACCCATAGGAATAGGTAAAAAGATGCACTTTGTGAAAATTGAACTCATGTTGAACTTTGCCACCAGTTCTGGCAATAGAAACTGAATTCCATAAACACTGGTATTACCAGTCTGTACTTGCACAGAGAATCTTCAGTAACATCAGCAGATCATCTCAGTAGGACCAGAGACAGTACAGCAGTACATGCACTCCCATTTATTCCTATTTCCAAGTGTTTCTTTCTGGGGGCAGCTCCAGAGGGGTGAATATTTCAGTGTAAATGATAGTTGTCAGGAAACAGCAAGATTTTAAAGATGATAAATTTTGACTGTGACATCTCAAAGTTCAGGCGCTTAGTAGCATTGTTCTAATGTTCCTTCAGTAGATGACACATCAGCATTTGTACTTATGAAGAAGGAAGATTAGGTAGATCAATTCTGCCCTTTAATATAATGAAAAGTATTTATGGACAGTTACTTTGCAGGAAGACAAGCTTAGAAATTAAACTGCCTACTGTGAAACAATTAATTTAATTCTCATTGGTTTCTACCAGCTTTCAGTTCTGGATTTTTCCTTCGAAACACCTGATGTTGTTATCTATTATTGTAGAAGTTGGACTAAAAATATTCTTTCTTCTCTTTCATGCTGATAGCAAGGTATACAGGCATATGGAATTGAAAGGTCTCATTTCACCCTTACCCAAGGCCAGCAGGGTAAGAGTGAAATGTGACCTTTTTTTCAAATAGGAATTGCTAGTACATTATCTGCCATCTTGGCCCACATACATGAGGGGCAACCAAGTTTCAGAGTCTGATTTATTGGAGCAAGCTCTTACAACATTATATTATTATGAAGTCTTGTTAGCTTACTGCAGTAAGCTTTGGTGTCAGCTGGAAGGTGATGTCTGGAACTGTAAGGTTTCATTTGAAAGTAAGGAAATCTGCACGACAAGACATTTATTTCCTACAGTAGGAATTCTTGGAAAAAAAAAGTTCAACTATCACTGTAGAGGATAAACAAGTACAAGGAGTGGGTGGAAAGAAAGACAGCCACCTTACTATACATGAAGTAATCTAAAATGACCTTCACACCTTACCAGCATAGAAGTCTGCTGTTTACAGACAGTTCAGCTCTTCCCCACCCAAAGTGAGTAATGGCTGCTGCAAAAGCCTGACCTCCCTGCAGCTGAGGGCTCTGCACACCTTGGTATTTGCTGCTCCATTGCACAGTAAGTATTATGGAATTCCAAAACACAAATCAAGATTAACTAAGGCTTGTAAGAACATGGAGCTACTTAAAGTTGACCACAGGAAGTACTAAATGGTTGAAATCCTACTCTTGTCACAGGCTCCTCCTCTCACTATAGAGTCACAGATGAGTCCTATTCAGGGAGAGATCTAATGTGTATTCTGTACAAAATGCTTGGAGAACTAGCCCCTCTCTCAAATTTAATTCTGCATTTCCTTCTTACTGAATTAAATACAAAGCAAATGACTCATAAGTATATAATGTATTTCAGCAAAGTATGGTACTGGCTGCTGCTGAGTCTCTGGGAGAAAACAGTAAAATGGGTGGGGTGTTTTAAGGTCAAATCTGTTCCATACTTTTTGAAATACACAAAATTGACTTATATTTGCTTTTAAAACCGTAAGATTGACATGAATATAAAAAACATTAAAGCAGTGGAAATGTTTAAACGCTTTATAATTGCAATTGGATTTTTCATAAACAATTATAAATGAAAATATATATAGTCACTCTAGGAGGAAATTTATAATTTACCACAAAACCACAAATGATGACTCTTAATGCAGAATCTTAAGTCCATAAAGATGTTGGTGGATTACAGTTTATAGCCTAAACAAAGAAAAATTGCTAATTAATCAGATATATAAAAAAGTATGAGTGATTTTACATGGACTAATCTGTACATTATTATAAAATAACTGGATATAACTTTGTAAACCAAATGAAACAATCACAGAAAAGTCATAGAGTGCAGGGAGATGGCTATTATAGTAACTTCTTTTATATAAGACAATACAGAGCCTATCCAAATATCATGTTACTGGAAAAGTGCACCAGGGCAAACCCTAGAGATGAAGTAATAGGGTAAGTGAGCCAAGGTTTCTCTTTCCTAGCCTGCTTTAAGTGATGTTTTTGTCACAGATGTACCTAATGACACACACTATTGGAGTGAATGTGGAAAAATCTTCGCACAAGAAATGTTATACTTTTATTTTCCTTGCCAAGCATAAATTGATTCCATATAGTGTTACCACAAATCCTGTGAATACTCTGTTCTGTGCAGAAACGTACTTTGGTGGCACAAATATTCTGTGTTCTACTTTTGCTGGTGTTATTCAATACTAAAACTACTCTTTGTTGCTTGAACTTTTATTAGAGGCATAAAGTTTGTATGACTAAAGATGAAAGCTTAGCTTGTACCACTATAAAATCTTGAGAAAATCAGTCAAAAGTAGAAAAGGAAAAATGCAACAAAATAAACAAGCTTTTCCCCCTTTCAGCGAAGGTCTTTTTTAAAAAAGGGTTCAGCATAAGAGCATGCCAATTCTGTTTTAACACAAATATATTGAAATCAGGGTCAAAAACTTAGACCTTGGTTGTTTTGTGTTTGGGGTGGTGTTTTGTCACTAAGCTGAGCTAAAATTCCTCCTTGGCTTTCCTGTGTGCTCAAAGGGCATTGCAAAGCTTTGCTTTTCCCCTTCTCTTTGCCTCCAGGTCCCATATAAATGATTCTGACCAAGTGTTAGCAGTTACATCCAACTCCCAGAAGTTTTTCCTGAACTACGGTTATTCCTGGTGATTCATACGTCTGAGAATCTTTCTGAAAAATAAACTATTGGAACCTTTAAAATAATTTACTTGGCTCTTCTAGTGCACAGGATCTTTTGAAGAGATTGCAGGGAAGGGAGAAATGTAAGAGAAGTGGAGGGCTGGCCCTTGTGCTTGTGGAATCCTGGCATTGGGAAAGCAGTTTTTATCTGCTTACACTGGGGACAGATGCAGAAAGCCAAGGGCAACTTACCTCCCAGATGCAGTGACTAATGGCATGTAAACATATCAAAGAGGTCTCTTCTTTTCCAATAGAACAGAGCCCAACTTCTTGAGGGTGAAGTGGAAATTTAAAACAAAAACTAAAGGTACTGAAGGCTTGCACTCTTATCTAAACTGGTCAGTACCTTTTCAATAAATATTTTAAGGTAACTTCCCTTTGCATCATAGGTATTCAGTCTCTTTCGCACTGAGGTTTTAATGAGGGCTATAATCAATAAAAATTCAGAAGACCTGCTCTAAGCTTGCTGCTGACTCATTTACAGAGGTTAGCAAGCTGTCTAATCTGTTCCTAGTTCTGTTTATTCACCTGGAAAATTTAGGAGCAAGTAATAATTAATGTTTATAAAGCACTCTGAAAAAAAACCCCATATAATTACTTCCTCATTAAAAGCCTGTATGATTTGTTTGACTCTACACCACCAGTACCCTTGTGTGTCCTCCTGACTCAAGGATGTCCTTCTAAATCAAATATTGTAATTTCTGAGAGACTTATATTGTTTCTTTTCTGATCCCTTTTACTTCTTTGTTTTCTATGGGATTTGTTATTCTCCATTCTATATTGTATGTTGGCCTTTAAAAACTGAAAGTAAAGCTGAGAACATACATTTATTCCCTCAAATGCTGAAATCTAAATATTGGGGTGTTCAGAGAATAAAAAGAGAATTTGCACCTGAGTCATGTGCATAGCAGAAATGTATCAAGTAGAAAACGAACTTCTAATCCCTGAGGATGGGCTGGCTTTCCCCAGGAAGGAACTGGCAACTGGTTTGAAGATAATTGACTTGAATCAAGAGTTCTCAAGTTTCAGGAGAAGTCAGCTTTGGGAATAACAGGTAGAACTGAGTTTAGTAAGTCCTTTACTGAGAATAACTCTTTTTCTTATCTCCTGATACAAACTCTGTCCTCTTTCACAACCTTGTAGGGTTCCCACTGGCTGGAGTTGTGAGTCTGCTTTGTATAGGAGCCACTCCAACAGCCAAGTGCTTTCTCAATAATAGCTTTCAGCTCCTGCTTCTCCTGTAGCATGCACTGAAGGGAATGAGTTCCTTGTTTCTTACAGCCATCAGAACTGAATGCCTTGTCTTAGATTTGCATTACCCAGGATTGTTCTCCCTGTTGCCTGGAAGTTTGAGCAAGTCTGCCCCCAGATCTCAGTATTTATAGGATTGAAGACAAAGGAAATTAGATTAATAAGTTTTACCTTTCCTTAGTTAGTTATAGAATATCTGTTTTCAGATAGACAAATGTATAAAAAGTAGATTAGCAATACTTGTCTGCTTGCTTTGCCTCAATACTCCTGAGTCTTCTTTTGGCTGTGCTTGGGTTCTTGAACTGTTTGTGCATACTCTGAACTGAGATTCTTTCTGTCTTTCTGACAGTTTGGGTCAGTGCTTTTCCGCTCTCCTGGCCACTGTGTGCTCTCCCCCTGAGTCTTTATGTCCTAGTAATTAGACATTATGCCTTTGTTTCCCCACTTGGGAAATTCCATTGTTCCAACTACTGGCTCTAGGCAGGATAGGGAAAGACTAAGATTTCCTCTCTTTTCTTTTTTTTTCTGTTTCCCTCTCCCCTATTCTTTTTGTCATAGGCACATTTATTCAGTGTTAAGAACTCACTGATTCAGGGATGTGCCTGTAAATGCTCTCCTGCTCCCTAATGCCTGTACACTTAGGGAATCTTGTATTATTTCTGTTTTGTTTCCATCTTAACAGAGAACTCAATTACAAACAGTAATAACTAAACTAAACCATCTCCTCTCGCCCATGCAGTGAGTCACCAGGATTTTCCATAATAATAAGATGAATAAGCACATTTTTAGGCTTTTAATAGTCTAACTACTATGCTTCACAGAGAAAGGGAGCTTTGACACTACTTCTGGACCTAGAATTTTTTCCCTCTGTAAGCTTTTTGCCTTGTGGATGATAAAGGGGTTATGTACTTTTCCATCAAACTGAATGTTGTACATCTTGGTATTATGAGTCAACACAACTTTTAACTAAGCTGCCTTGTAAGCAAGATAGCATCTGCAAGATGAAAATGAGAAACAGCTGTA
Source organism: Alethe diademata (assembly GCA_025584955.1). Classification (NCBI taxonomy): domain Eukaryota; kingdom Metazoa; phylum Chordata; class Aves; order Passeriformes; family Muscicapidae; genus Alethe; species Alethe diademata. The sequence goes on along the minus strand of JANRMJ010000107.1, from coordinate 6,785,213 downwards.
ACAGAGGAAAAAATAAAACCTTGTTTAGACACTGTGTGGAAATGCATATGGTGACCCAGGGATATTCCAAAAACTACACCATCCTCCTGAGTATTGAAGGCCACTATCTCTTTAATTAATTTTTATGCTGGTTTGAAGCAAAATGTGGTACATGATCAAATTGATCTGTCCACAGGATAGACACAACATGCAATGAAACTCACAGAGGTGTAGAAATCCAGAAGTTCTCTCTCTCTGGCAGGACTTCACAGGAATTTCAGTGTACTATTTCATATCATTGGAAAAAATGACAAGTGGAAATGTAAAGCTTGGTTAAAAAAATGTTTTCTCAGTGCAACTGTAGAACTCAATATATTTCCACATTTCATGATATGGTACTTTCCCCAAACTGAGAGATGATTGTGCTTTGTAACTTAGTTCAAGCACTTTAGATTAATGCCATTTCTATAACAATCAGAAAAAAAGGAATGGAATCCATCAATTTAACCCCTTAAACCATATATGAGAAGTTGTTGTTTTATTATTTAAACCAACATTCTGTAAATTAACAAGGAACCAGTGAAATGAAAGTCCTGGTGGAACACCCTCTTCACTATGAAGAGCAATGAGTGGTGTCATTGAGAGTATAGCAGTCATGAGGGGAAACTGGGATACAGAAACTGATATTTCGTATGGATTTGAGAGCCAGGCCTGCTCTCAAACAATTTCAATTTTGAAAACAAGCTCAAGGAATTACCAAAGTCTAGGGGAGGGAGGCAGAGCCACTGGTAGGACTAATCAGTGATGCTGCTTGATTTCTAAGGGATGGAATGATTGAAAGACACCCTAGAAATACCTAAAGATTGGTCTTTTGATCAATGTCACCTCAGAATGTGGTAATTTAAAAATGCATGCACCAGTAGGCCACATAAGGAGATAGGCACAAACTACCTGCTATTTTGTTCTCGTTTTCCTATGTTTTGCATTTATGGTGGGTTAGTCTGGGGCACACCAAATTTTCTGAGTTAGTATAATTCATGTACCTCGTTGTTAAGATGCTGTTTAATTCCAATTTCAGATAATGCACACAGTTAATATGATTTAACTGCTTTTGTTTCTGAACATTCACTCTTAAGTGCACATACACATTCTAGTTTAGTCCTATTAGTATTCCTTGTCCTTGTGATTTTTATGATCCAGACAATTTAGACTGAGAGCAGAATTTTAAAAAGGTACAACATGAAATAGATTGCAAAATAATTTACTCTATAATGTATTCCATAGAGCTATGCTGTGCCTATAATAAGCATAGATAAATTCATTTTGATGTATCATGCTTAGCACAGAGGTAAGTGGGCATGTAATTAACTCATTTATTTAATGTCTCTTCACCTAGTAATAATGTAATTATTTTTCTTAGCTATCAAGTTATTACAGCACAATATAATTTAAACCTAGTGCATGATTTACTATACCAGATCTTGTGATTCTGTGAAGGCAAAGAAATTTGTCCTACGTGGCCACTTCAGCCCACCCAACATCTGCCCCATTTCAGGTGGAATGAAGCCACCTGACATGCCACTTTCAAAGTCAGAGTGAGCAAAGCCCTGGAATGTGCAGATGCATGATTAGCCCTTTGCTAGTGAGAAGGTGTATGAGTTGATTTAAAAGAGCTGTGTACTACATTTTGGAAATCTATCTTTAAACTGAGAAAGCAAAAGAAGCCCAGCACTAACTTTATTGGCTTTTGTCTTAAAATCTTTGCCCCATACCAAATCTGCTCCTGAGAGTTCAGGTTTTCATCTGACAAGTAGAGCTGGTATTCTCCAAAAAACATCTTGGGCATGTGCTGTATATTAAAATAGACCATAAAGCCAAGCTACTGAAGCTTGTTGTAGTCTCATTGGATGTTTTGGTTGGGTAGCTGTGTGACATATAAAATGACAAGTTGCCTTGAAGACCAGAGATCCTTCAAGGTCATCTTGGCTGAATGCTTTTCTGTGCCCAAGGAATTTGGCAGATTGCAGAAAATCCTGTCACATGTGCTTGTCAACATGTAAATGGAGCACTTTCCCTATAGGAATCTAAGCCATTGTGCCTGTGCAGTTAGGGAAACTCTACTATGTCCTCAGGATCACAAAGTTATGTGAAAGGACTCTTCCCTGACTGTGTGGTAGAGACCTCCATTCAAGGGGAACATAGCAGAAACGTTTGAGAGAACTGGAACAGTCAGTATCAATCTCATGATCACTTAAAATGCAAATAGCAAGATGACTGCAGTACATTTGCATTGTTTGAGACAGCACATCTTGCAAATGCTCTCTTTCTGCCTAACAAACATCACTGTTATTTCAGTTGCTGCCTGCACAAATCAATTTAATCTACAAAGCAGTTGAAGACGGGTGTCAAAAATGGCCTGTGTAATCAGGGATGTCATTTTCTCTTGTGTTTATGAAAAACACATTAAAAAAACCCCCTAAGACCCCTGCTTTGTTTTTTTTTAAAATATGCTGGTGATGTTTCCTGTTTCATATTCCATTCCTGTAGCAGACAGCTTCTCAAGAATCCTTTCTTTTACTGTGAGATGTATAAAGGCTATCTGTCTTATTACAGTTTCAGATTCCCACTTCAAGATGTTAAAAAACTCATAATTTGTGTGGCTGGCAGCAGCCTAGTTTTCATCCTTATATTGCTATGCAAAACTTTCATTCATGTGGCATAGTTCACCCCCCACCCTGTAGACTCTTGCATGATTCTTTGTTCTGTGAAATCCATAAGGAAAATGTAACTTGTTTGTTTGCACTTGCCTCATGCCTGGCAGCAGCTGTATGGAATCAAGTGAATGAAACATAAGATTACCTATCTCCTGGAGAGAAACCAGAAAGGATGGTGTCAGTCATGGCAACACAATGCCACCCTGAAAAATAATATAAAACTCACTGCCACTCAATGTACAGTGTCTGTGGCTGATCCTCTACTCGTCCCAGGTGTCCAGTGAGGGCATGAGCATATCAGAGAATCATTTAGTCAAAAGAATTTCAAGATCATTGAGTCCAAAATCAATCTGCAGAACTACAGGCAAACTACAGGAGAACCTTCTCATACTTTGAAAGTGCAGATGTATGCTTTGAAAAAACCCTGCACTACCTGAGACAAGGAGCTGCTCTGATGGTGCACTGTTTGGTTCATTTGTGGAAGCCTGGGTAATAATTCTGCATTCTATTGACTTCATGGGATGCAGTCCACAAATAAGTTAATAAATCTATATTTTAGGCAGCATCTGACAAGACCACAGTAATAAAAGCACAGGTCACCATAGGAAATTGCTTTTTAATGGGCAAGCTCAATCCTCCAAACAGAATGAAATAGCAATCAAAGGTATGATGTTATAATGAATTGTATAAGCAAAAAGAACTAAATGGGAGTTGGAAAGGCAACTTCTTCACCCGTGATTTAAACCCTTGACTTTGACAACTTGCAAACTCATTATTCCAATATACTTTAAAAATACAGTGTGTGATTTTAGAATTACTATTTTTGTATCTGATATATCATTATTCTCTTGTAAAGAGCAGGTGTAGGTACAAAGGTAGATGGCAAAATCCAAAGAAACATCGTGACGGTCCTCCATGTTTAACAAACTAATTCATTTGTTAAGAAGAAATTATTGTACTTTTTTTATTTTAAATGTGATAGTTTCCATGTTTCAGCTAATTGCACAGGAATGTATATAATAACACTGCCTGCTTGAACAACATTCAATATGGATTTAGAGCAGACAAATTGATTCAGCAAATGAAGTCTTTTCCTGACAAAGATAATTCAGAAATGGGAATCACTGGCAATAGGACTGGGAATTCAGTCACAAGCTGGAAAGTAACTCTTCTCCCTCTTTAAGAAAAGGGGTGAGCACCTTACCTGGCTGCTACATAGAAAGTTCCCTCTTTTCAAAGATCATCTTACAGTTACAAATGTGATTTCTTGTTTAAATTAGGGAAGAAAGATGACAGTGTAGTTGCCCATAGCGCAACACTTAAAAACACTGGGATATTTTACTAGAAAGGTATTGTGAAAGTTTTCTTATCTCTTCAAGTCATATGCTTCCATGCATGAAAGCAGCAGGAAATATAGTCCATTTAGCTGCCCCCTGGGGGTTGTGAATACAGGCACAGTAGTAGAGAGAAAAGACAGCATGCTTCATACACCTGCATAAAAGGAGCTGGCATTTTTCAGGCTGACAAAAAGTCCCTGTGTGCCAGCCAACAGATGTGGCCAGATTTATGATGGAGAGTGTGCTAAACTTAAGAAAGGGATGGAATAAACTACTCTGTTGCCAGAACAACTGAGAAACAGCAAAAAGGTCATGTTTAAGTCTCATTTTTCTCCTGGTGTTGCTCCCAAAATGAGACACTCTATAAACACTTTATTATTGAACTGATGAGACTATCATTAATTCTGTTGCAGCTCATGCTCGTGAATATTAACCTTTTTTGTATCATAGACAGGTATTTATATATTTTGTCTCTTCCATAAACCAGGAGCTTTTTTATTATTTATTTATTATTATTTATTATCTATTTATTAGCTCTTTCACACCAAAACTGCTCTGGTTCCTCTCTGCATCTGCCAGATTATAGATTAAGTCTATACAGAGGATTAGTAATACAGAAGAGTTAAACAGTGACTTCCAATAAAAATAAACAATGTATGAACCCTTTCATTTCCTTTATCTATCATAAGTAATTTACAGTATTTACTACTTGGCATACAGGTTATATATTCTTTTGAGTGAGATTAACCAATATTTCCTAAAATAACTCCACCTGGAATACCACACAGAGGTTTTGACTTTATCAGACAACAATTAACAGTTAATGAGACCTTTAAGCAGATTGCATATCTCTTCTTCCTCTTGAGAACATGAAAATCAAAGAAGAGTCTTTTTCTATGGATGCCTTCAACTTCAGATTATTTAATTCTGCCATGTCTTCCTGCTTCCAGGGACTTGGAACTTTTGGAAAGGGAAATAAGGTCTTCCTTGTGGAAAGCCTGATGCCATTATTTCTAGTCCTTGGAGTTGAGTGGACAGATTTCCAACAATTAAACACTTCTGTATCCTGTAATAAAAAATATGAAAGAGTATTCTTGGTTTCAGGAATTCTGCACTCACAGTTTCACAGGATGGAAGCACCAATGTGGTACAGTATAGCAATCCTTCCTACACTGTGTTTCTGGCTTCTGTGACTTAAACCCTCCATGTTCAGCACTCACCCATGTTAGAACTTGGCCAGTTTTTCAAGAACTATACCCATTTTGATCCAATCCTCTTGGTTGGCTGAGTGCAGGTTTCTGAAAATTCTCTGTGTATCCAGTTAAATGGATGTCATGCTGGTTTTTTTTTTCTGGGAGGCATGAAGATTCTCTTCTGTAGGATATGACATGCACAGATAAAGGACAAAGGCCGTTTAATTTCCTTAAATATGATGGCATGGTCATTTCTCAGCCACAAACTTAACCTTGTTACCTAACTTTTTCTCTAAATGAACATTATATTTTAGCTGGTTCTTTTAAGCGTGAATTCTGCTTTGAAATATCCTGTAGTACATTCTGATTTTTACTTTTTTCACCATGTCTGAGCCAAGTCTCAGCTGTCTCACTCGAAGGTAAAAGAGAATGATAAATCCCCAAATGGTTAGTCACAAAATGAGGAGTCCAAAGACTGTTTTTATTGAGTCAAAAATTAAAATCTTAACATCAAAAAAAGCCCAACTCTGCTGTCATCTACCTCTGCTACCAAACTGCTTGTCTGGATGAGGACAACTTTTCACTTTAGCCACAAGCTTGCAACTAAATCTGATCCTTACAGCCCATCTAATCTGGTCTGATTGTTCTGGATGGGTCTCTAATTCTATAATAGATCCCTTAATGACTTGTTTTTTCAGTACTTTTCCACATTTTGCAAAGCAGTTGTAAACCTTTTCAATCTTTTTTATCTCACCTGAGCACTGCAACTGATTTAATGTTTTCCTTGAAATTAAGTAACATCATTGATGAAATTCCTTTTTTTTCTTCAGGTGTATGAGTGTCATAAGAGAAAAAAAATACTACAGTTAGATAGCAATCACGAGAGGAACACTGATGGCTTACTTAAAGTAAATAAAATATAAAATAAAATTTATTCAGAGCAACTTCCATTGGAAGTTGTTTGCCCTACCTTGATCACCTGAATTTAAGTTCCACACTGTAGAACTCCAAACCACCCAAAATGCAAATTCTGATACACTTAACTCTCCTTTCATCTTGTATCTGATTGTAAACTTTTCATACTCTAATCCAGATCTGCACTCTCTAACTCAATTTAACATAAATTATGCAAAATGCCTAACAAGAGGACGTACAATTGTTCCAGTTTCCCTGCTTTGAATATGCATTTGAATGAACATATTCAAGTAAAATGTTACTACTGCTGTCTGTCCAAATATGTGTGACAGACTCACTATTTTAAAAATTACTTCATGACAGAAAAATCTTTGCACTATTTCCAAATAGTTGAAGTCTTTGTCAATGCATGCCAATTATTTGGCATAAATTAAGTTTCGCCTCATTTTAGGTGAACAAGGCAGACTGTACTTCAGCAGCAGGAAACAAAGCTTTCAAGGCCATGCCAAAGAACTGCTTCTAATTTGTAAAAAAAGGAGGCCTTTGTGAAAATTACTTTTGAGATAAACTTGATAATGCATGAAATCCACAAGTTTTAATTTGTGTCAGCAATTTTTGACTGACATTTCAGGGCAGATATTTTGACATATTTTGACCTATTAACTCAGAACATTCTGATGCATTATGAAAAAACATTTTCATCTGACTCTTTCAGAAAGCCTGAGCAATACTAACAATAAAAAAGTAAAAATGACTACTTTTTCAGTTGCTGACTGAAAAATAATATGTGAAATTAAAACTATCCATTGACATTCCTTGAAATGTTTACACTTTTTACTTCATGTTCTCAAAAATATGGCACATTGTAAAATTGACAGTTTAGTTAATGTCATACACAGTTTAAATATTATCCAGGGCAAGTTTAAATTTAGGATTAGATGGGTAATTTCTCTTATATTAGTGATTATTTATACACCATGTCTTAAGTATAAAAAAGCAAATAAAGCATGATTGGTTTATTGTAGACCAATATTATATAGATTCCAGTCATATCCCATAAAATTTTTGGGCTTAAAATATCAATTTAAAAACAATTTATTTAGTGATAAATATCACTGATTTTCATTTCTTGAGATTTTTTTCATACCTGAGGGCTTTATACTAGCCTTATTAAAAAAATGCAGCTTAAAGTAATAAAAATTAGCTTCTAGTAAATTGAATATTAACAAGGACAACCAAGCTGATGGGACATTTTGTAACTTCACTGAAATATTAATGATCTTGCCAAACAGAATGTCTGTACAGGTGCATCTTTCTTTTTAAAATAAACCAATTATTGTTCTTGGCTCTACAAAAAACTGTGGAGTGACTGGCTTGGCCTTCTCTTCCGCAACTTCAACTCCTGTGTTTTCCTGCTGCAGTCCCCAGAATCATTCCCTAGCTTCTTTAAAAGCTATAGTTAAATTGAAGAGACTACAACAAAGTACACATCATTCGTACATACTTAACTGGATATATTTCATGCTACTTAGGAAACAAGAAAAGCAGGGGCACGATTTTATAAAGCTAAACAAACAAAAATATCAAAGCACTTCTTTGTGTAGTGACTAACAGTGATGAATTCCTTCAATTATGGATTTCTGTGCAGGAAGTATTGGAGATTGGACTTCAGCCTGTTTCACCACAGTAATACATCACCATTTTTTCACTGTTTCTCAAGGACTCCTGTTCTGGTGTACTTCAACTGAAAACTGAATTAAATATTTCCTCCAAAATCAAGATTCCAGAATGTTTCTCCAGGGCCTTGAACCTCTTAAGGAAATGAGTCATCCAGACACCTTCTATCATACAGCAGTGTCAGAACACAGAAAGAATGTCCATATTTCAAGCAGAGCAGCAAGGTACCTGAACATCCCCCAGCCCCACCATGCCCCTGAAGCCAGGTGTTTCCACTTGTATCTGAGGCATGTGAGGCAAAGTCCACTGATTAATCTGATAAACTAGTAATGATCTTGTTCCATTTTAATCTAATGCTTATGAAAAACCTTCTCTTGTTCTAGTTTGGTATCAGTTTTAAGGAAAGATAGTTTACTAGTTCTTCAGTGTCTGCAATTAATACACTTGTGAGGGCTTCTTCTGCATATCCCAGTAAAGGGAGGGCTCAGCAACAGAACCATTTCAATGTATATACTTTGGAAAGTAGTTTTCCCTTCTTCATGTTGATAATCTGAGCCAAATATCAAAAGGTTGTTAGGACTGATTTGTTTTTTCTCTCCCTGTCACAATTGTGGGTATTGCTAAAGAAAATAAAAGCAAAATTCTGCTGTGCAGTTTGTCCTGCACCTGCCCTCTTCCTATACTGTTTCCTTCCAGGGAACATTATGAGTGCATGGCTTTTGCTTTGAGTCCAGAAGGAGATGTCATGATGCAGTTTTTCTGGGAACCTATTTGGGGCAGACTGAACAAACTAGGCTAAAACCTGTTTGGAAACATATTTTTCCTGTCTCTTGAAAATGAACCCAGCAGCTTCCTCCCAAATGGCTGCATTTGGAGGCTGGAACTATAAGTATTGAATGGTATGCAGTGTGTGTAGGAATATTTAGGCCTTCAGTGTATTTTTGGACATTGGTCCCTGGTAACAGGCTGGGAGTCCCATTGATGCTGCAGGTTGCCAAGTTGTACTCTGCAATGGCACTAGGCTGTGATGGGTTTTGCATTACCCTTAAAAGCACTGCTGGAAGAGACAGCACTGTGCTGGCTAGCAGTGTGATTTCTGCAAACACTGATTCAGAAATGGAGCAAGACTCCAAGCACTACCCCTTCCTCCCTGAACTGCTATTCCATCTTCAGTAACAGGATTATACTCACTTCACATATCTGAATTTCTGCACACAGTTTCTGTGCACCGCTCATGGATGCCAAGAGATTCCAGACACAGGGACATAATGTTGCTTCTATCCATTTCCAGGTCTCTTCCTCATTCTACTCCATACAAACAAGGAAAAACCTAGTCACCCAATTTCAGGGAAGATGACTCCTGTGCATTTGATGGAAGGCAAAAAAATTTGGCCACGGCCTTGAGAGGAGTGCAGGAGCCAGTGCTGTGCCCCAGCACCAAGGGGTGCTGTGGCTACCGAGGTTCTCCCCTGTAGTACCTTATTTCCTCTAACTCAGGACAATGAAACTATAAGTTCACAAGGAAACAAGAGGATTCTGTTCATCTGTGGCCTGTAATCAACCCTTGCACCAGGAAGAAACAACAGAGCTGAAATTCAGAGGGTCATGAGCAAAACAACAGCATGAGCAGAGCACTGAAAGCTTGGGACTCACCTCCTTCCAGCAGCAGGGATGCACACCTGGGAAGGCAGCTCACCAGCAGCAGGAGCCACCCTGCCTCCAGCTGCAGCCATTCCTGCTGTCAAGTCAAGCAGTGTCAATTTTTCAAGGGACTATGGCTTTTTGGAAAAGCAAATTAGGATTTCCTTGTGGAAAAATTGATGCTGCTATTACTGGTTTTTGGAGTTAAGGGGATAGATTTCCAAACAATTAAACACTTCTGCTTCCAGTGGTGAAAACACTCCCTTCCAAAATGTGCTCTCGGTTTCAGGAATATTGCACTCAAAGTTTCACAGAAGAAAAGCATAATGTGGTACAGCATAGGGCTTCTTCTCACACAGTGTTTTCAATATTTCCACTGTGCTAAAACTTCCTTTCCTTTATCTATATGAATTCTGAGACATATTTCAATCTCTGTAGTTAACTTTACATGTTTCCCAGCCATGCAGCTCAGCATAGTTGAAATGCTGAAATTCTTTAACACATAGCTTGTGTGAAAGTAATTCCTCACCTGTGTCTTAATTTCAGAGGAATTGGGATTCCTTCTCCAATAGTTATTGACATCAAATGAGGAAGGGAATGAGAAATGAGAATGAGAAAAATGTGTGTCTTCCAGGAAACATTCAGCATTTGAGATCAACACAGAAAGTGAAAACAAGTTCTGCAGATACTGTCACCAAACAGAGGTGTGAAGGAATGCCACAATAAAGAATTTATTACCTTGGGCTTCCACAATGTGTGTTCCTGTACTGTTGCAATTTTGTGTGGTGATGAGGAAGACATAAAAAAACAGGGCAGAGCTGAACACAAGACTTTTTCATTATATAAAAAGAGTATAAAAAGTTTCTGTTGACTGAACCTAAGGCTAAAACTATCAGCCTTTCTCCTTTCTGGAAACTATTTACTGTCATGAGAAAAAAAACCGTGGAGGGACAGGAAGTAGGGTTATAAATGATATCCTAAGCCTGGCTCAAAGACCGCTGCAGTAAACAGAAAGATGAAGTGCTGCTGCCTCAGCAGGTATCTATTCAAAACAGGATCTGCAAATCCTCATAGCACTGGGTCAGATCCATTATGTAAATCCAAACAATAAATGCAGCTCAAAACCACATCTTCCAAACAATCACAAGAGCTAGATATGTCATAAATGGTAGAGAGAAAATATAAATTATACAATCAAAAGGAGTGTTAGCATCACTCATTTCTTCATTGTAGCCTGACTTGGGAGAACTGCCTAGAGTCTAAAACCAAACAACATTTTGCATTTTTTTTTCTATTCCAGGCTTAATTTAATATTTCTTCTTTAAAGGAAAGACAAAGTAAGTTTCTTTTAATCACTGATCCTGTATACAATACACTAATAAAGCCTGGCACAATTATAACCCTATTTAGAAGTTTTATTAGAAATAAAGGTTGTAACAGGGTTTCTACCTGGGAATCCTAGAGCTCCTGACTATACTGAAGTTACATCCTGAAACAGAGGTTTGTGGCCCACATTCCTTCAGCTCAGCACAGCAAAAGTCTGTCGGCCCATTTTAGAAATGCTGTGGCAAGTCCATTCTTCTCTTCTGTATTCAGAACAAAGTACACCACTTTTGCTTTTATTATTTTTTTTTATTGTTCTGCATTGCATGAATGCCAGATATTTATTGTCTGGAAGATTGATCTAACTGTACTTGGTTCATGTTATTATTAAAGCTGCCTTCCTTCTTGTCACTCTTGGACAGCTTGCAGACATGAGTAAGCAAATAATTCTGCTTATGGAAAAATTACTTTAATGTTTATTTGTAACTTATAGTCTCTGATACAGGGAGTCAAGGGATGGTAGCACAGTCTAACTGATCTGGTGCATGCTGTTCTGGGATGAACTCCTCATTTTACCCTGTCTGTCCTGTCTCCTGTAGTGAAGAAATCATTAAGATGGACTGAAAATGTCTGAATACATGGGTGGGCTACATCATGTATTTAGGAATTGAATCCTGTTGAATTCTTGTCTTTTCTCTTATGAAATCTTTATTTATAAGTGGAAGAACAGCATCAAAAGAAATAAACTCCCAAGCCACTCCCAAAACTCAAGGCCTGACACTAAGCCTCCCTACTGGGTAATAAGAAGCATCATTTCAAATCCCCATATTGGGAGGAAAGTTTATAAATAGGTTCATAACATAGTTTCAAGATGAGAGAAAAACTTTTAGTTGTTTAAACCAGAAGAAATTAAAAGAATTTGCTCATCTGTAGCCACATAATTCATGCCAGTTCTTCTTACCCACGCAGACTAGGAAGGAGAAAGCGAATGACAGTTATTTGTCACATTTGTCTTGGATAGCATAGAACCTGCTTCCATGTAACTTCAGAGCTGGTCAGGATGCATATTTGCTCTGACAGGACTTGCTCTTTTTTTCAGCATAGCTACTAGAAGAATCTTTTTTATTTTACCAACTATGCAAACTTAAAAGGAATATTTTTAGTGCTTTATTAGGCCCACTGAGCCAAAAGGGTGTTCTTGGTGTGAAACAGGGGAGAGTTCAACAAGAAAAGCCCCCTTAGAGGTCAGAAATATGAATAAGAACAGAGAATTGTTGTATGGGAGCAGGGCCCAGGTCTGCAGTGCCACACAGCATTTCATTTCAGTAACTGCTGAAAGCCGGGCAACATGAACTGAAGGAATAGCTATGGCATAGCTTAATTGACTTCTGAATTCAAAGAAAAATTTTAACTTGACTTGCATCCATTTACTTGCCTAATTTTGGAATATTGAGCCAAATCCAGCTGAGATCTTGGCACATCACATCATGCTGCTGGGATATAATAAATAACAAGGATGCAAGTCCTGAGGAAAATAACTTCTCATCACGCATATGCATCTGCATATGCACAAAAGCAGAGCTGGGGGCCAAGCTTATGGCAAAAGTACAACTATCTTTTACTTCCAAACTCCTGCTTCCTTCTTCTCAACTTCAGGGAGCTCTGCTAATCTGTAAAACCTTTCTGTCAGGTTTTTCCTGTTTCCTGGGTATTCTGAAGTTTCCTTTCTACTTTTGCTCAGATTTGCCCCACAAAATACTGTGGGGATATTTAAAACAAAGGTCAAGAAAGAAGAGCCCATGTCATAAGAAGTTCTGGCTTTCAAAGAACTATCTAGCTTAAAAGAATTGGAAAGATCCTGAACAGAACATGGCCCTATGAATGCATGAAACTACATCATTTGACACTGATAACCTGTGACTTTGCAAGTTCTAAGTACAACTCAAGCCGTTAAACAGTCCCATAAAATGGTTAAATGTGGAAGATTGCTGTGAGTAATGCAGCATTGCAGAGTATAGTATTAAAAATACAAAAATAGAAAAAAAGAAAACCCTAAAAAAGTTTTCCAAACCAAAAAAGGAATAGCATGAAAAGTGGCATGTTGTAGACAGTGGGCCATAAAACTCTCATAAGTATTTGCATAAAGCAAACAGGAATGCAAAAACAGTGCAGCAAATAGGTAATATTTCACTTTGTGAGACAGGGCTATCTTGCCACATATAATTTGATACTGAAAACTCCAGTCACCTCCAACACTGTCCTCACTAGGAAGTAACAAGCTAGAGGGGCCTATAGAGATCAGCATTGCATGATTAGCATGTTAGAAAATGCCTTTAGGAACTCTAACACAAACCTGCTAGCAAATCCTTAAAATCATCAGGCACTTTCTTAAAAAAAAAAAAAAAAAGTTGTAAAGCCTCCTTAACAACTTGCAGCATGGGGCCTGATAAAAAAGCACTGCATTCATAAAGATACAAGAGTCTTTAAACACATGCCTCAGATGTATTTCCACATAACACAGCTAAATATCGCCTCTTAATTTTAGGGTAAATAGGTATTTACTAGTTTCCTTTATGGGATTTTGATTGCCTCAACAGCCCATAACAATATTAATTCCTTCCAAACCAAAATAATTTGATTTGCATTGCCTTCAATGCCCTTGGGTCTTTTCTAGAGGAAACATCCCTTTCTGTTTTGGCTCATCCACTGATACTTATTTTTTTATTTTAGGGCAGAGGTTTTATTGGAGACATTGGAGATGGAAAGGACTTAATTAGTCACTTAGGACTGACTTAGTCACAACCATAGTCTTTCAGTCCAGCCCATTATCAAGTGGCCTTGGTTCTTGCTGTATTTCCCCATGTTGCTGTCTCCTGGCACTCAGAACAGGGAAGTTCCCCTGAGATTACAACTGAGTCTTCTTTCTCAGCTTTTCCATCTGTCCTTTGTCATTGACCATTTGTCCCTTACTCTTGTGTGCATGGTTTCATGTCCAAAAAATGCTGTTTTATGTAATCAGCTTAGTTTCTGCTTTTTCTGATAGATGTGTTTACAGTGTACCCCTTTCTTTGTGTGGACAGATCATTGTTTGGGAAATAACACCAAACAGCTCTGCCTGAGAGACTCTACCATGCAATGAGGATGCTTGTGTAGCCCCTAGATTGGGGATTAGGCAAGACTGAGGCCTGCACTACTGTATTTGAGACAAGTAGTTACAGCTGAATTGATTAATTTTCTCTTCAATGCTCCACTCTTCTAACTAATCCCTAGTTTGTAAAATGTTTGACATTAAAAACCCCCTTGGTCCTTAAGCAGAAATTAAAAACGGTATTCAAACTAAAGAAAGCACCACCTTTCCTTTCATTAGTGACATTATGTATGATATAATTTGGATTTCAGACTAAATTGAGGGTAAGATAACGGCTTTGTTTTTGTGTTATCAATTACTGCTTTTCCATTAAGTTTTCAAGTATGGTGTGTGTTCAATTTGTTCTTCCCTTTCCATGTATGTTTTAAAAATCCCTGCTATATTTTCTTTCCAAATGACATAATTACTTCATGATGTCTTTACTTCTCTCTTGTTATTTTTGCTGGAAACAGTGAAAATGTACTTAAACAGCTCTTTGGCAGACATATATCTCATACTGACCCAATTTATAGCATCTGCCTCGCAACTTTGTGTACCATCATTTGCCAAACATTCTGCAACTGCAAAATAATAAGAAAATAATAATGAAGTGTTCCTACCCTTTCACGCTCTCTGTTCTGTATCCCACATGTCCCACAGAGCCTACATAATGAAATGTTTGCTAGGTTGTTGGGTCAGCACGGAGGAACAGAGTAAAAGCTGTGCTGGAAGCACTCACTGAGTTGGGCTCGTGGCTCCCCAGGCCAAGGTTCCTGCTGTTAAACACACTGTGCTGCATCTGCTACTAAGAAAAGCTAGAGAAGAGTTAAAGCTTTTAAACTTTGCATTCAGGCTGCAAAGTTTACTGGTGGAACAGAATATCCTTCCACAAAAGTAAAAACTGAAAGGGCAACAGAAAACATTTGTAAAAAAAATGGTACCTAAACAATTTGAATTCTATTCAGCTTTGAGTTATGCATATGTTGTTTTTACTCTGTTTTTCAGCACACTTCAATTAGCCCTGGGGCTTTTTTTGACTTCTAAACCTGTATTTGTGAACAGTAAGGGTCCAATTCAATTGGGTGCTCTCAGATAACAATACAGATGGCACTTCTTCTAAAGTCTTACGGTCCATTTTGGACTATTAAAATAAAAAAATAGGAGAAATACTAACTGAACTTTAAAATTTCAGTTTTCTTCTAGCCTCCAACTTTGGAAGGCTGATGTAAAATGAATTAGTGCATTTCTTTCTGACAGCTGTAGATAGAATACTTCCTTTCATTCCTCTTCTCTTCCTCTTCTAACTTCCCAGAGAGAGGTTGATTTTATACTGAAAAATGCAGAAGAGAATCAAAGAATTACACCCCACTGGTTTCTGAGAACTGAATGCTTCATCTCAGCTGTTAGTTTTTTTGTGTCCTTTTTTTTTTTTTTCCTAGTATAGCCTCCTCCTGGTTTCTGTAACTTTTCCAGTACAAAACGTGTTAGCCAGATTCTCAAGAACTTCTTCATTTCCCTAGACATTCTGTAGCATGGCTAGTTTGCTGGGGCATGTTAAAAATAATGGTCTATGTGGCCTCAAACAGGAATGACCCAGTTGAAGACTCAAATTAATCCTTTGGAGGATATCACTTGTCCTTATTTTGAGTAATACACTCATTGCATAATTTATGAGAACCAGCTATCTGGAAGAAATAGGGAGATGAAAAAATGTGACAGATAGGAAAATTCAAGAGCAGAAAACATCTTTTCAAATGCACAAACCATAGGGTCTACAAGCCTAATCATACCTTTACTTTCTTGTTCAATATTGATCTGTTTTTCAGAAGGATGAGTTGCAAGAGGCAAATCAAAGTACAGCATAAGCTTGTACAACCCCATAAGCATGAATGTTAGACCTACAATTCCCAATAAGATATATCAGATTCCTTAGTATTTTATATAACAGAAACTGTTTTGCCATTCAAACGGTATCAAAGCTCCACAGCACAAGTTTAGCAACTCAAACAGTCATATAGGATGCAAAATACTTATAAAATTTTAATGGTTTTTAATGGTATTCAAGGTTAGCTGAGTCATAGCAGGTGTGGAGAGACCAGAGCAGTGGGGCTATTAGATCAAAATTAAATCACCAGATTTCCCTAAATACACAGGAAAAAAAAAATAGCATTTTAAGTCATGGACTTGGGCCTAAATAAATGTACTTTTCTCTTTCTGCATGACTTGGATCTGCAGGTGACCAGCCTGTCACAGAAGCCAAGATAGAGTGGGAGAAGTTGGCATCTTGTAGCTCTCCTACACACACTATATATCATCTCTGTCCCTAAATTTTCCTCTCAGAATAGTCTGGCACCTCCCACAACCAGAAATTGTGAAGTGTAAAAGGACATGCATAATCCATTTTATTATCAGCATATTTCCCACCCCCCACCCCTGTCCTTCAGATTTTGTTTCTGGGCAAAGCTGTGTCTTAGAAGTCCCAGCCCTGCACCAGATTGGCTGCTTTTATGGGTGTTGCCTTGTGTCTCCTCAGTCCTTGGAGCACTCTGAGTAGATCAGTCAAGAATGGGTGAGAAGATGTAAAAAATAAGGGTTTCCCACCCACAGATACTTGGTCATGGCTGTACAAAGATGCATCATTTGATAACCACTGAAGAAATGGATTTGTCATTGTGTGACAATCAGAATAGGGAAACTGATTTCTCCAGGGCTAAGGCTCTGAAATATTTTGAAACCAGTTTTATTCCATTAAAGTAACTAAGCATTTGAATCTATTGCCTAAATGAAACCACCCTTTAAAAATCCCTGTGTATGAAGAGGCGCATCAGTGCTTGCTGAAGATGGTATAAAATGGGCAGAATGTCTTACATACATTAAAAAAAACAAAGACAAAAATGAACAAAACCAAACAGTTAAGAGGAAAAATACTGGCTTACTACTTAATTTGATCAGCTTTCTAATTTTATGCTGAGAAAATGCTCTGCCCTAAGACTACCACTTCCAAAAATGAACAGAGCACACAAATTGACATGAATATATCCTACAGCATATATTAAAATTTATTAAAGAAAAAGCAGTGAAAACTTCTGGTAGAAAGGAGTCATGTTCTGCCTTAGTTTTGATTTGGAATTAATGAGCACCTGTAACTATTTGTGCCTTTTTTTTTGGAGCTGGAGCCTGCCCACACTGGTGTCACAGTTATTTCTGCTGTACACCTGAGGGCTGGGAGTCTGAAAGAACCCCGTGGCTAACACACCTCCCCTCCTTCCAGAGTGCACTTAGGGTTGGTATCAGCCGTGGAGCCCTTAGACACTGCACAAACAGAAAGCACATTTCTGGATGCTTTTCTGTGAATACCTCACTGAGCTGTGAGAGTTTGTTTACAGAGTTGCTCAGCAGCTTCACTTTCCATTGACTTCAGTTGCTGGCTCCTCAGGTCCTTGGTTTACAAAGGGAGGAGTGATGGAAAAGAGAGTATGGACACTGCTACAAGACTTATGCTGCTAGATTTTTTAATATTTAGGTCTATTCAGTACAGGTGTTTCAGTTCATTTCTAAATATTTCACTTAAAAAGATTGATATATTTACTTAGTAAAAGCAAAGAAAATTGTGAGTTTCTTGGGATTTTCAAAGCAACAGAGCCAATTCTGTGTCTATCATCCACTGAAATTTATTGGGATTTGACTGTCTAATTTCCCTAAACTCTACTGAAAATACCAGGTTTCTGTGCAGCTATGGAAAAAACTTGAAACATTTACTACTAGTTATGCCATCATCTTAAAATACAATTAAAATGTAAAAGGCATGCCAAGTGTCACAAAATTGCTCAGAAAAGAAGGGAGCTCTGAATGTAGGGAGATTACATGTTTAGGAGTAAGGCAAGAAAATTTATGTCCTATAGAAGACAAGAGTATTTTAGCATCATCTGAACCTTTTGGCACCAAAATGACATATGGAAAATTGTGAACAGTTTGATTTTGAGCGACTAGCCTGCAATGGGACCCGTTTTGTAATGAACATCTAATTGACTTTTTGCAGCATTACAGTTAATTATCAGCCACATTGATACTTTATGAACAAAATCTTACACATTTGACTATTTCCACTATTGTCAACATGATCACTATTCTTATATTTGTCTAAAATCTTATCACTTGCTTCTGCATTTCAGTCTCAGCAACTTTTCTTTTTTACCATAGTGTCATCAAAGTGATACAAGATTTTATCCCTACATGAAACAGAATAAAATTATAGTGGATAGTAACTCTGAGGTTACAGATGCTTAGGAGTACTTTGGACATCCTTGGGGTCAGCAACTTCATTTTTCAGATAGTTTTTAGGATGAATTTTAGACTATGGAGGACTGCTTTGGGCATGTTCTTGTGGGAACCCATTGTATGTTTATTGGTGCAAATTTAACTCAAGAAATAAGATAATTCTGTTTATTGTGAGAAGGGATTATAGTGAGAACTCTTCTGCTGCTGCTAAATTAGGTTGTTTCTCCCTATCCCAAGAATAGGAAGAGGACATACATCCAAACTTCTTTCTCAAAATTGCTTCCTAAGCCAAAAATTCGTCTTATAGGAAAACAAGAGGTTTGTACTCCATCACCCATCTGGCACAGTAATTCTAATGCATCCACATGGAGAAACACAATACCCACACATAGGAGAATTTTTGTTTCAGGTTAATACTACAGAGTGTAAACCTGCCCCTAATGCTCTTAATAGAGAGCATCTGCTCTTGTAACACAATTTCAATACATAAAAACTATAATACTTATAGCCATAAATAATTATCTAATACCACAGAAATTTTCAAGATAATTCACATAAATGTGAAGACTGGATATTTTTGACTAGTATTGCTGCTTTGGGAAGGAAATATCACATATCCAAACCAGCAATATTTCTAGTGAAAACTTTCTTCTAGATTAAAGAAATTATAAAAGTTTGCTACATGCATAAAATGGCAATTTTTGCAAGTCCTGTCTGACACAAACACACTTGGCCCTCTCAGCACAAGTTCTAAATCTGCATTTTCACTCAGCCAGCCTTAGGCCATTGCCTAACCTTGGCGCCCATCCTCCCCTTTACTCCAGATGAGATAGACTTGAGATACCAGAGCAGTGTGACTCACAGAAACTCCTTCCCGCATGAAATCCCCAGTGCTGCTGCCTAGTATGCAACATTGATTCAAAAGCCCTTCCAGGCCACATGCCAGCACTGCAGCTAGCCCTGAGCTTAGGATCTCTGGTCAGGCAGAAATGGGCAGAGAGGAAAGCCAAGGAGCTGTGACTAAGCCTGTGTCAGGAACATCTTTTTCTATCACCCACATATTTAATACTATTCTTTAACCCTATAGCATCAGCCCTTGCTGACGCTGTCAACCCACACCCATTAGCTCCTGAAAACTCATTAGCTACAACACAGGGTTGCTAATTCAAAAGTTAATTCTTAGTTCCCCCAGCAAGTGAAATTGTGACCCCTAGTCGTTGTCCTGTGTTTATCCTTAAACCAGTTATGGATCACAAGACTCGGCACTGGTTCAAATCCACCTCCAGTGGTTTCCCGAGTGTTTCAGGACACTGATTAGGTCCTTGCTGTCCTGAGTCTTTAACCATAGCATTGCAGATAAGCTAGAGAGACTGGATTCAGGCAAGGGGCCTGATTTATCCACGTGGACAGCTTTTCCCTTTCATGGACTTACAGCTCTGCAGCATGTGACTTGTCTGAACACTAATTTCAATCCAGCAATATACTGATTTTCCTCTAATCTGAAATTCTTGGCAACTAAAATAGCCTAATTAGGGTGTTTCTGTTGGCATTTGTTCTTTTTCTGGGAGAGGGAAACATTTTTCAGTTTTGTGCTGTTCAAGCTCCTTAAACACTGCCAGTTAAAATACAAATTTGAACCTAACTGATCATCCTCGCTGGCCAATGGAATTGTAAGTCCAACATTGTGACACACAACTAGGCAAGCGGCTTCACATGGAGCTGCTCCTTGGCCCTTGACTGCATTAAAGTTAACCCTAATGATAATCTTAGCCTTAACCTTAATCACAGGCCAGCAACTGCTACCACTACAGACAAAATAAACTCATTGGGTCCTAAATAAAATCTATAATCTCATTCTGAAAAAAAAATTCTAGTTTTGAGGCTCCTCTCAGTTCAAGCACTGACTCTGATTTGATCACTAGCCCTAAGCTGAAGCTTTATTTCACTAGTCCTCTACAGTACATAAACTAGAACTAGCCCTACTGTTCCCTGTTTCCAAACCTATAAAATAATCTTAGTTTATAATGTCCTGCCATCTGAATCAAAAACCTCAGCAAAATCTCACCCACATTCATTGAACAATGTGTGTTAAGCATCTTTACTCTTGGCACCTCATTAAAGCAGCTGAATAAATTGACTCAAATCAAAAGAACCATGTTTTGAAGAATCTGCCTTTCAGAGTCAAAACCCCAAACTAAGTAAGCAGAGGGAATGGAAGAGAACTTCCATTTATCTCACTTGTTTCCACCTCTGGCAGAAACTCGCAGGTTGTGCTGAGACCTCGCTGAGCTGACATCGCTCATTGCTCTGTGGGCTGAGCCAGCACTGGAAACTTCAGATCTGCCTTGGAGCCTTACAAAGATTTAACAATTCCAGCTGGCCAGGGTCAAAGAAGTGACTACTTGGCAACCTACCTTGCCATGGTGACTTCCTGATATCAGGTGATTTCTCACTGGGATTTCTTCTGCTACTTTTGGCAGTTTGAGTAGTGCTGATCAGACCAGCTGAGAGACAAGTGGCTGTCATTTATTTTAAAAAATAAATGCAACGTCTTAGTTCTTTATACAAAGTAAAAATTCAAGTTGTAAAAGGTCAGGTGAATCATTAAATGGAAAAACCACAAAATATAATTATTACTGTTAAAAGCACATATCTTAGCATATCTAGTGCCCTTTCAGATCTTTAACAGGAAGATTTTATATATGAAATCTAGTCAGTGACATTCACTAAAGTAGAATTAACTACTTATAAGAGTAGATGCTCTCTATTAAGTCAGAGCATTAGGGATAGGAAAGCATACAAACCTCTTGAAGTGTAAGATCACTTGAGCTCAAGAACAAAAATAATAATTTAATAGTAACAGTCAAGCCAAGGCAATTTGAAATGTGGTGACAGGGAAGCAAGCCTGTACAGATTGGGCTGCTGTATTTGGAGTAATGAGAGGTCTAGCAGAAAATACAACAGCATTCAAGTGTCCTTAACCACTCCACACCCCACAATCCTAAGGGTCCCTTCAGAGAGTGCAAGGTCCAGATGCATTTTGCTCTTTATTACTCTAGAACATTTCTGGTGATTGACCACCTAGAGGACAGTTGCACTATAGTGGGAAACTCCAGAGCTGATGGACTGCAGGCTGCAAGGATGGCAGAACAGAGATGTCAAGACGGGGAAAGGATCAGTATCCTATTTGGCCAATAGAAGCCCTCTGACCTTTTCAGAGTTGGGATTGCTTTGTTAAATTGGTCCTTAGTACCATGTTTCCTTTGCTATAGTTCCTTTTCCTTCATTTGTAATTATTTCAGCCATTGCCTCACATGATATTAATCATTCCACAGAGAAAATGTTAAACACGCCAGGTTCAGGCTGTTCTAGTAAACCACAGGGAAATGGTTTATTGGGATAGCAGTGCTAAGTTTACTTTGACCTGATGTCATTACTGAATAATGCACAAGGACAAATTTCAGTACTGTTTAAGACAATCCAACAGAAAGGTGGTAGACAGCAAAACCTGAAAGTAAATAAGACTTGGTAGAACTTTAGGTCATTACAGACAGCAAATTTATTTAATGGGGAATGTCTTTTTTGGTATGTCTTTCATCTTGGAAGTGGGAACACTTCCCATTGAGATCAAAGGGAAAATGTTACTGGCATTCATGATACATACCTAACATCATCAGACCTTTGGGGTTTAATTAAAGAAGAATTTTGTCCACAAGAAAAGCCAGTAGTCATCCAAACTGTGGTGTGTGTCACAATTGGATTCTCTCAACAGATTCCCAGATATTGCTGAGATTAGTAGCTAAAGCCAAAAGCAGTGCTTAGATAAATACCAGATGCCAGGTGCTTGATGTCTTTGGGCTTAATATTCCCTCATACAGGGCTACTTTTCAGTTTGTGGTTTCTGCTGAAGAAGGTCTCATTTTGGCTTGCATTAGGCAATACACATGTGCATGGCTCTTAATAAATGAATCCCATCTGGAAAACTGCCATCATAAAGCTCTGTTAAGAAGCCTCTCCCTTCAATTGAAAGCAAAAATTGTCAGGTAGGATAGTACCTATAAGGTGCCTATTAAACCAAACTCCAAGCACTGGTTTCCCTCGTGCAATAGTCTGTTCACTGTAATTGTTGTGACAGACCCTTTAGACAAGGAAAGTTAATCTCTTGATTGCAGTGGTGCAACTTATGTGCATTCCAGTTCTGAGAGGCAACAGATATGCAAGGTTGTATTGCATGCTCAAGAATGCATTCAAAACTTTGCACCTTTCTAAAACTCTGAGTCACTTCTCGCTTATTCCAACATGTTATTAATCACCATTCTGTTAGTGAAGATCATGAAAGAGATTTTGCATATAATGAATTTTTCAAGAGAGATTATACAAAAGCACCTATAAATTAAAAAGACAGCAGAGCATAATATTTGAGGGAAGAGATAACGCGGAAGGCAGAAGAACAAATAATTTACAAAACACTAGAACAAATGGTTTCTAACTTTAATTTCTTTTACCTTTGAGAAAGGAAACCTGGACAAGGAGTTCTGTGAGGAAAAGCAGATATGACAGGCACAGACTAGGAGAAAGATGGAGAAGCAGTTACAGAAGGCAATCAGGAAGGGAGGAAATCATTCTCCTGGAAGAAAAAAATAGAGAGTGACAATTTGCAGGGGTAATAAAAGATATGAAAGACAGAAAACAGTGAAAGGCAGAAATAAGCAATCATGACATATCCTGAAAATAAGAAATAACAAATTGGCAGAGAGCAATCCAAAGTACAAAAAATAAGGATTGAATACAGCTCTGCTTGGAAGATCCAAAAGAACCTTTACACTGTTAATGCTGCTATTGGCCCCAGAGTTTCTGACTCCTGCTAGCACCAAAAGGAGTGGGAGGTAAAGGCATCTGACTGCCCCTTGGTCT
Source organism: Alethe diademata (assembly GCA_025584955.1). Lineage (NCBI taxonomy): Eukaryota > Metazoa > Chordata > Aves > Passeriformes > Muscicapidae > Alethe > Alethe diademata. Next base: position 6,762,115 of record JANRMJ010000107.1, on the reverse strand, counting down.
GGAAGCCAGCCAGCAGCACTGCAGAACTTCTACTTTTTTTCTTTTTAAATTGTTTCTGTTAGTGATTACAAATATTTCTCTGTGTGTCCTTTCTAGGAGGAAGCTTGGTGTAAATAACCCATTTTTTTGCTCTGTAGATTCTTTCTCTTACACTGCTTATATTTTGGATTTTCTTCCACTATCAAAAATACGCTCACTAATTCTGCCCACCTTTGAGGCTCAATTCATTCCATGTCAATAGACTGGACTTTAGTTGAGAATTTTGTATATAGCAAACATTTTAAAATATTAATGTATTGCTTAAATCAAACGCTTATACATCTGCTTACCCTTGTCATATCAAGACCAGATTCTTCACTGACTTCCGTGGATGGTTTTTGTCATTTGGTTTATGCCAGAAGTCTCCAAGTGGCCAATCTGTTTCTTTAACAATTTCTTTTTTTTTTACCAGAGGTAGAATATGTCCTTAATCGGTTAACTGTCAGTCAACATTTTCCTTGTTCCTGAGGGTTTCTAATAACTTTGTAAACCTCCAAAGTCCCACTAAAAACTCTATGTGATTTTTTTTATTTTCAGTACTCTATGACCTACCTTTTTGAGGTCCAATGTGTAGCCAGAGTAATGAGTTTCTTTTCCAAACACATCTTGCCCTGAAACTTCAGGATAACTGTATTTTTTTCCTATTTCTCATTTGCAACAACAATGGAGCTCAGCAGGTCTGTGGGAAACTGAAATAAACTGGGACAGAGGCCGAGATGGAAATATTTCAGCTGAAAATCTGTTCTCAAAAATGAGGGATCAGTTGCAACCAATTTGGATAGAGAACCCTTTGTTAGTTTCGGATGATACCTGATATTATAAAAATTACAAAGAAGCAGATGTTCCTTATACAAGAGACTAGGTGTTGGGTTTTCTTGACTCCAAAATAGCCTTCCAAGACAGTACAAGGTGTGGGGAAATACCAATTTCTTCTGGTTCTTGTAGAAGTTCTTCTGGCTACGCATGCTCCCGTAAATGAGCTTGGCCTGAGACTGTGTTTGGGTCTAAGTGGACTAGTGCTGAACAACTGCTTTCAGTGTCCAAAAGAAGAGGTTCCAGGAGGCCTGCCTGGAGGGAATGGCCACCACAATCATTTGACTCTCAAAACACCAAAAAGTGCCCAGGAATTGTTTGGGTACAGCACTGTTTGGAAAAGGATGAATTCATGCCATGCAAAGCTCTCTTTACCAGCACAGATGTTCGCAGCCTGGTGCTCAGGAACGTTTCCAGGCACGCTTGGATTTGGTCATACAGACACAGCCTGAAGGTGTAATGGTGTTTCAAGGGAGCCCATGTGTTAGAGATGTGTTTTATGACCTTTATGTAATGTAGATCTTCTCTTATTTGTGTCTTGGAATCTCCGTGGGAACAAATAGATATAGTGGTGGTGTTGTGTCTTTGTGTAACACAAAGGGAGGGAACAAACAAATGTGGGGTGTTTGGGATTTTTAATAAATTCCTAGTTTGCATGGAGCATGTTCTGACTAAGCCACACAGTGGCCAAATTAGAAATCTGCAAATTAAAAAATATATGATTGATAGTGGCCGTTAAACATTAATCAATCAAGTACTGAGATTGTTCCTGCTCACCTTCAAAGCAGTTGTGAAATTTATCGTCTTAATACATGCAAAAGTTTCCTTTTGTGGATCCAGCAAATACTGCTAAGCCACCCACGCCACACAAATGCTCACAGGCTCAATAAATTTTGGGATAGTACAAGTTCAGATCCATTCCAATTGCCAGAAAAAAACACTAAAAAAAGAGCAGCAAATATAAACCAGAACAGAAACCTAAATAAAATACTTCAGAAGGTTCCCTTATCCCATTGTATTCCAGTAAATTATGTGTACTTTCCTGTGTGTTTTGGCACCAGAAAAAAATACAAATCTGTCTCTTAATTGTGCAAACATAAGGAATATGCAAGTCCTTGAAAAAAAATCTCTTGAGCTCTGCTATGAAACTTTTTAAGCAATTCATGTCACCCTGACACCCTGTCACTTCAAAGGAAGAATATAATATTTCATCACAGGAAAACTGGTTCGTTGAATTGAGCTTTACAAGTTATAACACAAGCAAAGTGCTGTACAGCATCTTTCAGGATTCACCTTGATTTTTTTTTTAGAAGTAGAAGCACTTCAGAGAAATGCTTTGGCAAAGCCTCCTTGGTGCAATCTGGAAATTTTCTAGTATGAATAAAGATATACATATATACAGTTTGTGCCTGAGTGTGGGACCTACAGGAAATGGCTGAAGAAGAAACAGGACTTATTTAGTGGATTGTCATACTTAAGCTTATTAACAAGAAAAAATAAATTATTTTCTAGCTTCATCCTGGTTCATCTGAATGTTCTGCTAAATGCAATTGTCAGAACAACAGGCTAATTTTTGAAAAACAGGCTGCAATCGGTCTGGCTGCCATTCAAATGTATATAATTGTTTCAGAATGAGCAAAGAGCACAACAAGGCCATGTGAGGCCAGCAAGAGGAGAGGAGGGAAAGTTTGGATTAGAGGCTTCCTGTATGGAAAACATCTGCACTGAAGCTGGAGAAGCTGCACTTTCACTGGAGCCTGGGTTAGAATTACAGGGCTGATGCAGCGCCCATTGCTCACCCAACCTGTGCAGGCACATTGCTTTGGGTGAGCCAGATGCAAGAGCAAGTTTAGAAGCTTGTCCCCTTTTCCAGAGGCAGTTGCTCTATTTAGTGGTGGTTACTCAAAGCAAAATTTTTAAACAGCTGTGTTTTTTCATCCTATCCACTTTCCCTGAAAAGAAAACCTTGTGATCCACTTTATATTTCATTCAGGACAGATACTTGAGACCTGAAGGTCTGTGTTTACACAAAATGTAATTATAAGCTGAAAAAGGAGTATTTTTTGCTACACCTTGTGCCCTGCCAGTTCTAGTGATCTAGGGAGAATGATGTAATTAAGTTAATGTTTTTAAGGACTTCTGGCATGCTTGCCTCTCACCCAAAGTGGGTCATCAAAAATCAACTCACCTAACTTGAAAAGAACTAACAGCAATAGAGGCCATAAGAACCAAAGAAAGAGACATACAAATCCAACAATTTTCCAAATTTCTCTTAAGAAGGTGTTATTTTGAATTATCATAGTCCTTATATTTTCCATTTCATTGGAAATGAAATTCCATTTCATTTCCAATCATTGATTACATATTTCTTTGCTGGTATAAACACTGTTTGTGAACATGCTTGAGAAGAAAATCTTAAAAACCCCCAAGCCCCATTATACCTCTTCTGCTGATGTCCTGCAGGACTCCATCCTCCTAAAGATGATTTTAGTTTCTCTCTCTCTATAAAAACACTTGTCACCCATGTGCTCTCCCCTTTTACCCCAGCACGTCCTCCCTGCTCCACACAGGCTATCAAAGAAACAGCAACAGAAGGCAACTTATTCAAAGTTATGCAGCACCTAATTTCTGGAAGACTATCCCTCAATTCCATAATTAATAACAGGATAGCCAAGATGGATAATTGAAAATAAGATCTAACGAGTGGCTTTTTAAACACTGAAAAAATTAAAATTGAATAAAAACTAGTAATAAAATTAGCTATAAGATCTAGATTTCTTTGTATTTTTCTTCTTCACATATGTTCAAGTTCTTGGAAATTTTCCAACAGGACTTGGTATGTCCTAGAGCTGATAAAGATGTAGCAGGAATCATGAACTTGCTACTAAGCACTAATTAGCTCACTCAGAACAGGTTGCAAACCAGAATTATCACTGTATTCACTTTTGATCTTACTCTACGCATAGGCAGTGAAACCCAAATAAATAGCACAATGGGTTCTGTCCAACAAATGGATCATCTGATTATGAAGGAACACCACACGTACAAAAAGACAAGGTCACACCCTGAAGAAATGCATTAAGAAGGAGCAGGAGAAGCTCTGGCCATTCTGCACTTCTATCTTCCTGAGGCAGGCAGAGATGTGGCCAAGAGCAGGTGCTTATTGCCAGGGGGAAAAACCACATGGTGAGAGGAAACTAAAGGAATCTAAACAAGACATTTCCCCCAAAGCCACAAGGTCCCAGCGGAAGGAGCAGCTGGTTTCTCATCCGCAAGAAAGATACCTGAGAGCCTCCCCACCCTTTTTCCCACTGTGGCTGAGTGAGGCAGAAGCTGTTCTGAGCCAGCTCCTTGTGGCCTGGAGTGACCCTAGGAGGGGAAGCTGATGAGAAGGAGCCTAGCTAGACAGAGCTTGCCAGTGGGTGCAGTCACGGAGAAATTCCGTGTCTGATGGAGTCCTTGACTGTCTGCCAGGGATCCAGCGTGCCTGGACACTGCCTCAGACACGTATAGCACTGAGGCTCTGGGTGTTGGGAAACAAGATTGATGCAGCCAGAGATGCTATAGCTCTCTGCATCCAATTTGGTTTGAGTTCTCTACATCCAGATTGATTTGCATAGAACAAATATTCCTCTGAGAACGGTGCCGAATTCTTTCTAGCTGAGACAAACTATTTATATAAATGGTATTGTTCTGGCAAAATACAACTAATAAAACATATTTTATTCCCTTTGTTATGTATGACATTTACATACTGCACAACTTCTGATTATTAACATGAATATAAAATCTAAGATTGATTTCTGCTATAAATCTTTATTTCCATTACCATTTTGGGATCATCATTCTACAAAAGTGATACACATGCTTTTAGGCTGGAAGAATTTTTGTTTATATGGCATGAATTGTTTTTCTGAATCATAAAATCCTATGAGGAAATCTCAATTTCTGCTATAACTGTTTCCACTTTAAAAACCAGGTCATTGTCCATCACTCTGACTTCGGTGAGTGACTTTAGTATTGCCTTGTAGGATGAAATAATACAATAATACCTTGTGTGTTTGGCACATAAACAATTCAGTTTAAAATACAGGACGGCATCATATTCCCCAGACACTGGGTTACTGGAGACCAAACTGAAATCCCTTGACTTGAATTATCTTTGCATTTGAATTCAAATTTATCTCCTTAGGAAGACACAGCAACAAAGAATGGAAAAACAGCATTAAATCTAATTTTACCTTATTAAAAAATCAATACACATTAATCTGTATCTGGGATCTTAAGACCTTTCTGTCTGTGTCCTATCACATTACTTCTAAAAATCTGGGGACTTTTGATTGCTCTCCTGTGCATCTTGTCTTGGAAAAACCTCAGGAGCAGAAGTAACAGCATTAGAGAGCTGCCTGCTGATTCAGTAAAACTTTTATTTGCTCTACTGCTTCTCCACATGCAGCAAGTATAACCATATGATTAATCTCCTCTTCTGGCAGTGTCACAAATTGCAACCAAAAAGGAGCAGAAAATTCTTTGCTACCAGTAGTCTGCAACATGTCATGTCACTACACAGATTTGATTTGCTCTGACTCTTCTTGACCACATCTTTCCATCTTTGCTGGGGTGAAAAATAGGATCCTGGAGAAAACATATTGCTAAAACTGGAATAGAATATCATATATGATATGTATGTTTCTGAGTTTAATAATGGTGGGTTGAGAGCTTTAACTTCAGGATGCTTAGAAAAGGCATTGTTTCCTTCATCAGACTGAGTGGATGAGTTTTCATAAAAGCATAGTCTTTCATTTACCTTAACTATAGGGAGAAGCAAATATTCTTTGTTCCTCTCTCTGATGAAAGAGGGTGGACAGCTTCTTTTTGAAGCTTCTGTATTCACTGGAACCTCTTGTTTTCTATGGCAGATGTTTCCTTGTCTATTTTTCATGGAAATACTTATTTTCTGCAGCTTGTTCTGTTTTGAATGGAAGACTGAAGTGGAATTGTCTGTGACCAGCACACAGCAGCAGGAAGACCTTTTCTGCTTTATCATAATCCATCTTGTTAATCAGACCTATTCATTACATTTGCAGCCCAGGAGTGGGGAGACTGGAAGAAAATATGGATTATGAGTTGAAACAAAATATTGTGCAATTTGGTCTCAATTCTTAAAGAAACAACATCCTTAAAACCAGGAAACTGGAATGATAAAATTCCTGCAGAGATTCTATCTTAGGTTTATTCTACAAAACCAATTATTAAAATATATTATCTTGGTGAACTTTTGCTACCTGAAGAAAAGGGCAATTTTTAAAATAAGGCAGGCAGAGTTATAAATAACTGGGTAAAAAAATGTAAGATTTTGTAATAGACATGCTCTAACTATACTGGCAGAGTGTATAAATCATTAACAAGAGCCTTTAAGGCTGGCAATTATTCTGTATATGACTACATATGACTACACTTGCAGTTGTCCTTAAATAGCAGCAGAGAAGGAGTACTGGGACACAAAACACACAGGCAATGCTTCCCACCTAGTACTGCTCAGGAAAGTGATCTCAGCCTTCTTACAGTAAAGGTCTCAATGAAGCAAAGCCATTGGCTGTTCCTGTGCTGAGAGCAGACAGTGAGCAAGGAAAAGCAAATGCAACAAATCAGCAAGATGTTGAAATAACCTTTCCAACGGGGAAAGAATGTGACACAGAACAAGTTAAAATGAGTAAAAGTATCTGTTGCGTGTCCATTCTTGGTAGCGGGCGGTTCAAGCTAAAAGGCTAAAAGCATCTTCAACTCAAAAAGTAGCCCTGGTTGTCAAATGAAAAGTGCAAAAAGCTGCACAGCCCAGAAAAAGCCAACCCATGTGTCCCACCTGAAGCACAGCACAAGGCTCAGAGCCTCACAGCCTTAAGGCAGCACATCCAACACTGTGGCAGGATAACTGCCCCAGCTCAGAGCAGAAGCAGCACAGCTGGATTCCTGCAGTCTGTGCCCAAGCCCTGCCTTCTGGCTGCCTGAGGACAGAGCTTTTCTTTGTCCTCCTGCACTTCATTTGCTTGTCTGGAACCCCCACAGGGGTCATGGTGTTCTGACTCTGATGCATCCTCACTCTGAAGACCTCTGGAAAATGCTCTCTCTGTAAACACACTGAGCATTAAGGGCCAGGATAGGTGACTGTTGCAGGAGAATTGTTATGATCAAAGCACTTAGGAATGTTCTTCAGCATTAATTTGGGTTGGAGTGGAAGCTTCTACATCCTGTTATCACAAGCAGGTTTGGGAGGCTGGACATAATTTTTACTGTGGGACTGGGCTTCTCTGCACTCTATTGCCTCACTTTCCTGTTTTGCATGTAGAACATGCCTTATGTACCAAAACATATTGGTTTGGTTTGGCTTTTTTTTAATGGAAAAGAGATAGGAATAAGTATATCCATTAGTGTCATCTGTCATTGTGTGGGTAGCACAGCCCAAAAGTGAAAGCAGAATGTTTACACTGTGTGTTTCACTATTTTTAGAAAATGGGCCATTGGAATTCACATCCTCTGTAGACTGTTGCAGTGAAAGATACCATGAAGTCCAAAACAAAGTACTATTCATGGTAAAAAAAGCTATTTTTCTTCCGTTCAGCACTTTTTTGTGTTTATAGGGATGGCTGGATCACATTAGTTACTTAATAATATAAAGTTGAGTTGGAATTTAACGTGTCTGCAGGGATTTCTGGTTTCCTTGAAGTGCCAAGCCTATTCATTCTTTAAAACTGAAAAAAAAGAATGACATTCATGATCCCATTGAGATCTGCCTTATTCAACACAATTTTTCTGATGGCAATCCACATCTTTAGTTTGAGTTACTCTGTTCTATATAATGAGCATCACTTGTCACTTCAAAGAGTCTGAGCCCTGTTTTGAGGCTGGGGAGAAGACAGGTGTATTGCTTGGGTTTGGGAAGTGTGCCAGAGCACAGGAGGTGACTGTGTGGGCTGACGCAGCATCTTGATCTGCTGAACATCTTAATGAGATCTCTCTGCACTGGAAATGTAGAAGCACATTATGGCTGTCCGTCCGTCCATCCATCCATCCATCCATCCATCCATCCATCCATCCATCCATC
>JANRMJ010000107.1:6716419-6746322 GCA_025584955.1 Alethe diademata | reverse complement strand
AATTTTGACATCTGCACTTGTGTTCAAAGCAGAGCCAAGGCCCTACTTGGGCTTTCCATCTGCAAGCATGGAAATACTGTAATGATAACATGCAGTAAAAATACTCTGACAATCTGATTATTACAAATTTGGATTTTCTTTTTTGTCTTCATTTTTGACAAACTAGAGATGGTGATCATCCCCTCAAAGATGCCCAATGAAATGCAACCACAGAGCCAGGTGGTGTTTTAACTTTGTGAGTTGAAGATACGGGTGTTTTATTTCTGGTGTTGAAGTATAAAAATAAGATAGCATAACAGAAAATATGGCAAGTTTTAAGAGCTTTACTCCTCATTGCTCCTCCCTGGCCTTGGGACCAATGTGCAGCTTACCCCTCCTGCTGAGACATTTACCCCTTGGTTACCAGGTGTAGTAAGGCTCATTCCCCACTTACCCACAGGGGAGTATGGCACAGGCAGTGTTTAGTGCTTCCCTGGTTGCAATTTGTGACTTTTGTCTCACTCCTTGGCTTTGCATCTTTGAGAAGAGTCTGGCTCTGCCCTCCCTGTAACATTTGTCCCCAAGGGAGCTGAAGGCAGCAAAGAGATGCTCTCTGCCTTCTGCTCTCTGTGCTGAGCAAACCCTCTCCCTCAGCCCCTCTGTACATGAACGTGGTCCCATCAAAGCCCTCCTGGTGGAGCTCTGCTGGATCCTCACTGCTTGTCAGCATCCCTCCTGCCCTGGGATGCTCCAAACAGGACACGATACTTATGATGTGACTCCACAAGGGCCACATGGAAAGGAGCAATGACTTCCCTCAACCAGCTGGATATGTCTAGACTCCAAATATTGTCTGGTTTAGACTTCTTGAGGATGTGGGACTCAGCCTGGGCCACAGTCCAGCCTCTGTGTTCTCAGCTTTTCTGTCAGTGTGTCTTCCAGCATTTTGTAAAAAAAAAAAAAAAGAGAAGCTTCTCCTTATCTCTCTCCTGCCTTGGGGTTCCTGCATTTTTTTTCTTCCTCCAGCCTGACCTTTAGCCTTCTCCTTCTAGAGTCACTCCCCAATGACACTACTTTTCAGCTTTCATCTATCTGACAGGGTCCTGGACTCATCACATACTTTGTAGTCATGCTGTGTAGCCCAGAAATTGTAAATGACTCCCATGCTTGCTTTATGGCCTTGTCACATCTTTGTGGCAAAGCATGGAAGAACTTTGTTCAAAACCCAGACATAATACAGGGGTTCCCAGTACAAAAATGATATTTGTCAACAGCTTCCACAAAATCCCCTTGCATTAGAAACAGGAAATTCTGTGGTATCTCAACTATTGCCATACAGAAGACTTTCTAAACCCTTAATTTTTAATAGTCTTGGGTAGTCACCAAGTTGCTATATTCATCTTGGCCCTAAACCACAGAAATGTCCTCAGTCTGATACATGTGTTTTTGTGTCAATATGGAGGACCTTAGGAAAGAGTCAGGAGAAATAGGTACTGTGCTCATCTGTGGTGATGTTGCTTCAGAAAACTCTTGCAACAGAAATGGATAAAAAGCATTCATACATTACTACACACAAAATACATCTCTGTTGTGAAGTAACTGCAGAAAAATGCAATATTTTTGTAACTCATCCTTGCTATGGATACTGAGATCTGAACAAAATCTGTCCCTGCTTCACTAGCTTATTTCTTTACAAGCCATAACACACCTCTCCTAAATGCAGAAACGCAGCTGTGCAAGATAATTGTCATTTTCTCGTTAACATTAATCTGGCAAAAGCAATGCCCATACACTTAGCATTGAGCTCTGGACAGAAAGGCTGGCCCAGTACCTGGCAGAATTTCATTTTGTCCTGCGTGGGATGAACATGCTAATCAGGGTTATATTAACTCTTGCACAGGTTTTGAAAATTTCTTGGTACAATGCTGGCACTGTAAAGTGCTGCTGATGTTACCTTAAGCCACCAGAGTTTTCATTTATTTAGAAAACAGACATGCTTATTTATAATGCTGTTGGGGTAAGTTCTGCAGACAGTCACACTGGCTTCCTCCACAAGATTTGCTGCCTTTGTCTATCAGCTGTGTCTGATACCTGTGCTCTGGTTTGAAAACTGTGAGCATCTCCTTTGCACTACTTGCTTTCCTGCTGTGCACAGAGATGTTCACTCCTTTTCGGTGTTTCCTGTTCACAGACATCAGTGGGCCATCATTTGAGCCCATGCAAGTCAGAGACATGCGTTTGGAGCAGCGCCTCTCTGGTTCACCCTCTTCTCCTCTTGTTTTGTGAAAGCAGCTGGCCAGGGAGAGGACCTGGGCAATTTGCTTCTCAGTAATGAAGCCCCAAGAGCTCACACGACTCACGCCCTCCTCGTTCCTGCAGATGCTTCCCATCAGCAGCCGGCAGGGATGTGCCTGCAGGAAGGCTCCCAGGCAGATGCTCTGCACAGGCTGTTCCTGCTGCTCCAGCACGGCTCTGCCTGGAGCGCTGCTTTGGGCTGCACACGCCTGGAGGGGACAGCAGGGCAGGGAGAGGCAGCTAGAACTCACCAAAGCCCCAGCAAACTTCTGTAAATCAGCACAGGGCTGCAGGTCTCACAGGCAGGGCAGAGGAAATCACAGCATGGCTCGGGGGGATTATTGGGCTGCTGGTTAGAATCAAACTTCCAGGGATATGAGGATTGTCATGAGAAAACTGCAGAATAGTGAAAGATTTCTTCATTGCGTTAGTCAGAGTCAGAATGCCTGTTCTGCAAATTTTATTGTCCTTAATTCCAAATGTGATCTTGGCTCAGTTAGAAACAATCTCCACTCGCTACATATTTGAGGCATGAATACACACACACACACACACACATATATATGTGTGTGTGTATAACAAAATATTTTAAAAGTATTTTTGTTTGAACTTGCTGAAAAATGAAACTATAAAACATCAGAACTGCACCTCAAGCTGAATGTTTTGGAGCAACCTAAACAACACACAAGCACAGATTAATGCAAGCTGCAGTTCCTCCTAAGGCAGTTTATATTTCTGTTTTTTTAAAAGCTAGCCTGCTCGCTTTGTTTAAATTTCCAAAATTGAAGTATTTTTTAACAGTTTTATAACCTGAATATGATGCTTAAGTAATAGAAAAAATTAATTACTTTGCATTTGTTTACCTTTTTTACCATTACACTTTAGGCTAATCTTGCTAATTAAGTTTCAATAGCACTAGCACTTTCAAAAAAGATGATACATTATTTAAATACCAATTGAAAGGAAATAAAATGCCAATATTTCATTAGCTTTTATGCCTCCATCTATCAATATTATTTTCCCTCCTGTTTTAACTAAGATTTACAACTTATGTGATACAACAGCAAATATTTACCAATACAAGTTTTTCCAGTAAGCAAGAACATTTCACTCACTTTTCTTTTCCCCAATGAGTTTTTACTAGATGATGCTTTTATGTTAGAATTGATAGCTCTAGCTTTAATCATCAGAAGGCAAAATCTGCTGCATCTACCTAGGAGGCCAAAACATCAACTGAAAATCTCACTGATGTTGAATGATTTAGGATGAGCCTCATCCCCACCTTCCTGTGGATATTTGACAGGCTTAAATTTCATCAATATTGAGTAAGACTATTTTCAAGATTTGTTTCCTTATATGCTTTTTTTTTTTTTCCCCAGAGACTCGAGAACTGATTTAAGCCTGAACTATTTGAAGGCTCTTATTTGCTGCATTTGATTTTGTCTGCAGTTCCCCTATCTGCCTCATAAAGTAAATTAGAAATCTTCTCATGTCTAACAAATTATGGAAGGCCATCTTAGAGAAAGTTGCTATCTGCATGACACCACTGTCATAATCTGGTTTATTTGGCAGTGCTGGTTTGGACAAGCCCTGAATGAACTTGCCCTTTTTATGTAAAGCAACCTCTTTCTTCTAAGAGTTAAAGTTGAAAGACAGGTCAGTGTGGACCAGACAATCTCTGTGTTATCACATATCATTAATTATGCTTCATCTTTTATCTCCTGACTGATACATTCATTAGGACAAAGCATGTATTGCTTAATGAGACATTTTGACTTTATTACTCTTTCCCAACTGTTCAGGGAAATTTATATTTGTAAGTTTAAAGTACAGCCAAATTGACAGTGATAGACAGTTTGGCATTAGGCACTTTTTTCCAAGATTTAGTCCAACACTGTCTTATTGAATACAGCTGCAAAACTCAGATCTTACAGATGGTCACCACAATTCTCAGAGACTAGAAAGCCAAGACATTGGTGCCAGCTTATGTAATGACCCTTAAAGAACTGACATGTACAAGAAAATCCACATGTCTTTACTGTGCCTTTTTTCCTAAGCAGGCGTGGTTGAAATGGGGACTTTAACTGTGTGATGTTCTCTGAGAGGCTGGAATCACCCGAGGTGGATGTGAGGGTCTCCACTCTGGTCCTGTGCCTGGGAAGGAACAAAGCCAGACTGTTAATGACAGCTTTCCCATGGTGCTGGAAAGAAGGACAGCAGAAAATTGTTGCTAGATTAGTTTCTTTCCAGGACACATTGACCTTCTCATGGCAAATAATGGTAATTTTTTTGCAGCTGAACACATAAACACTGTTTTCATTTTCTGTGGGCTGTTCTGCAGGGAGAGAAAAAACAACCCAACCCCAACAAAAATCAAGCTGCAGTCAGTAAACCAGTTTTTTATCCCCTTCCTCTTTCTGCATGCATGGCTCCTAGGGCCCATATTTTCATGGAAGTCCCAAACATAGGCGGCAATCATTTGTAAAAATAACAGGGGCTGTTCCAAGGTTTCTCATTTTCCTTCACTGCAGTTTGGAATCCATCTTCCAACTCTAGTGACTCCTCACCCAGCCCCTGACATCTTAACACGACTGATTGCTGAGTTTGATGTCACAAAGGGACAGCTCGACACTGACACAGGAAATAAGAACTGGAAAGGCATAAATTACATTAAAATAAGCAAATCCTATTTTTATACAAAAATAAGGGTTGCTGAACATTTGAAAGGGACAGAACTTCCTCCTGACAAAATTTAATGATCTAATTTTGTCTGATGCTTCTATGAGGCATCAGCACCTCCCTGAGAAGGAGGAGGAAACTGCACAGTATTTTGGATGCAGATGATCCAGCAGGCAGTCTTCTAAAACCCCCATGCAACACTTTCTAGATTTTCACTAAGCAAATTAGGATGAGTGTAGAATTTATATAAGTATGATAAAAAAATATTTCTTGCCTGGTTGCAGAGTTGTTAAAAAATTCTGAGAACTCAATTTCCTGATGTGTTTTGCATTAATTAATTGTATGTGCTTTAAAGATGATTATGAAATAATGTTTTGACTATTATTAAAATTTAATATTTTATTTTAACTAAATTCTTATTCTATCAATAAAAAATGATAGAATTAAAAATTATATGGTCTCACCTTAATCTAATTAGATCTATTAATTAGAAAATACAGAATTATGTATCTATGTTTTTTTTGAGAATTATGTCTTGATAGCAGGAAGCAGTATGGAGAGCTAGATGCATAGCTAAATTCTGTTCAAAACACAGCTGAATAAAATCAAACCATGCCAATTTAAATCAGCTGCAAATCTGGCCTCTGACTTTGTTTTCCATTTGGACAGAAGGATGTGCAATGCATCAACCGGTCATATTAAAAAATGATCCAAGGTTATTCAGCCAGAGAAATCATTAAGCTGTTTGATTTTGCACTGTGGGTGATCATACAATTTTTATTCCCAGAAAGAAAATAAGAAAATTGGTCTAAATACTATATCCTTCTTGTCTGCCCTATTTAAAAGGAGTTAGTAGCATCAAAAAGTCACCCTTGAACTGAAAGTACCTAAAAGTCACCACCATGGTGCAAGGCTGAAGGCTTTGAGGAAATTACTGGTGCCTGAAGAGGTGGAGAAAGTTTGGAAGGTGAGGGAGGAAGGGGATATGACCATCTGGGACAAGGAGAGCCCAGGCAAGGGCAGAGGAGCATAAAATCCCTAGAAGAAATGAAGAAAGAAATTTGGATGCAGGGACAAGACACTTTGTAGGTAACTAAAAACGAGACCTTAGAAGTATGTGCAGTCAAGAGGTTTGCCAGAACCTTGCTTTCTGTCCTCACTGCCCTTCCACTCCCCACCCTGTTCATCACCACTGAGCTCTCTGCACCTCAGCCCCCTGCTCAGGTGAAACACTCACTCACCCTGCACACCCTTACCAGAGAGACTTTCACCAAATAGAAGCTCCTGGACCTCTGCCTCTTGTGTTTTCCTCTGCTGGATCTGTCTCTTGCTGGTGCACTCCCTGCGGACTGTGCTGAGTATTTTAATAATTCTGACACCCTGACTCAGTGCTGACCAAAATATTCACGTTGCTTTGGTGCCTTTTCTATATTTTGGTAAGTAATTATTTGTACATCTTTTTCTTACCAACCTGCTAGATTGAAGGTAAAAATACTTAGAATTTATCCCATTCTACACAGAAAACCATGAAGTTGTTCACTAAACTGCTGCCATCTGCCAGACACTCATTTAAATACACTGCATATAGCAAAAGTGGATTTGATTAAAGAAGGTCTTGAAAAATATATTCTCACTGTCTGAGATTAAGCCAAATACCTCTTTTCTTTTCCCCCCCACCCCCAGCCTAAGCTTATCTGTACTTATTCCAAGGAACTGTACTGACATGGTCTCCTTAGAGATTTTTTTATAATCTTTGGCACAAGCAAAAGCCTTAATAATTTCCTTGACGTTTGCTGTTTATTTAGGGCCAATGTAAGCCATCTATTATATACTCCAATCCTTAAATGACCCTTAAATGGCAATTTAATCACATTTTTCTCAGAATCAATACTGTTGTTGGCAAAAAATCCATCTAGGATGCTAAGGACTAATATTGTAGTCTAATGACTATGACTACTCTAATAAATTCAATCCATTTTACTGTGTCTTGTCCCTCACAGGGGTTCCAGAAATTGCAGTTTGGAGTCTAGACAGGTTTATATTTTTTGCATAAACTTGAGACATGTAGTTTCTCATTCCTCAAATCAGTACCTTTTTGCCACACACAAGGAAGAACTTCAGCTATAAGATATCTCACATCCTGGTATTCAATTTGAAACTTCCACAACTGGGGCTAACCCCCAATCTTTTTATCAGTTTTTTTTGATAGATGCCCAAAGGTCACTTAAAGCCCCCAGTGCTTCTGTTCCAGTGCTCCAACCCCCCTGTATCTAATAACTTTCTGATTTTTCTTGTCCTTCTAATTTCATTGTTCCCAGCATCACTGACATCACCTGGGGTTGCAAACCTCTAAAAAAAAGTTTAAAACCAAGAAACTTTGCATTTTCTGCTGGAATAACAATTCCACCATGCTCTGGAGCTCGTGTTCATCAGTCCTTGCAGGTACTCTGGTTCCAGGGGTGTGGAGTTGTGTGCAGCTTGCTGAGCACCACAGGGGAGTGTCAGAGCACAGGCTGAACAGAGAGAGAGCTCAGAGCTGGGACAGGGCAGCAGGGAACTCTCTAAAATTTCTTACAACAGAAACTTTCTTAACTGAGAGCAGGAAAAAGGGCACACATGCTCTCTTTCAAAGTCAAAGAGGGCTGGCAAAGCTTTTATTTTTCTCTCTCTTGAATTTCCTCTGTCTCATATATGTATGACCTTGTTCCAGATATTATACAAACAAATCTGATTTTTTTTTGTCTGTTTGCTTTGAACAAGGGTGCAGACAGATCTCAAAATCTTGGCTGACTTAAGATCCTGTCACCCTTCCTAAACTAAAAGTGCTCTTGTCACACGTCTGCCAATGCACTGATCCCTCCTCTGGCACTTGCAAACCACCACTCTCTTCCTGCAGAGGGTGACCACTGTTCTGGTTTGTATAAGCTGTGACAAACATGACATGTGATATGTTCTGCATTGAGTTCTCAAATTTCTTCAATTGGACTGTTGTGGATTCTCTATCATGTCCTGGATGTGAGAAGATAATCTGCTTTCTACACATTCATTCTGAACTACACGACTGGCCAACCTCTAATTATTTTATCAGGGGTTTGTTCTGGTCCTGCAGTAGGATCCAACAAAATTTTGTCCTAGATCCCAGTTCCTGTCTTTTATTAGTATTTCAGCACCCTCTTTTCACATGGGATTTAGAGATCTCTGCATTTTATAACTTGCTTCTTCTCCTTTCCCTCCCCTGATCAACATCACCTATTTCTTGAGCACACAGAAAACTGTTATTCCAAAAGAAAAATGGGCTTTGTTTATTTGTTTAGTAAGGAATTTTCTGGAAGAAGATCATCACTTTCATAAGAGATTAGCTTGATTATTTTCATGAACAAAATTTTTAAGAGGCAAGAGAGAAATGGAAAATAAATTATTTAAATTGAACCATAAGACAGAAAAAAAGGGAGAAACCATGACCCAGAAACTGCAGATTTTCTGCATAGCTGTCTAAAACTTTTCCAAGTATTCAATCTCTAAATGAAGATCTGGATGAAGATGAAAGATTGCATAGAATGGCTATTATTATTATTATCTGTGGTAATCTCTGCAAGGCTGTGGAGTTTTTCTACAACTGACTCCCTATGGGAACTTTCTGTGGTTTATTAAAAGAATAATAAGGTTGAACAGAAATGTTATAAGAAACTAAAAAATTTAATTTAGATAATCCTAGAGGATTTAATTCCTGCATATTTTTACTGACATATTTGAATATACAATTATGCAGAGTTCCTGTTTTAGTTACAAGATGCTTTATAAAATTGATACAGCATAAGAAGTACAGACTAGTTTTCTAGAAGTATGGAAATGTAAATGTTCTTATGACTATATTTATTATCTCACTTGTGATTTTATATACCTAACTGCATCTATTTACAGTGCTTAAGTTGAAAGCAGATGCAGCTGTAAGACTGCAATCATTATATTTGCTAACTTTATTTTACATTATCTATTTTTTGGTACTTTCTAGGTGTTACTCATCACTGCACGTGTTTTCTGCTGAGGTTTCTCCCAGCAAGTGTCCTCTGGCTCACAGAGTCACTCACATGCAATACTGGAGTGACAGCAACCTGCAAGTGGATTAATGGGAACAGTTCAGGTGAAGAATTCTGACTCAAACTAAGTGGGAAACAAGATATGGAAAATAATGAAAGAATCTGAGCAAAATTGTTATTTAATGGCTCTGTCAGGTACTGATAGAACCACAGATACGAGTGATATATTGATATAAAACAGTATGACAGGTTCATTAGGACAATAGTTTACACTGTGAGATTCACAATATGTAAGGAAGACAGAATTCCTTGAAGCCTCTAATAATGATTACTTGAGAAAAGAAATTGGTAATTACCCTTGGGGGAGTTTTCTTCTGCAGATCACCAAATCAAGAAAACCCTGAAAAAGTCTCTAAGCATAACTGTTTTGTCATTACACTTCTTTTTAACTCCATGAGCTGTTACCATTATTATTTTTTTTTAATTTCTTGTTTAATAGCAAGGTGGTCTTAATTACCTTGTTTACAGTTCTAGTGAGAGGTACAGATGAATGGCAGTACTGGCTTTTCAATTACACTTCAGTAATTTCATTTGTAGCATAATGCTCCATCTCTGCCTCAGGACAGTGAGGAAATCCACTATTTACCAAAACAGATGGAAAAAGACCCTTTACTTAGTATGGATTAAAAGCAAATAAATAAGTAACTAATACCTCCTTTGGTACCATCAGGAAAATTTTCAGAGCGAACCACATAATGGCACTTATAAAGAATAAAAGCAGGAAGTTGTACTTTCTCTCAACAGATGGAAACAGCAGATGTGCCCAGATAATTTAATAATCTGTGGCAATATTAGTTTTAGATCCAAAGCAATCTGAGAAAAAACATATTGGATTTTCCCCAAGGACATCAATAAAATAAAAATCAACTGAAAACCAAATAGAAGAGGCTAATCATCACTACATTTTTTCACGGTGTAATTTGTTGCAGTGTCACCTTGACACAGAGTGCTGCTGCAGCAAAGGAAAGCACACAGGAGCCATCTGCATGTGATAGAAATCAAATGGACTACCCCACGGTTAGCATTTCACCAGGCAATCCTTTAGAAAGGCTGCTCTGGAACACTGCAGACTCCTGCTTCGACTGGGGGTCTGTAAATGCAATTGTTTAAGACTGCAGCTGTGTGACGTGCTTTACTGCAGAGATGTACAACAGTGGGATTAAATGGGCAATCCATCCAGAGAAACAGACACAACTGGACTGAAGATCCTCAGTCAGTCTAGGATTTTAGAAAGCAGAACTGATAACTGCTCCTTTGGCTCCTTACCCTGCTGCTGTTCACAACTGTGCAGCATCTTACTGAGTAATACAGAATAGCAGTGTCAAAATAAGCTGCACTCTGCTCACACATTACAGGGATTTTATGTCCACACTTTAAAGTAGTAGGACAAGGTGGCCTACAGATATTTCAGTGTCTTGAAAGAACCAGAATTATATAGTGGACTGTTCTGATAGGAGTATTCTAATTCCTGTTCAATCTGCAATAAAATAATGACAGGTAGCACAAGTATTTTAAAACAGCATAAAATCATAAGGTATCTTATTATGACACCTTTTTCTTTCATTTTAGTTTTTTCTAACTTCAAAAGCTGTTGTACTTAAAAGGATTTAAATTTCCTTGTTTAATAGCAAGTGGTTTGAATTATTTTGTTTACAGCCCTAGTAAGATCCATAGATTAGAGGCAATGCTGTTTTTCCCACAGCTCTTCCTAGGAGTCTTCTCCAACTCTCATCTTTCTTCATTTCTGTCCTCCCTTCCTGTAAAGGAAACATTCCTACCCAACTCTCCTCCCTTCAGACTGCTTCACTTCTAATTCCATGGGAAGATCCCTTCCTCATATATTAAAAACAAAACCCTACCCAAATGCCAAATCAACCGACCAACAAACTCCATCATTGCAGCACTAACAAACCTGTATGAGAAAGGACATTGCTGCTTCCCAATATCCCCGAGGCACTCAGCACAGTCCTGCTGAGCCACAGGATGTCACTGTCACTGCCCAGGGGACACACTCCACGCTACCCTGAAAAGGTCAGGAGCCAGAGAAGCTGACATCCTTCCTCATCCCCCATTGCTTCCCCTAAATTCCCCTGTGCCTTTGAGCGCTGCTGCTGTGCTCTTCACTAACACAAACCCACCCAGGTTTTCTGTAATTGCCATGGCCAGGTCCTGCTTACATAGGATGGGACATCCCAAAAATAACAAATTACTGCTGTTGTGGCATGGCCATAGAGTGAAGGACGACCAATTCAGAATGAGCTTCTCTCTCTGCCAAGCTGCTATAAGAGTACAGAAACAGGACAGGCCTGATTTGACTCCCCTGGTGTGTCAAAAGTTTGGGCAGTCACTAAAATAATCTAGGATAATTGGTAAGTAAAATGAAGCAGATGCTTGTCAAGGCTTTCCTAGCAGAGCAGCCTGAGATTTGCAAACTGCATGTTCTGACTTAGATCAAAACCACAGAGCATGTTGGAGTTGAGCTTGGATTTGAGTTTTTCCAGAAACAACGGAAACTTGGTATCACTTCAGATCACAGATGAAACAAAGAAGTAAAATCTTCCTTGCAGAGTTCAGTTTGTGGTCATGTCATGTGAAAGGAGGTCAGGTTACCAGTGACCGCACTGAAAGCTTTGCTCATAGCTGAGTTTAGATATCATGAGAAGTAAAAAAGCTCTCCAATATCTGACCAAAAAACATTGCAGCCTAGAAGTATTAATGAAATTAATTTAGGCTAAAGTTTGCTAAGTAGATATTGAAAGACAGCTAAAGCATCAACTCAGAACAAATTAATTTACTTCAACAGAAAAAACACCAAGGAACACTTCCATTGCTTTTGATGGTTTGGGCTTTTTTGCTTTGAAAATGCTGGCTGCAAATGACCTACATACTTTTGTGGCCAGATCAAATGTGTTGGTAAAGGATAAAGTTAAAATTATGTTCATGTCGTTAGATTATAAAAAAGCCTTCTGAGCATTTTTAAACTCTTTGTTCTGGGCATATTTGAAGAAAGAATTACATCCTAATCATGTTATTTTCCTGCTTTCCTAAAACACCCCTTCCCCCCTTTTCTTTGCTCCATTAGTCTGTCCTTTCAGTGGCAGCCCCGTGTGAATGAGAAAAAACAAACTTGGTTAAGGAGCTCTAGGACTTACAACACATTGAATTCAGAAATTTTCTGGCAAATTTACCAGTCAGACACAATGAGGAGTGCACTCACTTCTCTGTGGCACACCCCTGCTTTACCACAACACAGGCTGTCTGGAACACGAGACTCTAGGGATTATTTGAGTGAGAAAATTAGCAAATAACTCTTTCTAATGCTAACAATTTGTCTAATAAAACCTAAGTTCTAGGATGTACATATCTGAAAATAGATACAGGGAAGAGAATGCATCCTGCACATAATTAGAGCTACCTTTTCTTAAGTAGTGTCGTGCACTGACTTGACTTCCAACAAAACCTTTTCAAAATGTGGTGTTAATTTTGACACAACTGCCCTTTCAACTCCTTGATGTATAATATATTTTTTGTTTCTATATAAGGTTGTGTTAGCCAGTTCAGAATAACAGCATATGTCACAGATCTATCACAACACATCTCAACCTGCAGCAAGAACTTTGCATCCTTGATCCCTTTCTCTCAAATTCCCCTTTGTTCTTCACTGAAAATGCTAGAGTAAATAAAAATATTTCAATTTTCTCTTACTCTGTCCATATCCACAAAGCAAGGTTGGCATAAACTAGGTATCAAATGTACCCAAGAAATGCATATCAGTGTATATGTACTCGAAGCATCAATAATGTGGCAGCAAGGAAGGCCACAGCTCTGACATCTATTTCATGTGGTTACTCACTGTGCCATTGTGGGCTTATCCAAAAGATTTTTGTAGGGTTTTTTTTGTTTGAAGGTGCATATATACACCTATATATAAGCATCTCCATTTAAACACATGCATATATAAATATCAGCATGATTAATTGCAAGAGCTGGAGCTTACTGAGTTGATAAGCCAGTCTTGCCATATTCTTAGAAAGGGAAAAGGTTCTTTTTGTATTCCAAACTGCAGGTTGATTTCACATAGGCAGAGATAATCATATAATTATGAAATGTATACTTACTTTTTCTTTCTTTCAGAAATGGAAAACAAGAACTAACCAAATTTCCTGGAGATGGAATTGGAAACATGTTTTGCTAATTATTCCAGGGAGGAGCTGTCTGGGGGAGCTAAGTGTCTACATTATCTGTCAGGTATCTAAGGGTACCTATGGGACAACCACAGGGAGAACCACTGTCGCACTGAAATTTATTGTACTCTGTCAATATAGGCTATTGTGAAACAAGAACAATTAAATTAAATGCATAATAATCAATGAAAGGGTCAAATAAAAACACTCCCATTCACCACCATAAATCTGGATCCCTCTGAGGCAAGGGGCTCCTTACAGTTAAAATTTCCATGATTTGGATGCACGGACTGAATGGGGAAGGAATACTTTCCCTATGCATTGCCATGGGCTCTTAACACATCAATCAGTGGATATGAAGTCAGGCAGCAAGAACTGGGGAGGCAGAGAGGATGCATGTCTCAGTTCTACAGAAGTCCAGCATCCCTGTGCTGTGCACACATAATCTGACACAGAATGTGGTTCATTGCTTCTCTGGCAGCTGCTGAAAATGCTGACACAAGATGGAAGGTGATTGAACAACAGAACTGTGCAGCTTTCCCTCCTGCCTTTCCCTGCACTGTCCTCAGCTGCAAGTCTTTCCTGTGCCTCTACCTTTTAATGACACTAACAGGCTCCTAATGTGGGAGCTCCTCACTATCCCCAACTCAACCTTCTCTCCAGCCAACCCTTGTACTTGCACTTGTTTGCCCAGCCACACTGTCCAGACACCAGCTCCAGCCAGAGCTTCCAAAGGGAGCTGACAAAGCTGTTGGAACCTGGCCTGGCCCAGCCCAAGGCCTGGCAGTCTGTGCATGGGCAGGTGGCATCCCTGTGGCACACACAGCCTTTTTCTCCCCAGAGACATCTCTGACTAAAGTGTTTTACCCTCAGCAGAGGTCAGGAGAGGCCCTGGCCACACCAGCAAAGACTCAGAAGAAAACCTACATATACCTAATGCAGCTGAAGAGGAAAGAATATTGTACAAAGGCCTTGACCACAAAAACCTTCTAAGAACTATTTGCACTGGATCCTGAGTGTTCTGGAGTTACCAGGAATTGAGACTATGACAGAGGCAGTGACCCATATGGAAATTAATTCATCAATCAGTGCTGGAGATGAAACTGGAAGCTTTACAGTCTGCTTGGATGGGTGGTCTTACCCTGAGTTAATACTTGAATTTAGAGGAGGCACCACTGTTTTTCTGGAACTCCTAGGACATGGCATATGGGCCTTCAGCAATCCACAGGAGGATGAAAGTATTAACAGGAATATTGGTCATGGGGAATTGTGTGGGTGGCAGAGTTGGGATAGTGGAGGCAGCCAAGTCTGTGGGGCAGCAGTTCACTTTTCCATGTGCATTCAATCTGCCATAGCCACAGCCTGGTCCTGAGACAGCCCTGTGGAAAGCAGGAGTACATTTGGCTTGGCCTCAAGCAGCATCTCCTCAGCAAATGAACTGCTGAGGACCATGATGGCAGCCACACAAAGAAAGTCCTTCCAGACAGACTTTAATGGGAAGCTGGGACTGATTCATCAGAAGTATCTAGTCTGCCTTTCATGAGGTTTCAATGCTTACTCTTCAAACAAGTCCTACAGCACTGCTGCTTGGAAGCCTGGTTTCCCTCTCAGCAGGCACTCCACAGGAATCAATTTAAGCTTGAGGGGAAGAAAACCCAACTAAGGCCTATCAAGTGAGATTCAGGACAGGATTTCTTTTCCAGAGTCCTGTGTGAACAGTTCAAGAGCCCAGATTAATGACTGTGGCTGTGGCTATGTAAACATGATTCTGGTGTGGGTACCAGGACTGCCGGAGTGAGGAAGAGCTGAAAGAGAAGAGAGGAATCCAGAGCTGAAACACCAGACTTATTTAAGTTCAGAGTGGGGTAAAGGTACCTCACCAGTTTATGCAAGGCACCATAGCACATAAGGGTGTCAGAGTCCTTGAACAAGGCTGGCACTTCTGGGCTTCTTGTCCTCTTTCATAGAGCTGGGCACCCATGTGCTGAGCACCAGAGGGTCACCTGAACAGACAAATCCAGAGCTCACACCCCCTAGCTGCCCTCAAGGTCTACACTGGGGTTCCAAAGCCCACAGTGAACCCCCTTAATGCTGGGGTCTGCTGGAATTTGGCTCCACAGTGGAGGGCCTTGAATGCCCTAATCCTGTACTCCTGATAGTCCAAAAGAATAATGATCACTGCAGTGGAACAATATAAAAAGATACAATTTATACATAAAATCTTATCTACGTCTAAATCTCAATATGAAGATAAAGGAATGGCCTGACATCCAATGACACCAAGAGACTCAAAGAGATATGGAAGCATTTTTCCGTTTCTATCTCACCATATCTAGAGTGGTAAAAAACCATCCAATATAGCAGTGCAACTGAAAAGTAAACTGTTTCCCCTAACAAAACAGCTTTGAAAAGGCAGTTCGTAGAAGACAATCCCAGAGCAGCACACAAGAATTTTGGTAAGAAATTATTTTTATAGAATAAAGATATGACACTGTTCAGCTGCTTCCTAAATTTGGCAAGGCTTTTCTACCATGTACTTATTACACACTGAAGGGACAAAAACAACAAGAAGAATAAAAAGAATAAACACAACAGCCACTAGCTGGTTGGATAAAAAAAGGTAGACTACAGGGTGGTGCCAACATTACCCTTAAAAAAGAGTTTGAGGCATTACATCTTGAATTTTTCCTGCCTTTGGTCAGGTCTCAGTATGCACAGAACTTGCTTCCCTGGGTGCTCACAGGAACAAACTCCCCACAAACTCCTGCTGTGTTCTCCTGGAAGTGTCCTCAAGTGCTGCTTTCCAGGAGTGTAGCCTTAGATCAGCTCCAGGCAGAGCTCAAGTCCTGTGATGCTGTTGCATAAGGTGTGGGGGAGGGAAAAAGCACAACTGTAAGGAAACAGGGAGTTGTAGATCACAAACTAATCCAGCATTCCTGGAAAACAGCAGGCTTCTTGGGGCCAACCATAGGAGCTTTTTTTCCAAATTTTCTTGGAGGCTTATTTGCCCTTTGAAGCACCAACATGCAATTTGTGATTCCCAGGAAGAAGGCTGGATGCTAGGTTTTAAGGAAAAACAGTCTTGCCACTATTTCTAAACAGAAATGTCAGAATATTGAGATATACACCCACATATTTCACAGCTTTCCAGATGGTTCTCTAGGAAGACTGAAATTGTGGAAAAGCAAAAATAAATTCATAAAACCTACGCAATTATGAGAAAAATAAGTAGTATTCTAACAAATAGAAGCTAGAATACTATATGGACTTGCATTCATAAAAACATAGGGATGATGCATTTTTATACATTTCATTAAACTCTCTTGCTTATTGTTCTGTTGCTTTTTAATTAAATTTGGGGGTCAGAATGTGTCCCTATTTAATCTAAATTCTGCCAGAATGTATTTGAAGGTAGCTTTTCCCATGGGTTTCCCCTCAGGCTGGGAAAAAGCGAGTTTTAAATGTTCTCTGTTTTGTAACAGCTGAGAGAGGGGCCAATGTCTGGAGTGCATTCAATGTCTGTCTGCACCTATTTGCCTTGTGCTTGAAATCCTGATGGGGATTGACCTGACATTTCCACAGACTGTCAGCTCTGTTAATCTGTATTCTTGTTCAGCAGCTGCAGGGTCTGAGGCACCTCCCCATTCAGCCACCCCAAACTGCCCCTCCTGACTCCAGAGGTACCTCTGGAAGCCTGGGTCTCTGCAAGGAAAGCTTTCAGCACCCCCGTTTCACACGTGAGCAGCATCTCCGTTCCAGTGTGGACACATCAATGAGCAAATACCTTTTGAAATGCTCTGAACAGTTTGTCCACACGTTTTTCTGAACAATGAAAGCCATCTGCAACACAGTAGTTTTAGACCTTGATAAATATTGCTCAGTAGCATTTTCTGCATCAGCTATACTTACAGAGATGCTCTAAATGACTTTTCAGAGCAGTAAGCATCATGTGAGTGTTTTCTGTGGGCTGTGTGGTCATGCAAATTCACGTTTTTCCTGCTGATAACCTCACACTAACTTACTCATTTTACATCACCTCTCTCACTGCCTCCCTGTACCTTTTCTCACCATAAGTTTGCTTATAAGCATACAGGATGACCCCTGCAGCAGAATCAAATATTGCTTAGAATATTGTGTGGGTTTTTTCTCTTTGCATTCAACCTTTTATCCAGGGAGGTCTGTGAGAGACTGAATCAGTGGTCCTGAGAAAACAAATTACTCTTTTCCTAAATTTCAAGTAAATTCATTATGGCTCTATGACTCATGGGCTTTAATGGCCTTACTGGTTTATTTATTAGAGGTGCCAAGAGGTGATTTATCTTGTTTACTTAGCTCTCTTGTCACATGTTTAAGACTTTTAAATAAGATTCCATTCTTTTAAAATGCCTGTCTTTAAAAGGGCTGTTAAACACTGGAATCTTCTATGAGATTATATTTCATTCATCAAGTCTTTGCCATGTTACCACAGCATGCAACTGTGACCACACAGATCACAGCCTTGCTCAGTCTTTTTACATCAAATATCATGGCAATCTCCAGGTTCTATCAAAATACACACAGCGAGTGCTAAAAATTCTTAACACCATGAGGGACAGATTTTAGTGCAGACCTAAACCTTAGAGATGTGAAAACAGACACGCAACTTGTAAAGTCAACATCAACACTTTTCATCAGGAGATACTCTGAATCAAAATCTGGAAATATCATCAAGCATTTTAATTTTTTTCTTTTGTTTCTCAGCAGCAGTATGGCAGATCATCAGCTAAGCTACATAAATACAGCCTGACTCATGAACGTAGCACAGCTGAGCCCAGTCATACCAGCAATCCCACAGAGCATTTCCATGCTCCTGTACAATTTCTTACTCACTCTCACTTACCTTGAAAACTCTTACCTTAATTGCCAAGTGTAGTTGCTTACTTTGCATCCCAGGTTTATCAGTCACAAATCATACGTGATCATGTCACTATTTTACAGGGTTGAAGTGTTTCAAAAATTTAGATTTATTCTGGCTTTTCCATAGTACATAAGGTTGCAAAAACGGGGCAGACCCATTCCTGCATTGTTTACACTGTAAGTGACTTTAATCTGCCATTATGGTGGCTCTCTTCCACCACAAAAGCAAAGTATGTATATGAGTGATAACGTTCTAAAATATTCTAAATATTAATGAAGAGGAGAAAAAGAATCTCAGAATTTTAATCCAGGACCTTCAAACAGATTTTGCTGCTTTTACCTCTCACAAGAACCAGATTATCTTTAGAGCCTTATCCTATTGCAGTGCACAGACTAAGGATTTTCTGTCTTTTCACAGTGTCAAGGATTGCTTTATTTGAAAACAATGAAGTTCCTTTAAAAATACCCCAAAATACAAGAACATCAAAAGATTTAAAATGCACAATAATTTTCCAAAGGGAACCAGTTTAGATCCCTAGAGAACTCATTCAGTTATTTTCAGTGAAACATGGTCAAAATATTCCAATTCTAATATGGTGCAGAAGCTTCAAAAAGCATCTTGTTTTTACTGAATAAAATGCTTACAGAATACAATCATAAAAAAATAAAACTTACCACAATTTAAATGTCACACATGGTAAAACCTGAGGTAGCTTTTAGAAGTACTCGAGTTGAACAGAATTTCAGAGTTTCTTTTTGGTCAGAGAAGCTTTTGTGAAGCATGACGCTGCAAAGGAAACTGCAATGAAAATTCTAAAGGGTCTATTCTAAGACTCCTCTTTTGGGAAGGCTCTTATAAGGAGACTATTTTATATAAAGGCTTCATTAACAGGGATTTAGAAAATATGGATGACTGTCATGCCTTCCAATCAATATTAGAATAAAGGCAATTAGCTAAAGAACTTTTGTGATGGCTTAGTACAGCTTCCTTCTGGAAGCCTTTGTCAGAGATGCAACTTTTCCAGGTTTTTAATATGGTACAAACTACTAGAAATTAGGATAAATGCACAGAAACTGGAGCTTGCAGCAAGCAGCATCGTGGACAAGGCTCACTGTGATCACCTACTCTGTGTGAGGCAATATTCCTTGCTTCAGGCACACTCCAACAGCTCCAAGAGCAGTTCTTGGGGACTGCAGACATGGCAAATCCGCTTCTTGGCAGCCCTTGTGAAACCCTGAGATAGGCACAAAAAGTGATGAGGCAGAACGAGAGAAGTTCTCGCATCAGTTAAGTTTCACAAAAAAATGCAGTGTGACTGAACTGCTTAATGTTGGCACAAGATAATGTTTTGTTTCCTTTTGATTTGCTTCTATACTTCCGTCCTAATCTCTTTCTGCTCCTTCTTAATCTTTATTGCAAGGCATAAGCTCTGCTGAAATAAACAGTGGAAAATGTGAGGGGAAATAAAAACAGTCTAAGGGCTGAAATCTGCTGACTTTGGTTACTGTCATTTATATGAGACTTAAAATAAGTTCAGTCCATTCCAGAATCCACTTAAAGAGACTTAACCTGAAGGATTTGTTATCCTCAACTATATAGAAATTAGATTCTTGGAAAATCTCTTAAACACAAAAATTACATATTCATACATTTGGAAAGCTTTACCCCATCACACACATGAATTACATATTCACTCCACGAATCCCACTATCTCTTGTACTTCCAGAAAGTGCTTTGGTCTGATGAATAAATAAATGTGCAATTTCTTTAATCTATGTACCACCACTGGCTGAATGCTGGAGCATCCCAGCATATATTACAAATGTCAGGCTTTCCCTCAGACAAAACACTGCCTTACCCTTCTGAACAAACCCAGATATTTGAAATCCTGGTCTTTATCTCATTTATGACAGCTGCTCACCAGTACTTTTCACCAGCTCACAGTGAAACTCATGCCTCAGTCTCTCATGAAGAATTTCTCTAAAAAAGAAAGATTAAAAAGGCAGGCTAATGAAGTACCAAAGCTCACTTGCTGCCATTTTGCTGAAGCTCACCCAACACTTACCAGTAGGCATTTTCAGCTGCATTTTAAAACAGATGGACAATTATTCAAAGGGCTTTTTTATGTGTGGCTTCTGCATCCTCTAATTTTAAAAAGCAACACCAAAACCCAGATGTGTGAAAATAAGGAAACTGAGAGCTTGCCTGCAAACAACACATCTCCTGTCTTAAGAGGGTGTCCAAATGGTGACAATCTCTAGTGACAAACGAAATACAGTGCAGACAGGGGCTCTGTGTGTTTAAGCAGAGATTTCTCAGGCAGTGATAGTCTCCTCCTTTGCACAAGGGACTCTTTTTGTGAAGCAGACTTGCTCGGTGAGAATGGGACCATGCTTAGTTCCACCAATTGAAAATTAATCATCATAATGAAGTCTCAGAGCCAGCCCCATTCCTTGGCACATTCAATCACCTCTGGGAATACACAACCATGCTTCTGCAAGTGTGAGAATTTCTCCTTCTTTTCTTCCTTTCCATCTGTGAAGCCAGAATGAAATACAATGCCTTTCACCACATGAAGGATTTGGTCTTTACCAATTTGATCAATGTTATGTTTAGCACAAATCTCATCTGTCACATGGAAGGGCAAGAGCCACTTGCAGATCCATCAGAAGTAGAGATGAGTTAGGCCAAGAACATCCTGCAATGATGCTCAGTGATTTATCAAAGGTTAAAAAAAAAAGAAAACACAAACTCACCATATTTCAGCTGTTTGACTTCAGAATTCTAACCTAAGCAGTTCATTTACTCAGGTATACCATAACAGGCAGGTAGGAAGAAAAAATAGTTCATATCATAGGGAAAAAAAGGAATGTAAAGCAAGGAATCCTGCTTCTAGGTGTTAATATAGCTTGGTATGAGGTATGACAGGCCAGGACAGTTGCTGGGCTGTCAAGTGGAACCAAAATCTATTATTACATGTCCAGAAATGATATAGTCAGCATGGCCAGCAGAGTGATCACAGTTTAAAGAAGAAAAAAAAAAATAGAAATGGAAAGAAAAGGCGTCCAAAAGAAAGAAAAAAGTGCCGACAAAACAGCATGAAGCTGCACTGTTATTTTATTTTTGTTGTAAGACGAATTTACAAGTAAAAAGAAGTCTTGTTCCTGACTCCATGAGCACCATATCTCTAACCTAGTAGATGGTGTTTCTGTCTGTAACAAGACAACTTCCACAACCAACACTGTGTTGTGAGCAGCAGCAGCATCCCATTCACTGACCAGAGCCAGAGTGATTGCTCAGGCTCCTCTGACTGCTCCCAGCCAGGTAATTTCCCAAGCAGCAGTGTGAAGATGTGGCACAAGGTGTTGTTGCTCTGCCCGTGAGAGAACTCTGACAGCAGCAGGGAGGGACAGCTCGTGTTTACAGCTCACAGATGATGATGATGATGTGTGCTCCTTTCCTGCCAGCACCCAGTCCCATGGATTCAAGCCCCATTCCCACAAATCCAAGTGCTCAGATGGGTTTTGAACATTAGCTTGGAGGGAAGTTTTACAAGGGAAGAAATTACCAGATGGTTTAAGATCACTTTTCTCAAAAGCACTGACACCGTGTGCTGCCAGCGTGTCCCAGGAACACACCTGGGTTGTAGAGACTGCTTTCTAAGGCTCAGGAAAACTTCAGTTATATCCTTCCCTCCCGAAATAATCCGTGAGCAGCCAATTATACTGAGCAGAGAAGTAAGGGGGGTAAGAAAGGCAAATAGAAAAGTCAATTACATCCAGGAAGCACTGCAGAGAGAGTTACTCCCTAACTGTCAGTATTATACAGTTATATACCAACCAAGACTTTTCTCTGCTTATTGCAGATTAGCCCAAACTCAGTAATAAAAGGGATTGTAATAATCCTACTCTGACTGAGATCAGATCCTTCCCAAAGGTGACTTTTGACCCATTCCAGCACTAAAATCCCTCCTTTGTGGCAGGTCTAGCACCTCCCCACCCTAGCTTCCAACTGGGCATTTTAGAAAATGAACACTGTGTTCTAGGATGCAATTTATTTAAAAACATTTATTTTAGGCAAAATTAAACAGACATTTGAGATTACATAGAAATACAGTTTCCAATTGGATCACATAAAAATTAAAAATGCACTGTTGTGTTGATTTAAGTATTTTTGTATGTATTGACCAGGTATATAAGATTTAACCATGCCATTTGCAGTCAACTATCATAAAAATCAGTAACGAAAAAGGTTTCTTAAAATGTGCAAATATTATCTTAGTGTTAACATTGATAATAAATGACCACTAAATAGATGCTTATTATGTAAAGCTTTTTAAAGTACAATAAAAATACAAATTCTATTTGTTAAAAAAGGCCATTGCTATGGCTACTAAACATCCTCATTGTACAAATTCAAAAATACTATATGACAAACAAAATTATAAAGACTTTTCTTTATGAAACATATACTATTCTATTTGTTAGTGATTTAATATATTTTTATATATATATTTCTCTGTAATACTCTATATGAATGATGAACACAGAATAAGAGAGAGGAAGCCAAATGTAATGTAGGATGTTAAGGCCCCAATTCAGCAAGGTACCTGAGGATGTGTCAAACCCAGCAAAGGAAAAATCCCTTTCCTTTAGTGGACTCGAAAGGTACATGCACAAGTACTTTGTTGAACAAAGGCATGAAAATGCAGGTGATAAAATTGAAAAAGGTGGTTTTGGTGTAAACTGTGACTGCTAAAGACAAAACTGTAAGTATCACCAAAAAACTTCTCACAAAAAAAAAACCAAAAAACAAACAAATCTGAAAATTGAGGGGAAGGGGTTCCACATTTGTATGTTTTGAAGGGAAAATTCTGAGATAGGTTTAAGATGGTGTTTTATTGCTTATGAGAAAGATTAATGAAGAGTATGCATAGACATGTAAGCATTCATCTCACCAGCAGCTGAGAATTTTGGTGTGCAGGCATTGCTGTAACATGAACAACCCATGGGCACAAAGGACTTACTTATAGTCAGTTCTTTGCAGAAAGCCTCAAAATTAAAGACATGGAACACTAAAGAGAGTAAAAGAATTATACTCAACAGAGCCTGGCTGTGAACACTCAGGTGTTGAAAATAATTACAGAACTGAGCCCAGTGTCTGCTTATACACAAAATTACATGAATTCCCAAGTAAATGCAAGACCATAATCTTCCTTTTAAGTTATGGCTAGCATGTAATGGATTCCAAGGTACATATACTTCAGCTATAAAATATCAAAACAAGGGGCAGTTACTTTGCCATTCTGCCATTTAGCAGCTCTTCTAGGCTCATTAAACATTAATTAGCAGACTAACAACTTGTGAGTTTCTAAAACATGAATGAAGGACCTAAAATCTGGATTGTATAAACCAATGACAACATATGTACAGGATAGAAACCACATACAGTGGTGGAAATCAATCACACCGTATCCAGATTTACTTTTGAAGCATATAGTAATGCCTAGTATTTTACGCTTTTGTCACTGCAAATTGAAATTTTTGTAGCAGATATTAATATTTTTCCTGCTTGAATATTAAATAATGCCTTAAAAGCATAATTTCAAAATGCTGCCAGGTAAATTATTACATAGAATTCATGCCTGCACATTTGCAGAGAGAGACAGAGAGAGAAAGAGGTATGTGTGACCTTTCTGAAGAACTTCTCCAAGTTAATACTCATAAAGCATAGTAAACTCAGGCCAAGATGTGACAGAAAGAAACACAATAGAGTAATTTAATCCATAATTCATAAACAAATACAACTTTTTACATTTATACAGGGAAAGACTGGAAGGAAGTTGGATTTTTACAGAAGCAAGCCTCACAAGAGTTTACATGTTGAAAAAAGCAATTTTTGGCACATGGATAGTATCTGTGACTACATGTTCAGAAATAAAAAAACCCACTGCGGAGGAATTTCATATTGACTTTCTTGGCATCAGCACCTGCTGTCTAGTGGATCAAGACAAAATACTGTGCCTTCAA
Source organism: Alethe diademata (assembly GCA_025584955.1). Classification (NCBI taxonomy): domain Eukaryota; kingdom Metazoa; phylum Chordata; class Aves; order Passeriformes; family Muscicapidae; genus Alethe; species Alethe diademata. The sequence continues at coordinate 6,722,162 of JANRMJ010000107.1, read as the reverse complement.
GAGTTAATCCCATTTTGAACCCCTCCTGCAATGAAACAAGACATCATTAGTAAAGAGCCAAGTGAGTTCTGAAGGAATACACTCTCCTTGTAAAAACGTTTAAATCCAAGCATATCTTTAGGCAGACACACTGCAAAGATACTTCAGCCTGAATCCACAAATGTTTACATTATTTCGTCAGCCACTGTTTAATAACTCTGAGTGGTTAACTCATAAAAGATGTACACCATCCAACAGCATAGCTACAGTATGTACATGAAGTGAAGAAAATACTATAGAATAACAATATTGAATATTCTTGTACATAGGTCACCAGAAATTCAAGCAAGTTTGACTTGCACCATGTTGTTCATGAGTAAAACTCCAGATTTATATTGAAAAATACAGGTATGACATGGACACTGTTATTGATACAAGGTGTCTCCCACGTTCTGTGGGGCCATAAGAGCAGCCCAACAAAGTGCTGATTACCTCACCTAAGAGAGCTGCTCTGAATTACTCCCAGTGCAGTGGCAGGGCTTTTCTGCCCACTGCCATCCGAGCTTCATGAAAAAGGCAAATAAAAAATCACACTTGCTCTACTGCAACTGAAAAAACTGTGCATTTTAAAGGCATGCAACTCAGTAAAATAAAACACAGTGGTATTTTGAAGGTGCAATGAGTTGCTTTAAAAGTTCAGACTAAAATTCCTGAGTTTACTCACATTCATTTTATTAGTAGAAACATAGAAGCGATTATAAGCTGGATGCTACTACCTCCTCTATGGAAAAGAAATTAATTCTACAAATATTTTTTTAAAAATATGCTTTTATACATGCTTGGCTTGCTAAAGGTACTTAGCTTGCACCAGTCCTAAAGTAACAACTGTACTTTTAATACAGGAAAAACACTCTTATTTTCATTTCTCTTTTTGCATTAAAAGAAGCTGAATAATTGTGGCTTGACCCTCAAGTCAGCTAGGAGTCAGGAAAATTTCAGTCTGTTGGGTGGAAGTACTTTGAAGGTTTAACCAACTGGAAATGGGGCTCTGACTAGAAATGCCATGAGAATATCAACTCCAGTGGCAGCTGTCACAGTGCTCCATTCAGTGAGAGAGTGCAGATTGTGTGCTATGAAATCAATAACAGATCCTTTCATCAAGAAAATATCTTGTAAACAAGATAAATCTTTTTGTAAAAACATCTGCATGGGGATTAGGCACAAACTCAAGTCTTCCCCTCATGCACAGCAGTACCTCGAGGCCATACCTTTTGGGTTTAGAAGATAATCCCATGTCAAACCAGCTTAATTTCAAACAAATTCAAATCACAGGCTAACATTTGAAAAGGGTATGAATATCTAGTAACCCTCCCAGCTGCTGCTATCAGGAGAATAATGTGGAGAAACAGAACAAACCTCCTGGTAATAGTTACTAAATGCTCTGAGAATTTCCAAGTAAAAGATACATTTCCTAAAGGCAGATCCACGCCATGAGATGCTGAGCAAGCAGCAGCACTGTGGTGTAAACATTCCCCAGCTGTGCTACCCAGTTTGCTGTACCTGGGTGACACAGTGCTGCCAAGGCTCACTAGTGTATTTAAGATTTTTCTTTTTTTTTTTTCTCTGTATTTTGCAAAGGATGAACATCCAATGCAGAAGATATTTCAAGTGAACAGTAGCTGAAATTCCAAGTTAAACACATCCTTTAGATAGATAGCATTCATTTACCCAAAGGGTAAATTAACTGATGTAACTGCAGACAAAGGAGGACTGCTTACCCAGAAGGAAAGTTCAGAGAATTAGCCCTAGGGTCTAATCTGTAACATTTTAAACCCTGCAGTGTGCTAAGGATGCTCAACTTCTGAAGTATCTGAAGGCTGCTTCCAGTTTTGAGCTTGTAAAGGGATGCAGCAACAAGGGGTTGGTGTTTGTCCTTCAACCTGAGGATGCTTGATGAGCTCCAGTAGCAGAACATCACCAACAACTGGTTTGACAAGGATAGGGACTTTTATCCTGAGCCAGCCAGAGCCTTCACTGAACATCCATCCCATTCCTGTCCTGCCCACTCTTATTTTTATCTTATTTTTACAGTTAAGCACAGTTTCCCGGTGTCTTAAGTAGCTTCACTTCCAATGCCCTTTTTCCAGCAAGCAAAAAGCAAATCAGATGATGCATTTTGGAAGTACACTCATCTCACTGCTCTTAGGTTGAGCATGAAAAGCTTTTCCCACACAAAGTGATATTTTGTCACTTAGCACTTTGCTTGTGTTTGCTATGACTTGACTTAGAATTATTTCCACTTTCTTGAAGAACAGTGGCCTCCTTGACCTTTCCTTCTGCAGCTTAAGTCCAGCCACATCCCCCCACCTCTGTTTAGTCCTTCTCAAGCTGTGATATTTTGCATTTAAAGCAATTACATTTCCACATATTTGCAATGTGATCAATGCTAATCCATGCAGAGATTGCTGCTCTTTATGGATCATAATTATTAAAAAAGCTTTTTAACTTTATTACCAAAATGAACTACTGTCCGTCCTGAAAGAAATGAGTGCTGTGGTTGCCAGGTGCTGTTACCAGTTGCACTCCTAAGAACAATGGTTCATGCACGTTCGTGTCTGTAACAGGGACATGGCATTTCCATGGTCACTTCTGAGCCACACCAAACTCTCTACCATAAATGTCAGACTGCAGTTCCAAGCAAGCTCAAACTTCCATCACAACCACAAGGCCAAAAGCCCAATAGCACAGAGAGGACATAAAAAAAATCTGGGTGACTAGATGGTCATTCCTTTCATTACAGGAATGTAAAGTCTAGATTTTTTTTCCTCTTGGATATTTAAGTGGAGGACATGAAGTTAGTAGGAGTATAAACAAAGGAAAGCTGCATTGTCTAGATCAATATTCCTAAAAATAACTGCAACCTTCAAAGGGGAAAAAAATAATCAGAATATCTCCATCCAGCAGACTCCCTGCCAAAGTGATTGTCATTTCCAAAGATGAGGAAGGCAGACTTCAGATCTCCCACGGCCATCATAATTCCTAATCCCTCAGGTTCAGCAACATAGCATCAAACTGTTAATTTTTGGAATCTCCAAAACTATACTTTGGTAAACAGATAATTAAAAAATGAATCCAATCAGCTGCAGTCAGTCACACCAGCCATGGGAAGGCTTCAGGAGTAGATTCTCCTTTCCATGCAGAGTAGAAGTGTTGTTCCTGCAGGTAACATTTCCCACAGTGGTGCAGAACACTGAGTGCCACATGTGCTTTCAGGACTGCAGTTCATATCTACACCTGAGCAGCACAGGGCTCCCCACTGCTCTGGCTCCCAGGGGCAGCTGCTCTCTGATCATTACAGAACAGCACATGCCAGCTTTCAAATCTCAGCATCCACAGCTGTAATAGTAATGAAATCAGTTGCAATGACACAGATTACAAATTTGATTTTTTTTTTCCCTAATAAACTTAACTAATGTGTTAGGCAATTATTTTTAACGACATATAGAGTCAGCTTCTTGGTAAACATTATAATTCATATATATATAAAATGCATCACTATTTTTAATGCACACCAGCATTAAATATATTTTGCCTTGTGAAATTCAGACCCTTCAGCTTCTAATAATGTGTGTTAGTGTAACTCTGCCTGTTCATTAAAAAACATTTATGCTATGGCTTCCTGTACTTTAAAGGTTCAGGAAACAGAAACGCTTCATGCAGTCAAAAAAATCTCTGATTTGCTGATTTTCAGGGAATACTGAAAATGGTCATTCCGTGGCACACTACATTGTGCCTTGTTTTTCTGTGTTCATATTCTCCTCAAGGAGCTTTTTTACTTTGGAGGCATTTTAACACAAGGACTGACCAGTTAAGGGATGTGATTGATGCCTTAAAGGGAGGAGCAAAGCTTGTTTTCACTCAAAACAGCTCAGAAACAATCCCTCTTCCAAAACCAGCTTTTGTTGGTGTCAAGGATAAAAAGATGTGAGCTATTCTGGTTAAAACCAGCAAGCAGTACAAGACAAAGAACTTGCACTTTGTCAGGAGATAAATTTGCCACAGTCAACCTTATGGCTCAGAAGTTAACTCACTTATCAGTTCACAGGGACTTCACTCAATGAGCTTAAGTCAGCACAAACCCAACGAAGCAATGACAAATTTACATATCTCTGAGAAGAGTATTTAGAGGGCTGAGCATAACTTATTTCAGATGGGAAGATGTCAAGTCTACTGACTGCTTCAGGGCATGCAGGGAGAATGGCTTGCAGCTCCTGGAAGCTTTCTGATATTAACTACCTTGAGATTTTAATAAATTATAGCAGCTGCTGCTGGCGTGATTCATGATCCAGGGAAACTTCTCCTCACTGCAAGATTTCTGGGAAAGCAGACATTCATTTTATTAATGTCTGGATACAGTCAAAATAAAGATGAAAATATGTTTCAGTATAAGGGTGCAAGGAAACAGGAGGTTGGACAGTCATCAGAGAGAGGCCTGAGCTGTAAAAGTCACATCTCGGCACATGTTCGAGTTTTAAGCTCTCCAAAAAGATCAGCAGAGATTGGACTGAGAAATGGAATAGAAAGCTTAACTGTGAAATCTGGATCCTCACTGAAGTTTAAAAATAAGAGTGTTCCCCTAGAGGCCTGGGAACTTTATCTGATCTCATTAAGTTCAGAATGGAGGATGCGAAGCAAAAGCACCCACTACTCAAGAGTTTATTCTCCAGTGCCTCTTCTGTGCTGTGCTCTCCTCTCCCACTTTGGTCCCAAATCACCTCCAGCACCAGGCTAGATCAGGACAGCTTTTCTGCACACAGGGTGTGTGCTGAGGCACCTCACATGTTCCACACAAGAAACAGGGTAAGAGAGTCTGGACAGGGCTGCTCCAACCAGGCTGGCACAGCTTTGTTTGCCATCCTCACTGCAGGGTGAGCTGTATTCAACACCCCCATGGTGGAAGTTTATAGTTGGAACTCTTTGCTAGGTGTCTGTAAAAAACTTACCTTTACAGATTTAATGGAACACAATTACTGAAACCCAGCTACATCTCCACAATGCAAAGATGACAGATTCATTGACTTTGCATTTCAGAAAAGAAGCCCACATTTCTCTTCCACATTTCTCATAGTTGGATTTCCAGAGCCTGTCACAGGTTCTGTGCTCTACCTGCTGTTGAGACTGGCACAGCTGCTTCTGCTCATTGAAAAGTTTTAAATCATTATGCCCAAACAAAGACTTGCTCTCAAATGTGATTGTACTAACACAATCTCTGTACTACTGTGTACTACTTTTGCTTAAACAATTTCACCAGTGAAAATCTGGATAATGACAACTGAAGATTTCACAAGTACACATGGAAAACAAACAGCAGTGAAAACAAAGGCTTAGTATTAGCACCTGGCAAGACAGAGTAAAGAAAATGACCATCAGCTGTCCCTAACTTAAAGACTGTAGGCCCCTAAAAATGAAAATGGGCCCGACTCAGAGTTCTATATACAAAACATCAATAAATCTTAAAATTTTTATACATAAACAAATATACATGAAAATAGAAACACAGGACAAACACATGCACATTTCGATCGTAAATGCTTTAAATACCATTATTAAAATATGATATACCAACCATCGCTGACGCTGTGCACCCAGGAAAGCACAAGAAGATAAAAGAGACATTAGGAAAAACATGTTTCAATCTGTATTTTGCACCATCCACATGGTAAAATAACTGCACACAGTCTTTGCTTTGGCTCAAGTTAGAATA
>JANRMJ010000107.1:6660372-6716319 GCA_025584955.1 Alethe diademata | reverse complement strand
AGGCCCACTAATTAATTTTTAGTAAATAGCTGATATGCAAGGGGGGAGTGCCTCTCTTCACAACAGGACACAGTAACACCCTAACACTTGGAGATTTTGTTATTGATTGGTTGTCTCCTTTTTTTTAGAACAAGGGAGTACAAAAAATGATGGGAGATTTTAATTTCATGACTTCAAACATCTTTGATAAATACATTTACTACAAAATTCCTTGATGCTTTATGAAGTGACAGCACTCTGTAGAGTTATAGGCAAACAATTCCAAATATTGTCAACCATTACCTGTAATAGGAACTTTTAATAGGTGACATTTAAGTATTGACATATTATTAGTGGTAACCACACTTGCTACAATTTATTTTTCCGTAAAACAATGGAAATGTTGGTAATATATCAATGGGAGGTTCTGTAAGATGTGGGGTTTGTGTCAGTGAAACCATCCTAAACTGACGTGGAAAAGAAATGTACTCAGGAAAATGAAGTGGTATTTGAATCTTATTTAAGCCATTTTTAAAAGCCTCTGCTGCTCTCTAGGCAGGAGAGAGGAACAGAAGGAGCCTGAGAACAAATGCTCTTGGATTTTGTGGGCTCCTAAGAGACAAGAGGGCTGGAAACCCTGGGAACGCTTCTGTTGAGGAGCCAGGATCCTAGAAATTCAAGTTTCCATTATTTCCAGCCTTTTCTTTTGCTGGCAGGCTGCTTAAAAAAGAATGGAGATAAGCAAGCTGGCAAGGAACTAGAAGTTTTGGAAGTCTGACTGCAGAACATAATTTGTTCCAAAACTTGAGGACTTTCTCCTAGAACTGTTTCACAATTGGGTCAATAACTGAATGGACAACTCAATGTTAAGTGTTTCAGAATCAACAAACATTTTTCTGATAAAAATACAACAGTTCAGAATTCTTGAATCAATTCTCAAGAGTTTAATTGTCCCAGGGTGCCATAGAGCTGTTTTTAAAGGCAGCAGAAAATTGCCATGGCCCAATGCTGTGAGAAACCAAAGTGATGGCACTGAGGGAAAGAGGAGGGTACATTGGGATGGTGGAGACTGCTGCAGCTGAAGATTGAGGGATCTGGAGGGCTCTTGGCTCAGCTCTCTTTTTCAGCTCTCTCAGTCCCTTCCCAGGTAATGGCTCCCAAACCATTTTGGTTACACTGCTGAGAAACCAACCCTTTATTAGTGTAGCTGACTGTACTGGTACCAGGTGGGGCTCTTGAGACAAACCCAAACTCCAGCTGAAATACCAGGAGATAAACTTACAAAAGGAATGGTCAGAAATAGATGTTTGTCTATGCATTAGTGTGTGCATTGTGGAACACATTTTCAGAATATGGTAAGCATGTATTTCAAGAATAGGCACACAGCCATCAATACCCACGTAAGTCAGTAGTTACCTGCATCTCATCTAGTTTGGACTGAATGTCTGGAGGGAAATCTCCTGCTCCACAGCTAAAAGGGTCAAAAGGTTCTGCTCCAAAAAGGTCTCTCTCTGCAACAACAGAAAAGTGAGTCACTGGGAGAACAGGTATGGGGTCTGAAAACAGCACTCTGAAAAAGCCACCTCACATCTCCTGAGCTGAGTAACAGCACCACCAGATACACCACTCATTAACCACAACTTTTAGCATCCCAAATTGCAAGCCAGGTCTTGGGCAGTTTTCCAAACTTTAATACCCAAATATTTTTCCATGAACACCACTGAACATCTGTTTAAGCCTCTCTTTATCTTCCTTTAATGCTTGTGCCTTCTAGAGATCCAATGAGAAGTTATTGCCATTTGAAGAGGACATCATATACTGATGTGTGCTCTGGAGTCTGTGTGTGTAAGGAGTGCCAAAAATGAAGAGGAAGCAACTGGACATGAGTTGCTAAATTTCATCTCTGCATTATGTCAACAACAAATTACTAACCAACCAATCTTCGTGTCCCCCGTCTGCCACAGATAGGTTAAGGATGTTCTTGTCAGACAAGCAAATACTCTTACTCAGGCAAGGCAAGGCCTTTGTTTGATACAGTTCCTCAATGAACAGCTAGCAGTAAGTAAAACTAAAATCATCAGAGTTTTAAAATCTTGGATAAGATCACATCAAGAAAGGAAAAACAAAAAACAAAAAACAAAAAAAAAAAACCCAAGCCCAAAAGCACAAGAAGACCATGAATGGTCACTTATGATAAAATTTCACTAAATTTGGGTGCATAAATATATGATTGCAAATTTTCCTTTCTCAATACCAAAAGTTTCTTACTTTTTCATAACTGCAGTTTGCATTCTTGCAAAGGGAGAGGTGTTTGGTTTTTTTTTTTTGTCTGGGCAAGAAGAAACATGTCCAATACAACTGGGTTCTTTTTTCATATTAGACCAGTATAGTTCTTATCTGCCTGATCAAATATTTTGTTGGTTTTCCAGGTTTGGGGTGGTTTTTCCTCCTTCTTAGTAATAGATTTTTCTTTCCTACAGTTAAAGGTTCCATCTCTAGACACTTTTTCCATTTCACATTGGATTAAACTACAGCAGTAAAAAAATAGTTTTGCTAACCCCACCCAACCCCACTGATTGCAGAATTTGCAGAACCAAGTTTGTACAGCTTTGTCATCGGTGGAGAGAAAACCAGAACCATTAGGAAATATGCTCTCTCCTAACTTTCATGGCTGTCTAGCAAGAAACCTGAGGAGCATTCTACCTGCCTCAAAGCAATTTTAGTTTTAGAGCACGACAGTAAAGGGGGCAACAGTTAAGCACAAAATTCACCCTTAACACTTGAGGTCTGGGTGACAATCAAGTGCTGGACCCAGCCCCAGTCCTGTTATCAATGGTGCAGCATTTGCCTACAGCTGCACAGATGGCTTGATTTGGGCATCCTCAGAGGCAGAATTTTACACCTCTGTCCTCTAGGCTCTTCAGCAGTTATTGTGCATATCAGTCAATTGCCCTTGTCAATTAGGTGTTATCAGGCTGCACACCAGGCATTTTAAATAACTGGCAACATCCATCATTTGCACCCACAATAAAGTACAGAAATTCCCACCATGAAATACAGAAACTTGAGCAGAACTTGACTGATTACATATTTCAAAAACTGTAGCTAAACAGCTACCAACTGTCACACGGGACCAGGAGATGGCCTGGATAAGAGAGCTTTATTCCAAGAGTTCACTAGAGCCAAGAAGAAATCCAGTCTTTCCTGGCAAAGGCAGACCACCTGCATGCAAGAGAGACTTTTAACTCGCATAATCTAATGTGAAAAATTAGGTTCTCCCTCATCCTTTGCCTGTTTCACAGCCAAAATGGGTCTGCTCCAATATAACCAGTGTCCTGAAATGCTCTGATGCTCCTAGCAAATAACCTTCAGATGTGTAGCAGCTTTGACTTCCAATCTAACTTCTACTGGGCACAAAAGTGATTCTGTTTTATAACTCTCAACAGCCTGTGGTTCATTATGTAGGTCCATTTTCTTTCTTTTTACCTTTAAAAGGAGCTGTCAGCTTTCTCTGTGGTCAGACAATTGAAAGCAGACAGTTCCAAAACCAAGGCTCAGCAAACCTTGAATGCATTTAGGAAAAAGAGGTGAAGGACAAAACTCCTGCATTTAATTTGTACTGAATTATGACTTATGACTATTTGTAAAAGCAAGTATTTGGTACACTATTATGGCTATTATCTCATTCATGTCTTATTATTTGGCTTTTATTAATGAAAGCACTTTTGAGCTTATTAGCAGGAGAACACAGAGATTTTAACTCCTTTACTGTTATTCCTTCCTTTAATGTGAAAGATTTCTGAATTTATACTGTATACAAGGCAGAATTTAAAACCAACCAGACTGTGACTTATTCCAAGTGACAGAGCCTAGTAAACAGTGCACAGAACCATATTTAAAATAAAGAAGCATTACCTAATTGAGTTTCTCTGGAAAGCTATTACTTGGGGAACTATCTCTATCATAACTTTGCTATCCATTTCAGCTGAACAAGTCCACAGAGCAACTGCTTTTCTGCATTTCAAGCCTGAGTGTTCTAAGAGAGACTGCACTGCTAAGAGTCAGGGAGGGACAAAGTTCCATGGAATATTTTCAACAGCACTGTCGATATTTTCCTTGGGAACAAAAGCTGAAGAATTTGTGTAAAATGGACAAATATAAAGATTTCACCCCTGCAGAGCTGCACAATTGCATGGGATATCCATATGCTTATCCACCAGGGTTCACTCCACTCATGATGGAGGGGGTAGCCCCTTTTAAGCACAGGTGGGATAAATTGCTAACTTTTCAGGCCAGAGTATTTGCATGAAAATTAGCTGTAACAAGAATATCTTGCCTGGCACACTCCTCAAAATTACTATAGCATAGACAGGCATTTCTTTCTCCAATAAACAGCAGCCTTTGAAAATGATTCTTTCAAATGGTACAAATAATTTCCTTTCCCTTTCTCATTCCTTTCTGAATGGAAATAAATTCAGAGGCTGCAAAACTGACCCACACAAATTCAAAAGCCATGAAATGTTGATGTTTTAGATCCTCAGCTCAAACCACAGAATAACATGAACAAGTAAGAAATTCTGGGACCTGACATTCAGGACAATAAACACATAATACTAGAGAAGAGCAACCTGCCCTCTATGAAAAATTCAAAATGAGCAATTACTAAGCAAAAACACAAATATTTGCTTTTTCTGCTGCACTTGACATCCCAATCTCTACCTCAGCTCTCATCCAGGCACACAGCTATGCTGATATATGCTTTGCCCAGATGGAGTAGCTGTGATTACAAAAATGAATCACACTAAGAGACAAGCACCCAAAGAAATATTTGGAATAAACTGAGACCAGGAAATCCAGAAAGCCTTTCCTTTAGCTGCAGGCTACTTCATATTTTTTTCTTTGGAAATTATTACAGCCACTATTCTGACAAAATACTCTTAAATATCTGCAGAAAAGAGCACCTTGGAGCAGATTTCTGCATCTGCCAGTTGTGACCTTGGATTGTTCATGATGCATTTGTGTGAAATAAATACTGAACAACTCAATAGAGAATAATTCTCTCCAGTTCTTTTCTGAGATATGAAAATAATCCTGTGCCAACAAGAAACATAAGTTAATTCCTCCTTTAATGAAATAAAAGTAATAAATTTTTCCTTACCATTCGGATAACTTACAAGAACATTTACAACCTCTTACTCCATGAGGGAGAAGCAGCATGCAGTCTCTAGCATTGCATTTTTGGTTGCATTTCACTATGTTGCAATTATTACCTAAAGAGTCAGCGTGCATTTATCCAATCTGCAACCTCCTGTACAAAAATTATGCCATTTTCTCCTTTAAACAGGTAAACCACATTTATTTGCTATTGCTGGTACAGCCAGTAGTTAATACTGACTATACTTGCTGGATGTAAAAGTCTGTTAGTATACTTTTTGAGAATCCCACAGAAATTCATTAATTATTTTAAAATATTCTCTTTCAAAAAAAGAAAGGCTTTTTATTGAATTAAGAGTCTCAACATTTACTTTCTCTTAAGAAGGTGACAGACATTCTGAGCAATGGAACCAAACAGTGCATCAGATATGGGCTTGGGGAGGGAAGACATCCACTGAATGAAGTTATAAAACACATTTTGTTTTTGTGCACAGCTCCCATTCACAGCTGAAAATTCTACATCCTAGAGGCATGTCCCAAAACAGCACGATCTCCTCAAATGTTCCATATGGTGGCAGGAAGTAACATTAATGTCCCTTATCCACTCTAAAAAAGCCATCAGGAACAGAAGATACGGACTGGTATTTCCACAACCTCTAACATCACTTGTGCCCCACTCTCCTCTACCTCAAGGGATTTCCAAAGCTTTTTACTAAGACTTTCTAGACCCCCAAAAAGATTTCCAGGGAAGCCAAGAACCTTACCCTAGATGTTTTCAAGGCTTTGCAAAACAATAATAATGTTTTGAAGATCTTTTAGGAGCACTTGATAGATCTGGAGAGGTTCATCACTGTGCATGATAGGAAAAGCATATTGAAAACAGCATTCCAAGTCTCCTTGAGAGGTTTCCTCAGCTCTCCCTCGAGCATCACCATCACCATACTTACTCCACCTGGGGCCTTCCCCAGAAATGCAGGCTCTAACCATGGCTTGACAAGGAAAGAACTAACAGGAAGTAAAAGTATTTCTTGAAGTACAGAGAAGAAACTGTAAAAGAAAAGCCAAGTTAAAATCCCCAACCCAACTCCTTCCAAGTGTATATGTCATACTTTCACAGTTTTGTTTTTAATGCAACTTGGCAGCAACATCAAAGACTTTGGGAAGATGGTATAAAGATGAAACGGCATTAGTGAATGTGATTTACAGAAACTGTATTTGGCTTTTCATGCAAAACGTACGTAAAACTTTAAAGATGCTTTATTAAAAATATAATGTAAGCAAAAAGTAGGTCAGTTGTTACAAAACTTACTGATCTCTGTAGATCTACTGGGTACTGGAGGAGGCTGTGTACCATTGCGAGTAGGTGTTGATGATTGAGGGGATATGGGAGAAAAGGGAACCATATCAAAGATGTCAGTGGAGGGTGATTTGGGTGTCACACTGCCTGCCTACAATAAGGACAATAAATATTAGGGCAATGTTTCACATGAAAAAAATCACAATACTGAATTCTTCAGCATGCAGATAAGAGTCACATTTTGAAAAAAAAAAAAAAAGTTAAAAGCAACCATCAGCATGCAAACCCCAGCTCCTGACACCAAGCAAATGGCATTTGCAATACAGACTCTGACACATGCTAACACTCCCCAGTACAAAAGCAGCATTGCCATTTTTCCATTTCCAGTTGAAGATGTATCACAGTTACACCTGACAAAGCTGTGACAAGCAGTTCTCTGGTGCAAACATACGAGCACAGCCACCTTCACGAGACCTGGTCGAGGCAATATGGCAACAACAACGTGCTCTGCTCTGGAGAGCACAGAACCAAGTTAAAAGATACAATCCCAGTGGTTTTTTTATTTACTTATTCTTCTTTACATGAGCTCTGATTTGGCAGCTTACCAAAATTGGTATGATCAAAGCTTTAAATGTGTTTTTCCATAACTAATAATTTTGATGTGATATACTGAATATTAATATCCAAAATAAACCTGTTTTCCTTGAAGGTGAAATTGAAGAGATTTCATTCAAATGGCCCAGGAATTTGGAAGGGTTCAAAAAAATACTGGGCAAGCAAGAAACACCAAACCCACCAATTACTATAGTTCTACAGCCATATTTGGTTTTGAATGGTTCATTCCTCCTGCTACCAGTCCACTACTTCAGGGCACAAGCAAGGCACAGTCAAGTCAAAATATACTGAACACTAAAGACAGAGGATGAAACAGATTAAAACTGAGACTGACAAGCTGAAGGCAAAACTAGTTTGCATGTTCATGTTATTGCTGAGACAATGCAGGAACCCCCACACCCTGTGTATTAGAAAGGACAGCCAGGCACAACAAAAGCCTGCAGCTTTGAAACAAGATTCAGTTTGCCCAAACTATCCACACAGAAATGCGGAAGCACAAGTTAAATTAGTCACATGGATCCTTTTATTCAGAATACACAAATATGATAACCTGGCAAGCATTGCTGGTCCATGAAGGTCTCATGGATAAACCCTTATTTTGGAATACTGCTTTCTTCACTGCCTGAAGAAGATTCCTAAGCCAAGTCTATAGGTAGCCCTGAACCACCCCTGTTTTCTCTCTGGAGGTTCTCTGCTGTGGCTGCTGAGAAGCAATATTGATCCACAGCCTTTCTCTGAATATACTGTCAAAAGAGGAAAAAATGCAAGGCTCTCAAGTCCTACATTTCCTATTTCTGGGAGGTTCTGTGATTCTTAGGAGTTTTTAATTCATATTTTAAATTTGGATTAATATTTTAAAATTGGATTAAGAGAGATCTGTAACTGTTCAATATCTAAAAGAACCTGAGGTATTTCTTCTCAGATATACAGAAGCATAGCAAGAAAAGACATCTACATTTAACATGCTTCTTTTATTTTTTTATCTTTAAAAAAATCAGGTTTAGGGCATAAATAAATGCTTACATCAACCTCCATTTCCATCAGCACCCATGGGTAATCCTAGGATGTCTTGGAGATCATATGTGCTAATGGAGAATCTTATTATTTGCTAAATATTTATGGCTATCTAGAAGACAGATAAACAGCACTTACATTTAGCTATAAATGTGCTGTTTAGGCAAAAAAAGAAAACCCAAACTTTAGACTCATTCCCCGGTTACATTCCATTTTGTTGAAGTCACTTACTGCCCACTTTGATTCTACTGATATAGCTTAATTAAAACTGTAAGTCATTTAAGAAATGTGTATTTTGAATACATACAAGCACAAGAAGCATTTTTATTTAGTGAACACATGCAGAAAGCCAGGATGGTCACCAAATAAAGACAAATATTACTTGCAAATGGAAGAAAAGTTGAGATATAAGCACATGAATATGAAAAAGGAGGCAATATGCCCATTTTATATTTGAGAAAAATTTTCAACCTTCATTTTGCACAGTTTTTAAAAAGTATGCTAAAAGTTATTTAATGGACCACTGCTTTTCTATTAATTCATGGGGGGAAGAAGCCCTTGAAGCTAGACCTTTTGAATTGTTTTCAATGGCTATTCTTCATATAAAAAAAATTAACAAAAGACTGATAGATAACTGAGATCATTAATTAAAGGACTAATTTAAACATGTTGGAAAAATAAGAATTTTAGTTTTTGGGGATGGCAGAGAAAAAACTTCTGTAGAAATAAGAGTAATTATTCATAAATTCCATATTTTAAGAGTACCCCTAGAGAACCTAAGATTCATCTGGCCTATCCTTTAGCCACTGTACAAAATGCACACTTTTAATACAAGTTAATACATGACAGAGAACGAAAGAAAGCCAAAAATAAAAAGAAACCAAAACTGAGAAAGCTTTTGCACAGCAAGATTACACGAGGTCTTGGGCAGCTGTATTCACTGGCAGGCTTTGGAAGACCACTTTTTGAAGGTGGTGGTATTAACAATCCAGGTGGTAGTCTAGAGTCAGGAGAACTCCTAGGAGTAAGCGTAATGGAAGAGATATCTAAACAAGGAGGTGAATCCTCATTGTTACACCAGAAAAAAGTAGAGGGTCTTTGAAACATATGTTCATCATTATCACACTTTATGTGCAGCAGCTGAAAAGGAATCACAGAAAGAGAAAACATTCTGAGGAACAGAACGTGGTAACATTAGGGAAAGAAAAAAAGAAACACATTTCATATTTCAAAAAAAGCTTGTCAGCAACATGCTGTTCAGTGCTACAGTTACAAGATACAGAACTTGAAAATACTTCAAAACAAACCATAAGAATATGCCATATTAAGAGGTGACCCAGTACCAGCTGGAACAAAGACAACTTCATCCTTGATCATTACATCAAATAAAATGAAGTCAGACATTTTTCCAATAGTGTGTGTGTGAGAGATGATAAGGAATGTCCAAATCAAACAAGGTATCAGCAATCCCTCACATCTGCACTTGTAAATTAGCAGGTAGGCACAAGTCTGGGGAGAAGAGTTACTGTGCTGGTTAATGCACAGGTCAGACTTTTCTCTAAGTAACTGAGGAAAAATCTACCATTTGAAAGAAAGAACTGAAAGAACAGCTCATTCTTAAACCAAAATCCTCAGAGGACAGATTTGGATCTTAACAGAAAAAAAAGCTTTGGATGTTAATAGAAGGGATTGTACACTTGTGCAGAAAGTTCTTCTGGCCACAGCCAAGGAGAAGGCAGGAATGGCACCTGGGCAGGAGTGTCCTGCCCAAACCCCTGTGACTGGCCCAGGCTGAGGCAGTGGCAGATGAGTGCAGCAGGAATTCTCAAGCTTGCTTTTGCTCCCTTCATAGTGTTACACAATGGATATGTCATATTTATTTCATTAAAAGTCCGCATAACTCAGTAGAGCAGGGTTCAGTCAATTATTGTAAACAATTTTTTTCAGCGTTATGTAGAAAACAAAGTATTTCATATCCTTTTAAAATGAGTCTCAGCTTCTTTCTTCATTTTCTTTACAGATTAACCTGGCTAAGGGGACAGGCAACTAAACGAGTAGTAACTGTGCCATACTTGAGAATATCAAAACAACCCAAAAAATTTCCTACTCAAAACTTGCAATTCAGCATTAAAGGAAAAAAAAAAAAAAAAAAAGCTTTTCATCTCAACTTTAAAAATTTCCATACTGAAATTGTGAAATGGAGGGTCTGGCATGGTAATCAATAAAAAGAAATCAAAAAACCTACAGGAGAGAATTTTGATTATTATTTCACGAGTATAACCGGACTACAGGTAGAAGAGTTGCAGTGCTACTGTGCATTACTGCCATGGAATCCTTGCTGCTATACATAACTATGGGGAAAAAAGCTGTCCTCAGAATAATAAACGCTCAAAGATACTAAATACAGTGTAATTAAGAAAGCCAAATAGTCTCCTGAAATGCAAAACAGCAAAGGATAAATAGTTTTCATAAGAAGGCATGGATGTGACATGAAAAAAAATCACACAGAAAGCAGCAAAATGGACATAGGACACCAAGCAGCAAAGCCATGAGGATGATGAACATATCTCAAATTCAGGCAATGGAAAAATTCAATACAAAACCAGAATATACAGCCCTGGTGTCATCTGAGCCCTGAACTGGAGCAGTCACAGGTCTCACCAGTGACACTTAGGGCACCACACACCATATGGGGTAGGGTAAGCTTCCTACAACAGTTTCGGGAATGCTCCTGCTCAGGAAATGACTTTTCCCTAGGAATTCTTCATTTGCAGAGCAGCACAGAACCCATCAGGTGCTGGGAGTGCTGCTCTGCATCTCACCCAGAAGGACCTGCAAGCTTTCTGCTCACAGCCCTCTGGATCCAAGCAGCCCAAATGCACCACAGGGGCAGGAGAGAAGTGTTTCCCCTGGAATGGACTATATACATGGAAAAAATACAATGGAAAACAGGGACTATCAACAGATGCACAAAGTGCAGGGGGAGAAAGGAAAGGAACAGACCCTTACGCTAAAGAATACAACCTGAAAAGGGTGTAGCTTCTAAAAATTAATACTCTTACAACAAATTATACGGGAAGAAAATATAAAAATAATTAAATTGTCATTTTATATAGCAACTGTGTTTTGTCTGAGGTTCCCACTCATGCCTATAGCAATAATGGCATTAATAATATATGTTCCAATTTGGGCCTCATTCCATTAACATAAGAAAACAACAAGAAATGATATTTCATGAAATTATCACACTAGTTCAGTGAACTTGGTCTCTTTTATGGTTAGATGTAACTATGTGCCAGCAAAGGATACATTTTTGACTCATTTTTCAGTGCTGAAGATGCACTCTTGTGCTGCATCATACTAGAAAATGTAATGGGATTGAGATTTCATTAATCAGGAAATCACTTCAAAATTATTTCTTTTTACAAAGTGTCTCTAGACACTGATTGCAATCTCTGTGTCACATCCACATAGCAATCACCTAAGTGTGAACTAGAATAAATTAGAAAATGGTTTTGTTCCTTGGAACATTTAAATTGGTAATATACAGAACCACCACAGTGGGTAACTGCAGTGATGTTCCAGGGAATGGTGAGCAACCATGAATCGAAAATTATGCATTTAGTCAAGAACCTGCTCATTTCCTGAGATTTGGGACTACTAAGAACACTCACTAATCCATAACTTACTAATTCATAAACTATTCTATAATCATTAGCAGTTTCATTAATTAACTGCTGCATCTTCAGTTCATTTAGTACTTTTTCAGTGACATGAAATATGCCATAGACAATTTCAAGTTCATTTTCTTTAACATCACATATGTAATAGAGTTTTATACCCTCATGAAAAAGTGCTCAAACAACTGAACACAGAATATTATAAATCTAAAAAAGCTGAAGATAGGCAATAAAAAAATAAAAAAAAAAACCAAAAAAACATGTGCATTTGTGCATTTTTCCACTTGGCAATCTTGGTGGAAATGGGAATCAAGTGATATGCATAAACACATTCCAAAATGTGTTTTTGAAATCTGCATACAGTTTCAACATCTATCTTAGGGTTTTCCCATGAGTGTGGTAAAGCTTTCCAATGAGGGTCACTGAGGCAGGTAGCCTATGCTTCTAGGTCACAACAAAACCTTGGAGGGAAGGTCTAATCAATCAGTATCTTTAATGCTCTGCTTAAAACTGCAGGGGTTTTTGCACCACCTCCATGCAGGAGTATCTATTTGTTCCACACTGCTTCTTTGGTAATATTTATGGTGCAAGGAAGAACACTCATCCTTCTGGGGATGCCTCTCCCAACATCTCTTCCTGCTGCCCTCCAGTTCTGCTTGCCCCAGATTTCAGTGGGAACCCTGGCAGCTTTGGGCAGCACTGGCAATGGAAGCAGCAGCAGCAGCAAGTAGGACTTGATGTGAGCCCACTCTGCCAGGGCTGCACTGAGCTCTGGAGGCTGCAGTTACAGCAGCAGCAGCATCCAAAGCCTCCCTGCCATACAAACTGGAGCAGTGTCCCCACAGGCAAACAGTGAGATGAGAATCCAATGGTCCTCACATAATCAAGACCAAATGCAAAAGAGACCAGCGATTAAAGCATTGCCAAGCCACTAAACTAGATGAGAAGTAAACAACAGATACACAAGGCACAGAAACTTTAGCAGTGCATGCAAAGGAGTGAGACAAAGGAAACATTCCATGCCAACATTTCCCATGGCACGTGGAAGCACAGCTCGGGAGGTGAACTAAGGAAACTCTTGGATTGGGATTGCATGTCCTCCACAGAGCCACTCAGGACACCAAAAAAAGCAATAGTTCCTGTTGCACAACACTTCTGCGTTGGCCAACACAGTCATCTGAGGGACTAACTTCTCAAAGTTCGAGGAGGACTGCTCAAAACCATTGACTCAAATGCAGAAAAAATTATCACTAAGCAGTTTATTATTTACTGAGTGTGCTGAGCAAACGTAAATCTAATTAGCTACAATATCCTGAGAGAAAAAGCGTGACGATTGATAATTTGATGTTCAACTTTCACAATATATTTTATGCAAAAGCATTTCATTATACAATCCAGTTTTTTCTCTTTCATTTCCAACTATGATCTCATTGCCTTAATGGCTTCTTTTATAGGTTCAGAAAGAAATTTTATTTTTCCCATAGAGTTTATGAACTGACAGAAAAAGCACCTAAATTAGATTGATGTTGATTTGGCCATATGGCTAGATTTAGAGCAGCTACAGAAAAATTTTCAACATTATATTAATAATAAAGCAAGGAGAGAATCCTGATGGTAATTGTATCCCTCAAAAGCAGAACTTGATTTCTGTCAATGCTTTTCACCCATTTACACACTGCAAAAATGCAAAGGGTAGGTAATTGCATATTCACACCCATTTCACTCTCTCAGTATTATTTGAAAATATATCCTCAAATAAACCCTTAGTTGGCCTGCAAAAAAAACTGCAATACAAGCAAGAATCATCAGAAAAGCAGTTTTAGACTGAATTTCCCTTTTTACATCCCAAACAAGCCTTTAACTTTCACTACTTATAAACTGGATATAGAAAAGTCATCCCTAAATTTTTAAATTATTACTACTTTCAATTTTCCTATGCAAGTGGGTTTTTTTTGTTGTATGCTTTTGCTTTGGATTTTTTTAAGAGAGCAACTGAGGACTCACAATAAATTCCTAATACTCCAATTCACTATTGTAACTTATTGTAATTTAATTAAAACAATTAATAACAGCTCTTTCAGCTGGAAAAATGTTCTCTCTTATGAAATTATCAGCTCAAAATATTTTTGATTCTGTGCTTAAAATGAAGCTTTAAGCTTCCAACTCACTGCTTGCATTTTCTTCTCTTAGACCATGCATGGATTTTTGGATAAGCCATCAATTTGTACACACTTTTATGTGAGGGATCAGAAAATTCAGGTTTTTTAGTATTATGTTTTTCAAAGAAAGCATTCAACACTGGTAGGCAACAATTCAATATGTGAGCACAGGGTCAACTCCTTTTAGAGAAGTAAATCTGTCAGCAAAGCCGCATATTGCAGTCCAGTCTGGCACATCACATTTTGTCTATAGTTTGTGAAATTACAGGCAAAATGTTTTAAAAACATTTTGGAAGTAAAAGAGGATCTGAATTTTAAGTCTTAATAGTATTACATTTGATCCTGAGCAAATGGTTTTATTTCATATTTAGCTACAAACCTATTTTCAGAGACAACAGAAGATAGAAAATTTTATTTCAAATGACAGCCTGGACATATCTACCTAGAACTGAAACATGTTGAAACTTTTTTTTTTTTAAAGGTGCAGTGAACCAGATGCTTAAAAGCATACATTTATTAAGTTATCCATCCACAGGTTAAAGATGCTCTCACATTCTATTTTCTTTTGATACTGAAGTGAAAAAAGGAAATGTAACCTGGTCCTGCTTGTGGGAAAATGATCTGGTAATCAGAAGACTGAGCTGCCAGAAAGATAATTGGAAAAAAAAAAAAAAGTAAACCAAAAAAACCCCAAACCACACAAACAACCAACTATGTCAAGGGTCAGCAATATAATACTAAAAAAAACAAAACGCTGTACTTCAAATTTCCTGAAATGTCTTCCCCCTTCTTCATTCCATTAAAAACTAACAGGAAGATTAATGTGTCTAGAATGATGAAAGACACTGAAATCAATGCACCTCAGAAGCAGGAATAAAGAAATTACAGACTGGCACTGCATGCAAATGGTACCACGGCTTCCCAGTTACTGCCAGGTGGGGAAGGCATTCTGCCCTGGATCGGTATCTGAACAGATAAAGCATGACAGGGACCTCATGTGCTGTCTGTCACAGCAGTGTGTCCCACTACAGGTGCAATAAACTCTAAAAGTCCCTCAGGCTCCTCTCCTGGGGATGGAAAGCACCCTCCCCCTGCCAGCCTGACACTCTGCCTGCTGAGACCCCCGGGTCACTGGGATGGGCTCTGCGGGAGAAGAGGACACAGCCCAGAGTGATGGCAGTGTTTGTATTGCTGTGTTTGGGCACTGTCCCTGCAGCACTCCCTGCTCTGGGAGGGACATCCTTGTTCAATCACGGTGGTTTGCTGCAGTCCCACATCCCTGCTGACTGCCAGGGGCTGCTGTGGCCATGCACTGATCACAACAGCAGGGGCTCAGCCTGTATGACAGCGAAGCCACTTGAGCACATCTGCAAACGTTGAGGGAGCACAAACAGCAAGCAAGCAATCAAATACAAAAAGGAAAGCACAAGGTATGAAAATCCAAGGTACTCTAAGCACAAACAGAAGTAACTTTTAACCATCTGTAGTTGGCTTCTGAAATTGAAGATTTCTTTACAAACTGCTGTGATGCCAGTTAAAGGCACATTCTTTTATCACACTAGGTGTCAAGGATCAAAGCTTAAACTTTCCACTGACTACTAAACAATCCCTTTCCTACACCTCAGCATGCAGAAGAGCTGGACTGCCAGATAAGGAGCTCCAGCCATAAAACATTAAGAAAATAGAAATAAATCAAAATACTTATTATGCCTAAAAAAAGCTTCAGAAAGCTGTTGTATGGCACTGGTATCTCTGCATAATTCAACATATGAAAATGATAAGAATGAACATATGATATGATACGAAAAACGCAAGCAAACTTAAAACTTACAGTTTAATAAATCTGTTCTAAATCACAAGACTGTTTATTTTACATTCACAGCACATAATACCAAGACTATCTGCATGGAAAGAAGCTTTCCCCCATCTACCCACCCTAAGCACCAAAAGTGCTTAGAAAGGGGCTCAAACGAGGTATTATTCTGCATGTTGGATATTCAGCTTCATTTAAGCTATTTTATTTCAGAAAATAATATCAGATCTGAAAAGTTTACTCTGACAAAATAATCATAATATAGATCTATTACTTTAAGTTTGAAGATAGAGCAGCAGCAGTACAGACATTTTTAGTTTAAATTCAGAAGAAATCTCCAATGATTTAGTTTAAAACTAAAGTGACCTTTTTCATTACAGAAATTATATGGAAATAGGGGGAAAAATTTTTACATTATTTTTTCTGATAGGAATTAAGACTTTGCAGAATCATATTAGAAATTACAGTTGATTTGAGTGAAAAGTGTAAAAATTAATTGCAAATTGTAACAGGCAATCAATTGTCTTATGATTTGTTTGTAATTTTCTTCCTTCATACATATTTGTTGCTCACATAGTTGAAAAGGAGATAGGTGTCATCACATTCATTGCTATTCCAGGCACAGTGACTGACAATTCTTTTAATGGATTCAAAAAATATTTATGCTTCTTTTTCTCTGCACTGAAGCCACTTGGCAATCTCACCAGTCCATTCCTTGATTCATTCTCAACCTAGCAGTTGCACTGACATGGAGTTATTCCTACACCAGCACACTTGAGAGCTCTGATTTGCCATCTGCACAAGATCTGGTTCAGAAAGGACCAGCCTGAAAGCTGCCTCTTGGTAAAGCGCCAAAGTCAGTGCTCGGTGGGAACTGCTCTGGGGCTGGAGTTGAGAAAGACCTTTTCCTAAAAACGTGCTTGTTTTTGGTTGGTTGGTTTGCTGGTTTTGTTTAGTTTTAATTTTTGACTGCACAACTGATGGAAGAATCCTGTAAAAGGAAAGGAGCTTAATCCAAACCCCTGCTTGAAGCAGGATCCAATTAGCTGAGGCTGTGGAGGATCATGCTCGGGGAAGATCCAGCATCTCCAAGAGTACAGAGAGCTCCAACCTCTGGGCATCCTGTTCCAACACTCATCCATTTATAGAAATCCTTTGTGTCAGAACGGATACAGATGTTGAACAGGCTCTTCTTAGGTGGCTCTTACTGCAATTTTAAGTATTTGTGACAGGAAATGTTTGGGGCTTTCATTTTAAAGATAAAGGAGTAAATAAAACAATAAAATAAGAGCACAAATTAATAGCCAACAGTGATTATTGAAATGAACTAATCAATATCAATAATTATCAATATTCTATAGTTTTGCTGCAGCAGAACTGCGGTTTAAGCAATATGTTGATTCATTGTACCAATAGTAGTTAACAATAAAACACCATCTAGGGAGAGAGTTTACAAGGGGCCAGCAAATTAACAAATCTTAACTCTATAATACGGAATGCAACATCATTGTCTTAAAAGACACAATAAATCACAAACTACTGGATATTTTGTGGGCATTAATAATAATTTTCCTTATTTTTTTTGCTTGACAAAATGATAAAGTTCTTTAATTTAAATTTAATTTTAAAGAAAATAATTAACTGCAATGGATTCAAGAGCCTACTCATTTGCATTTAAATATACATTGAGTTATTATATTCATAAATAAAAACAAACTGCCATCCCGATTGAAGAAAATAAAAAATGAAAGAATTGACTTACCCGATATTAAATCTAGGATTAAAATTGATTACCTATCACTGAATGCTTCATAAGTGAGAAGACATTCATAATTTAAAATGTTCACTGTTGTGGTTACACAGTATTTATAATTTATGGTGCTCTCTCCTCTAAGTAGATTTCAGTAAAATGAAACGTCAGTCCCTCATGGGAACAATCTGATCAACATAAAGAGTGTACAGACACTACTGAGAAAGTGCCAGCACCACTGCAAATATGCTTTTACACTGCCCACAGTTCTGAACATCCACTTAAGGGGAAATGGTGAACATTCAGAGCAGGAACAAGGCAGTCCAAAATGCATAGCTGAAAAGCAGTTCCTCTTCTAAGATTTTGCCACTCATACATTAAGAAATTGGATTTATTTTCACAGTTGCCTAAAGCTGTACAGATGGAACACGCCTGTAAGGAAAAGGGAATCACTAGGACCAGTCTGCAGTGCAACTTGCATTTTTGGAGGCCCTGCCTGGGTGTCAGGAAGTGCCAGGCAGCAATTTAAACAAGCTTCTGTCCTGACCATCCACAGGAACTGCAGAGCAGTTGGGATTTCCAGCCAGGAACCCACCCTTGCTCCTCCTTCCCTACAGCCCAGCAGTTCTAATGACTCCTTGGCAGGCAGATTGTCAGTCACAGGTGCCCATGTGCTTGTGACAAAGCTGAGGAGCTCCCAAGCAGCATTTAGGGAGCAGATCCTTTCAGTGCAGAATGGCTATTCACCATCAGCTGGCACATTCAGATCTCTATTGAGAGAGCATTTACTGTCCTTAGGCAGCAACAAATAGGTATGGAAGGGCCACAGCTGGAGAGACTGCAATTTGCACTTCTGCTGGCTTGTCACAATGTTAGTTCAACACTGCCCTTCAACAGACATGCTACTTGATCACTGCATGTTAATGGCAGTCTCTGGGAACAGCAGGGCTGCTCATCATGATCATAAAGGGATTATAAATACAGAGTGACTTCAGACACAAGAGTTATGTCATGTACTTACTGGAGACGCGTGTACTTGTGTTATTCTTAACTGGTTTTCCAAATCTTGAACTTTATTTTTCAGTTCTGCATTTTCAGTTTCTAATTCTTGAATCTACAAAGCAAGTGGTTATTCAACAGCTATTGGGATAGTCATGGATTTCAACAACAGCATCCACTGAGCATAACCATCAGAGGTCTGGTGATTTAGAATCAAGGTTTAACTGACTATCTTAGTACAAAACATAATTCTGTTTCAGTATCCTCCATATTTCCACCTTGTATTTTAGTGTCCTTGCAGGACAGCAAAACATAAAATAATTTTTAACACATCTTTTTGTGGTCTTTTTTTTTTTTTTTTCCTTAGTAATCTGAGAATAATGCTGGAAATTATGCTTCCATAAAAAGCAGATAATACAAATACAGCAGAAAGTACTTTTATCTCTTAAAAAGAACAATATAGTTTAGAACTTACTCTTTTCTGTAAACCTGCAATTTGTTTCCTTGTTTCAACATCTTTTCCTCCGGATTCCAGAAATTTCCTGTAAGCTAAGTCAAACGCTTGACCAATTGTTAAAGTTATCTCTTCTGCCTTTACATAAAACATAAGACTGAAATTAGTAAATTAGGAATATTTGCTGGAGCTCCTTTCATTTCAGAAGATCACAAAATACTTTATATCATGTGACATATCCAAAGGCTTTGCTCCATCCACCATGAAGCCAACACTACAAAGGAGCATGACAAGCACCCTTTAGCAAAATACCTTGGCAAAATGCTATGAAAGAATGTAAAATCACTTTGGACAAAGAAAGGGGACTGGGCAGTACAAATCATGTCTTCCATTTCCATAAACACAGACACCATACTGCACAATGGCTTCTCCTGGTGATTTCTGAAGCAAATACAGCTGTTCAATCATTAAATAAGGTCTTTCAGATTTAATGAAATAATGTTTTCATGCCAATGGATTTTTTGACCCCTATGGGTTTTAAACCTGAATTTCAACACCTATTTCTGTGAGTACTATAAAAGCTCACTCAGGATAGCACAGACAAGTATTTATCTGTCCAATTAATTCCAACCACATATATCCAGAAAAAAAAAAATCTGCAGAAATTGCATTTGTATGTACACAGTACAACAATTTACTAGTTCTATGCTGATTTAGAGCCTATGTTATGATGTGTTTTTACAGTCAATGCAGAATATCTATGTGAAAAATGATGGGGGTAAAATAAGCCTACAGGAAGCTGATGGAGGACACCAAGGTTTCAGAAACAAGTGATGCCAAAGCAGGACCAATAAAAGGTGAACATATGGATACACCAATTGCTTAGAACTTTAGCAGAGGAAGTAAATACAGTTATTCTGTCTTGGACACCAGAGAATGTCAGTGCTTGGTGCAATGAGCTGTCTGAGAGTGCTTTGAGGTGTTAAATTTGAGAGATGTGGTAGGGAGAGGGGTGGACAAAGAAGGGAGAACCTTGCTTTGATAAAATAATTAAAAAAACCCAAAAAACAAACAACATACAAAACCCCCAACACTAAAACCAGAGACAGACACATCAGCAGAAAAGCCTGCAAGGGTATCTCAGCCCTGGAGTTGCAGTAATCTCTGCAAACAGCTGTGCAAACATCTCAAGCCTGGTGGGATGGAGCCTGTTCTCTGAGAGTACTGCAGATGCTTCCCCCAGGATGCTGAGCTGGGCAGTAACAGAAATCATCCCAGAAAACTACCTCAGATCACCAAAGAAAGAGACTCTTCCTTAACTTAATGCATCTAAGTTGCAGGACACTACACTGCCATGAAAAATTGAGTCCCAGCTGAAAGGCAGGCTGTTTATTATTAACCACTCCCACCTCATTTCAAGGCAGAGCCATGAGCAGCCCAGTGACCTCGAGCCCTGCAGAGCACCCCGTGTACTTACACACTTCTCACTGTCAAACACATAGCACAGGTGCTTATTTGATTCTGAGTCTTTGCATATGAAAGTAAATATTCTCTTGTCAGTTTTGTCATCGGCACAAAAGGATATCCTGTGGAGCTGACAGTTGTGCTGGACCTCCTGCAAACACACAAAAGTAGCTGTTAAGGAATGACTGCATTCACTCAGGATAAAGACACACAAAGGAAAGCTCTGGATTTCCTCACAAGAGCAGGCAAGCTGCAGTAGTGTTTTTGAATGTCTCAGTGTACGCCAGAGCACCCAGAAATGGACTCAAAGTGTAACAGAAGTTAAGAAACTCATCGCTGAAAAACACGCTCCTGTTTTTACTGAATGTAAACAGGAAGTTTTTATTTGGACAGCATTTATGTGGAAGTGTTTATTTGGACAGTAATTTCGGTTCTAGAAAATTGATTTTACTGTTGCCTTGCATCCCTCTGCAAGTTATTTAAGGCCTGATTATGTAAAATAATCTGTTCTTTTTCCAGGTGAACAACATCTTTAAATTTCATCATCTCCCAGGGTTTTTTTAAAATGGATTTACTGAAATGAGTCCTTACATTGCTACATTAAATATAGAAAACAGAAATAAAATGACTTTGCTAACTAAACAAAGAGAAATAAATTGGACATACAAATAGTTGTTTACTTGAGGTATCATGTAAGCAGCTTTTAAGCATTATTTTTATATTTTTTGCTACTGTATTTAATTTTCCATTAAAAGTAAGTTCAACTACTTAACAAATTGCAATGGCAATGCTCTTCAGCTGCAAGAGCTTGACTAGACTGAATTAAGCTATCTCAACTATTTTTTTTGTTGTTTTTGTTCAACAAGTCTCTTCTTGGTATTTTATTTTATTTGGCTTATTACATGGGAAAGCAGTATTTGCTTTAAAGGAAAATATGTTGTCTAGATGTGAACTATTATCTATTAAAAAAAGAAAGTCTCTGCAGCACTGGGGTTCCCAGCTTGCTGTAAGGCCATAAACACACAGCCACATAGACAAAAAATGCACCCTACAGGCAATCTTTTCCCCTTGTCCCAAGTGAGTTCATTTTCTCAGTCTTTACAGCTGTTCTGACTCATTATTCTATTTCTCCCATGTCCCAAAATCTCTGTCCTGTGGCAGCTCTTTAACACACAGAAATAATAACTTGTGCTTGCCCTGGCACTATGAGGTTTACAGATCCATATAATTATTTTATATCATTTAAGGACAGAGCCACTTTTCTGTAATCCTTTTTTTTGAGTGCCAAGTATAGAATTAGGTCCTGATACATGAGCTGGCTTCTTGTTCCTACTGCCATTAATAGTCACTATGTGACTAAAACTCAATATTCCTCTGTAACATCCAGAAGTGCTTTGTTTCAAACACACACTGCAAGAAAGACTTTAATTAGTGCTGATAACATTAAATTGAATTTCCTAAAGCATTTATAACCTGTGCAAAAAGAAGGAAAACTCGATTGATATTACATGCAGCTACAAGAGACTAAGTGGGGGAGATAAAAAGACTGCTCACAGTTGATTACTACTTGAATTGTAATAACAACATTGCTAAGAGATTAGAATGTTCCTACTCCTGCAGGAACATATATCCCACAGCTTTCTGTTAATCTCTGCAGGAAGGCTAAGATCTTCTGGCATTTCAAACTGTTATTTTGAAACAGTTTTTGCCAGGATATGGGGTTTAGCACCCGTCTGCCCTACGGCATAAGGGAGATGCAAAAACTCCAATTAAAGTTGATATGGATATTTCTAGCCCCCTCTGCTAATGTATGAACTGTTAAGATCTGGCTGTGTAAAAAGTCTGAAGCAAAAATGGACTACAAGCATCTGTAGCATTGAACTACAGCTGCCATTTGAAAAAAAGCACTGCCACTGCCTCAATGCAGCAATTACTCCACAATTAAGAAGCAGGAACAAAAGACTCTACCAAATTCAATATCCAACATATATATGGAAAGGGTTTTATCACATAAAGCGTTAACATGTATTTAGCTCATTGTTTTCATCTTCTTCAAAGATTAAGAAACCTGCTGTGAAAGCATGAAGAAAATGGAATGCCACATTAGCTACAATGTGCCTTCAGGACTATCATGTACCTTCCTGGGAAGATGTCACCCGTGGTATTTTACAAGATTTTTCCATCAAAAGAATGGCTTTTGTCATAATACTTCAAAAAATACAAAACAATAAAAATCTTAAAACCAGTGAAAACAAATATTTACTAGTTTAGCATGAAAAAACCCATGTAAGTTTCTTACCTTTGTTTTTGGATCTAGAATTTTTACACCATAGATTGAGATTTGTAACTCAACTTTGGGTGTCTTTTGGCCTTCAGATTTCTTGATATGCCTTGCAAACTGAAACACAAAAAACACAACAGCAATCTCATTAATAGTAAGTTTATGTGTTTTTATTAATTCTCATTTTCTTTCAACTCCCTCCACCTGAAGTTGTTTCCTTCCTTCTTCAATAAGCTTCCCATAAACAACACCGACTAGTCCAAGAGTTTCAGTTGGGCACAAACCAGAATTTCTAACTGCACACTATAGAATGCTCCTAAAATTCAAGAAAAAGTATTTTAAAATTACTTAGCATGTTCCCCGGAAACTTTTATCTGCTTTTTATGCACTTAATTGAAGCTTTTGCATGAAATTTCTCTAAGAGTAGTTTTCATTTTAGCAGCTGCCTGGTTGTTGAACAAGGCACATTGTTGTGTTTTCCACACCCCACTATTTCTAAACTCACTTCTATACTCATGCATGGAGGGTACTTCGAGATGTTCCCTTAAGATAATCCATCAGTTGTTTTAAACAGGGCCAGCTTGAAAGCACTACAGTTGTCAACACCTAAGAAGAGCTTGATCTATTTTATTCTCAGAATTTATCTGCCTGCAGCCCACTAGGTGATGGTTAGACAGCACTTCATATGACTAGGTTGGGTGATAGGTCCTATCCAATACATTTTCCATCCTTTTGTATCTCCTTTTCTTGACTTACCTTTCTCTCATGAACACTGCCTATAAAATCAGCACAGTATCCCAAATTTGCTCCTGCATGAGAGTTAAGAAAGGCCCTAAATCTGGGTACCTTTGCAAATTTGTGTGATTGCTCCGTATTTTGCTCTGTTACCAGAGCAAGATGTTGCCCTTTTACTCTCAAGTCTTTGGCAGCCTGGAATAGCATTTTCAAATGCATAAATAAAGGATGATGATCCAACTAAAGGCCAAAAGTTGGAGTCTTTGCTTCAGAGCTCTATGTTTGAACATATGATCCTCAACATTCCCATTCAAGAATAAACTGGGTGTGTAATTCCCTATCAGTACCAATACTCTGCATCAGAACTCAGTGTGGACAATGGCTTTTAGTGCCATCAAGAATCTAGGGTGGCACCAAGGGTGCTGTCCTATCAGCCCTGGAACACACCAGCCTGAATTGCCTTGTGACTGTGAAGTGCTTGGCTGTAGCCAACTGACACCTCTCTCATGAATCCTTAAAAATTCTGATTAAAATTATTCATCTAAGTGATAGCTCAGGGTTTTGCTCTTTCCAGCTTGGAAAATCGTCCCATAACACAAGTGCTTTACACCAAGATGACTGTCAATCTCTTTTATTTCATTTTGCTTACAGGTAGCTTCACTCATGGCAAATTATTAACTAGTTTAGAGAACCACCCTAAAAGCACAAAATAAACCTGCTTTTCCCTTCCTCCCAATTTCATTCCTCATCTTGAATGCATACTTATTAGACTTCCAATAGCTAAATATTAATTTATAATTAATCCTATTAACTTGACACAGTCACAGGACTTACCCAGACACTTCATTGCTAATTAATGAACCCCAACAGCTGATAAGTATCACACACTTGGTAAAACAAATAGCACCCTCCCACCCCAAAACCCCAAACAACAATCCCCCATCCACAGCACTCTGTGCTATACTCAAAAACAACTCTTAATTAAAATTACCTATTTTGCATTTCAGCATCTATAACTGCTACAGTCACTGGACAATATTTTATAAAGGTGCATTTATATATTTTATATGTATATTTTATACAGGATTACTTACTAGTGAAAACCAATTCGTTGAGAGTAAAGAAAACAATTTCCAGTTCTTCAGCATCAAGCATATGCCTCTTGCAACACATCCTTTTCCCAATCACATATTTAACTTCAAGCCCGTGTCTTGCTATATACACTTTTAATACACATTAATCCCTGTATTTTTTATTAAGGTGTGGTATTCCAGATGCATCTTTTAATTTTTTAAAAGACATTTTAGAGAACAAAAAATTTCAAAAATCGTAATTACTGCTTTACAGAATTTTGGCCAATGACATCTGTTGACTTCAAATGACAATTAAAATTCACTGCAGAGAAAAAATATATTTTATTTAATAAAAATCACTCATTAAACCACACAAAATCTATCCTAGATTTTATACTGCAAATTTAGCCTTCTAAGTCTGTGCTTAAAGAGGAATAAGACAGGGCAACCACTGCTTTATTAGTGCAGATTTTTTTATCCTAGACGAATATAAAACTTAAAAGTGTCTTTAGATAATTTTCAGATCATGCATTTATTCATTAGCTGCACTCCACCAGCTTTCCTCTCTGATTTGCAATTTCCTGATGTCCGTTCATCGGGTGGGACTTCAAGGACATGTGTGATCCCTTTTCTCAGTAGTCTTCACTTTGCCAGGTTAAATGGAATCACTACAAAATCCAAAGATCACCTGGACAGTTTGGACATCTCAATTCCCAAAGGTGCCCAGAAAGACACCCATGGAACAGATAATCCTGGGACACAACTCAGCTTGAAACAGCCTGGAACTTGAACAAATCCCAACCTTTTGGAAATGTCCCTTTGCAAACAAACCATGCACAAATATTTCTGTGCAGTAGTGAAGAGAAAGCACAAATAATATTTGATTTTACTGCATTAAACTCATGGTATGTATTGAGAATGATGATGGAATGCTTGATTTTCGAACAGCAATCATCTCAGAGTCTCAAACAACAGCTACAAGATGAAAAAGTTGTAGTTTTTGAAGAAAAGAAGTTTTAAAGAAAAAAGTTTTAAAGCAAGCAATGTGAGTAACTTGCACAAGGTTTTAGAACAGCTGGCCAAAGCTTGCTCCAAGTAGTCAAGAAGACTTACAACACTGAGGAAGTTCCAGAAGGCAGTTCTGCGCCAATTCTAAAAAAAGGGTGAACAAACTGACCCTACCACGTCTCCACTCTCAAAAAGCACAAATCCAGTTCAAGAACTAGAGAATTCAAGTGAGATGAAATTAATGATGACCAATATTTTACAAAAAATGCAGCTTGTCCAAGTAGACAAAGCATCTGCATTTTGTATGCCATTTTATTTAAGAAAGTGAAGCAATAGAAAGAAAGTATGAGTTAAGTTAGTTACATTAGTCTCCAGATGTAGTTATAAACAGGAAATTGTCATTGGGAAGATATGTTTCTAATGTATTCCAGCAGGGTTTATTTCTGAAGCATGACATTATTGAACAATGACCAGGAGAAAAGTAATTACTGATAAAATCTGCAGGCAGAAAAAAGAAAAGGGGAAAAAAGGGGAGAAAACTAACTAATGATGTGAAATCTCAAATGGTTACAGAGGAAGCCTGCAGAGCACAAAGACTGATGAAGGGGCAAAAAACAGAGAGAACCCTCATCAATCAGAACACCACAGACTGGTATCCCAACAGAGCCCGTTGTTTTCCTACAAGCAACCCTGCAAATCCCACAAATGGCAACAAACTTTGTTTCTTGGGTACTCTGTGAGGATGGAAGAATGAAGTCTTGGTAACATGGTAAGACTTCCACTAACTGAGGACCTTCCCATGAAACCAAAACTGGGAGGGTATTTCAAAGAGATACTTAATTAAGATGACATCAGTGGCTGCAGTGCATCAGCTGCCTGTGAGAAAACATTCAAATGTTATCTGCTGAGGGTTTCAAATGCAGAAGTATGTTGACAAAACAGAGAAAAAATTCACAGGAGATTTACCAAAGTTACCAGAGGGCTGGAAAACCCAGTTTAAGAAATTCCATAAAATCAAGACCAGGCCAATGGTGAAAGAAACCAATCACAAAAGAACCTCTTTCATACAGACATCCAGACAAATGAGTTTTTTAATCAAAGGCTTAC
Organism: Alethe diademata; assembly: GCA_025584955.1. Classification (NCBI taxonomy): domain Eukaryota; kingdom Metazoa; phylum Chordata; class Aves; order Passeriformes; family Muscicapidae; genus Alethe; species Alethe diademata. The sequence continues at coordinate 6,689,737 of JANRMJ010000107.1, read as the reverse complement.
TGGGTGCAGACAGTGAACAGCACACAAAGATTAATTCAGAAAATCTGTGGCAGTTCCTTTCTTGGCATTTTCCTGCCCAGTGTCGTGTGCAATAACAGATAACACACAGATACTGATCAGCAATTTCTTTTATATCTGACATTTTCCAGAATGCCACATTCAGCCACCTCCCAAACTCGTGCAGAGTTGGAACAGCACATCCCACCACTGAGTCAGGTATCAAGAATTTACTATTTTATTTATTTCTAAGTCACTTCTACCTAAAGAAGGGACCAAGGGACCTCTGGAGCTGGGAGATGTACAAACATCATATTTTCCTATCAGCACACATTTGAAACAAAGTAATATTTCTATCTCACACTGTAACAAGATTATTTAAGAGAGTAAAAATCTGTAGCCTCCCATTGGCATCAAAATGGAAAATTATATAAAATTATAATGAATCACAACATGGATTGGGAAGAGACACAACAGGCCAAATTCTTAAACTGTGAGTTTATACATATAAACTTTCTCATCCACAAATCCCAGGTTTGGTCCAGCTCAGTGGGATGGGCTACTTTGTGTTCAACTGCTTCAGAATTAACATTATATTTTCATTGCATTTTTAGGGAAATGAACAGATACAAATAAACCTATTTTCTGCAGTTTAACTTAGCTTGAAAGATAAAGAAAAAATACCTGTATATTTTGTAATTTATCACAGCAGCAGGGGAAAATGCATACTCTAAGAGTCTTACTAAAATTAAGTTTGATGTGTTTAAGCACCAAGGCTTAGCAAACCACAATCAGCAAAAACACCATGAGAAAAAAAAGAACAAACAAACATGTTTCAAGACAGCCAGAAACTGGAGCTAAAGAATTAAGTGTTAAGACTAACTATCTCTATATATCTATAAATCAATTTAAGCCATGCAATCAAAACAATGTGCTTCTCTTTAATATTTATACCTCCCTGCGTGATTCAAGATTTAATTAAAAATAGTTGAGACATCAAAAGGAAGATGGTCCTGCAATTTGGATGCTAGTCTTCATCCCAAAGAAGAGAGGTTCTACTCTTTCATTTAATGCAGACGACCAGTAACAAATCAGACATTGCACTTCACAACCTAAAAGAGCCCTGGTTTAGGGCAAGGTCGTTGGATAAGCTGGGAAACAGCTTTGTAACCTGTCTTGGAGAAGATGCTTGTCCTCCTTTTTTTCATTACAACATTCATCATAAGGAAACATGTCTGGAAAAAACCCAGCAGGCCCCATTTTTTCTTTTTGCAGTGCCCTAATGTCATCTAATTGGCCATGTTATGGTCCAAACTCTCATGGACATTTGATGTGGGCATGATGAAATTATGGCCTCTGAAAAATAGCTGTCATGAGGAGGAAAAGGGTGAAAAGGCCACTGATATGTAAAATTCAATCTCTCAGTAATCATATGGGTAGGGAAAAAGCCATCCAGAAGTGTATTTCTATGGAATAGGTTGTATTTCATTTTCCAGACACACAGAGGACTAAGGCTATCCATTTATTAACCACAATATAGTACAGTCTTTTTTCCATCTCTCACTTACTGACCGATTTTTTGTGCTTTGTTTTATTTCGGGTGGGATGCTTTGTTGTTGATGTTTTGAAAACTTTTGGTTATTTTGTCTGGTGGCTTGGATTTTTGGGGATTTGTTGGGGGTTTTTTATTTTTATTTTTTTTTCCTGTGTGGTTGGTTGGGAGTTTTTTTTTGGGGGGAGGGGGGAGGCAAGGTTTAATTTTAGGTTTTTTGAGAGGCAAGGTAAACAGGTATTTTCTTATTCAGCTTTTTTCATCTGTCTTGGTCTTCAGGATATCCTTGACTGGTCCTGAACCACAAATTCCACTTTCTGCAATACTTCAAAGAGAGCAGTCATGGCTGGAAGGCTTGGCTGCAAATCGCTTTATCTCAACATTAAAAGCTTCTCTGTACTCCACCCTCCTCTGTCCTTTCAAGAACAAATGAAACTGAGCTTTAACACAGAAGGGAGCTCAGAACAATATCCAGGGATGGTCCTTTAAGGGCAGCAGCAGGACAGCATCTCTGCATGTGTGGAAGCGTGTGAACGAGCCCTCTTCACTTTGTGTATCCTTAGAGGTCAAGGACATGATGAAAATTCCAAGTTGTTTCAAAGTGATTCATTCTATTTGCATTTTGTCTGGTCATCTCCACTTACAGGATAATGAACTGAAAGCTGGGTAAGCGAGCAGCATTAAGTTTGGCCCTGACAAAAACATCCCTTGGAAGACTGTAGAAGAAACAGCCCAAAACTCAGGTGTTTATTCTGGTTTCTCCCTAACACTCCTCCATGCAGCTTTCTTACCACTGCTCTGGTTATGCTGCTCTTTCTACCTGCTCCCACCTCTGGCAACCCTTCTAACACTTTATAAGGAGGATCAAATTAATTCTTACAGTCTGGTCGACAAGTTACAAACTTCATTAATCAAGGAAAGTAATCATTTCACTTAATAAAATAAAGTGTGATTTGACAATATGTCATTTGAGTACCATAGGCATGTTTGGATACAGCATCTGCGTGTCATGTGCTTTAGTTTTTGTTTCATTCTAGAAATAAGTTTGATTAGAAAACTTGAAGGAAAACATGGTTTTTAATAAAATTATGATAATAGCTCACCTTATCTTACAAATAAATAAACACATGGTAAAACATGAGTGTTCAAGTTTCTTCTTTCTCCTGCAGTAAATCTCCAAGCACTTGGAAAACACAAGGGGAAATCCCACCTAGACAAAACCACTGGAGAAGCCTCTAGAAAAATTAATCACAGTTGCTTGAAGAAAACTATCTTCTAATTGCAACTCCCAATTGCAATTCCCAGAAAAACTGTCGAGCAAATATAAAAGTTGTATTTGGGATAAGAGTAGAACAAAGCCGCAAAAAAAAGTTTGTCCAAGATATTTTGTGTTTCTGTAGAACATCAGCTCCATCTGCTGGGAAAAACCAGTTTGTGGAATGGCAGCTGCAGTTCCTGTGCTGGGCAACCCAAATCTTTGTGCTGAGTTACAGGCTTTTAATTTAGAGAAGTAAACAGTTGTATATCAAATCTTGACTCTGATAGTTTGGTGACATGAGGGCTTAAAGAAAAATGCTTTGTGGTGGCTGTGTTTCATGGTCTGTATATCACTGGAAGCACGTGACTTCAAAAGCTCATTAGAGTGATGTGTGTCACTTGTAAAAATAGCTCTAAACATTAGGAAAGTGTCAGTTGTTTTTCTGCTAGCTACTAATTTTAATTAAAACCAAATTATGATTAATAACATTGCAATTAAAAGCAATCCAGAAAATTAAAAAATATAAATATGGCATCAGAAGCTACATGATCTTCTAAAAACTATACTACCCCAAACCACTTTATATTTCTTCAATATTTCTTTCACTACAAAATTAGTTTTTCAAGCTGTTTTAATTGCTTAAAAATTTTCAATTAGCATTTTCTAAAAACAAGCTACAGATGTGTGCTTAGGAAAAAAAATCCAGTACCTCCAGGCTTCTCTTCAAAGACTACAGATGCAAAAAGTCAGTTAGTCTTCAAATGAGTATTCAATTAATTGGGGATTGTTTCAAACATAAAAGTGTTTTCATTGCTCTCTGAATTCTGTTCCAAGATTTTTCAAGTCCTTCCGAAAGCCATCTTTATTTACTTTGGAAGTTCCCTAATAAAATTGTGATTATGTAAGATCACATGCAATACTTGATATCTAAGCTCCAAAATTCCAAACTTGAAGAAAATAATGTAATTCTAGCAGCAACTATTCAGACTTCTATGTCCAAGGGTGTTTACTTAAGGAATGTGTGTACAAAGTTAGAGCAGGTACCTACCTACTCCAGTGACACCATAAACACGTTCACAACATTTCTGGCTCTGCCCACACTTCTGAGAGCAGTTATTTGAAATCCTTTTTGGAGCCACTCTCAGTGGAAAATACTTCCATGTGTGAAATCACAGAACTCAACCCACCCAAAGCCTCCTCCAGTGATCAGTGCAAGCCCAGGCCAGCCTGAGGTTCCGCCAGTGAGACAGAGACACTCAGCATTTGGTTTACACAAGAGTCCAATAAAACACCACTAAACAGAAGCAAAGCTGCTCCCCAGCAAGATACCACTGTAACAGATTTCTGCACAGAACTGACTTTGCTAGGGGTACTGGAATTTTATAAAGACAAACTACACAAAGTGCACAAACCCAAACATTTTGTTTCCACTGATAGAACACTGCAATGCTTAAAAAAGGCTCAAAACTTTGCCTAAAACATTTGAAAATATCTAGGCAATAATGACTCTCACTAACTGCAGCACAATAAAGTCTTCTTGGCACAAAACACTCTAAGAATCAACTAAATGAATCTTTAAAGGCAGCTGTACTATTTTGGCAGAGTGAAAACAAGAGCAAACAATGTGTTTCAATACCTTAATAAGGTTACTGATCCATCTCATAAAGATGGCTTTCTCAAGGGAAAACTGAGCCTTAAAAGTTGAGCTACATGAGTAACCTCATATTTTCTTTCTGCATTTCTTTAGTATGGTAATAACACAATTTTTTCAATATTGACTCCCCACACTGCCTGCCCATTTCCAAGGAACTTGTTAAAATGAATAATGAAAAGCCTGTGAAAAAGTTATTAAAAATGGAATAGTGGGGAGAAAGATTTCTACATCTAAATAAACTGAAGGGCCAATAGCTCAGAGCAGCCAAGCATGAAACAGTGCAATTCCACAGGAACAAGGCAGTGGATTGGACTGGAGCAATCAGCATTCCCTGCCCCAGCTCAGTGTCTGAAGAGCTCTGAGCTCACCAGCTCTCTCTCAGCAGGCAGGGCAAAGCCACGTTAACTGAAAACAATCCTCAACAAGTCATTGCACTCAGATATTTTTAGCTGTCCACCAAGTCCCTTGGTGCCCAAGCACACGTAACCAAGTGGAAATTGCAGAAGTCTGATTTTCTCAGCCATAGGTGGGGATGGCAGCTAAACAAATTCTTGCTACCTCAGTTGGTATTAATGAAGCCTTAAAGAAACCCCAAAAAGAAGCACTAACCATTGAAGTACATTAACTTTGTAAATATTTCTGAATAATTGCATAATATGTAAGACAACTAAATATTGTACATAGCAGAACACCTGACCATACAGACATAATAAAGAAGAGCCTACACACTAAAGAGACTAGTAAAAGCAACTACTTGTAGACTCAGTGAATTCAGCAAGAAAACCTAGGTGAAAAAAGATTAAGAGTACATTCCATTTGGGTTTCATTAAAAATTCTTACCTTTAATTTTCTAACAGCATCCCTTACAACTTCTGTGCCTTTGGGCTGCTCCACTTCTGTACTGCCTAGAAACTGAAAAGATGAGCAAGTTATGCATTTAAAGGCCTAATCAACTTGAGTAATCTTATTTTCCAACTACTTTCAAATAGCATTTTGGAAAGGCAATTGTTTCAGTAGTCAATAAATAAAAAACCTTCACATAGCTATTTCTAATCAAGAAAATAACAAGAATTTGTGGAAATTCTGTACTAAGCATTAGCATTATCAAAATTGACTTAAAAAAAATCCTATACAAATCTGTGAATTAAAGGTTCAAGTACCTTTTTCCACAGGGAAATTACCACTTTGTTAATAACTCTTTTTCAAAAACAATGGAAAAAGGCGTACAAAAGACAGGTGGAAGACACTTCCCATGAATTGCCACAAACCAATCATTTGGACTATGTCACTAAAACATTCATACAAAATGTAAGATACATGAAAAGATCTGATTTTCCTCTCAGAGCTACTTGGTATAGTAACATCATAAATTTAAAGAAACTAGACTCCAGCTAATGCAAAACAAGAGTCATATTAAAGTAGTTTCTATTACAATTCATATTTTTACCAAGTAAGGTTTCAATAAAAACCAAATATAGCTTTTTATATATAAAGCATAATATTACATAGGGATGTTATTTCTTTATTTTTACACTGAAATGCTTTTATTTTCTGTACAGTCACACTTGCCTTTACTGCACTGTTAGAAAAGGTATGGCAATCCTGCCTGAAACCCATCTGTGTAATACATACTACTTGATTTTCTATTGCCCAATTTTCAGATTGAATTAGTCACACCATGTACATTCTGAAATAATGCTAGGAAAAAAAAAACCTCCCTTTTTTCCCAAAGTACAGTTTTCTGTGTACCATGCCACACAGAGGCGTGTACAATTTTTAAGTCCCAGCCATTTCAAAAGGAATTTAAATTTGCCAAGATATAGACAATTTAAACAGATTAACTCTAAAGTGTTTAGTTCTATGAAACCTTCCAAACATGTTCAGTGTAGTCAGTGCACTCAAGGTGCTCCTGCAAAGAAACTGTGCAGCTCCACCAGTAATGAAGCCTCATTAGACATTTGCTGCTGCCTCTGAAATAAGATGTGCCACCCTGAAAACCACGGTGTGTAACATCAAAACACCACACATATCTACTGGCAATATTCTCTACTACTACAATTCTCCAGCCAGGAGCCCAAGTGTTTGGAATAACAGAGCAGAAGGCTCTGCTACTGATTGATGTTTTTCATGCAACATCTCTGATGAATTTACACTGAGGGGGTGATCTTGCCTGGAAAAGTGATAGTTGCACAAAATGCATGTAGAGAAGGAAGAATGATTCTTGGACATGATGGACACTGCATGTAACAGAGACAGAAAGGGAAAGATGAATACACGTGAACAAAAAAACCCAAACCAGTAGGTAAGATCAGATGAGAGTCTAAGAGGAAGGTTGAAACACCAGCATTACCAGGTATCTGCACACAAGCGTACTTATATGCACCACACCTGGCAGAACACAGGAGGCAGAAGAATAATTGCTGTAAGTCTGTGAGCAGCTCAAAGTATGTGACACACAGAGCAGGAATCCTGCAGAAACACAGGAAACAAGAGCTGCAGGTGTGGACAAGGCTCAGTGAGCAGAGCACAGGTCAGTGCTGCCCATGGAGAAGCTGCCAGCTGAGACAGATGCCTCATCCATGGCTGTTTCCTAATCCTGCTGCTGTTTTCAAACTGGCAGTACCAGTATCAGTGCAAGCAGCCCAGTATTCTAAACACAGATTTAGGGCCAGGCCTCAGGTGGAACTGGGTCATGCACACAACAAGATGCTCCAGGTTATGCTGCCTTGCCCTGCAACTGCTTCTCCAGAAGGGACAGGGCTGCTCTACATCTTTTATTTAATTACTTCCATCCAGATGGCCGAGCTCTGATAAAGCTTAGAAAGAGTCATTTCCCCATAACTCTCCTCCTAGCTGTCTTCTCTGCTTCACAGTCCAAGAAGGATGAAGGTATCTTTGCTGTACACAGTAAATCCCAGCAGCAGACCAATCTTTCCACAAACAGTATCTTCCACAAATACAGTCTTCCCAGAGGCTTGTACCTCATGCTAATTCACATTACTGCCTCAGAAAATGTAAGTATCAAATTAAGCTTCTGCCACAGCTGGGGAGTCTGTTAAATGTCACTGAATTTTAAAGCTCATAGTAATGTTCCCCAAACCAGAAATTACCATTTATGATCATAGAGGGGAGGGAGAAGTAGATTTCTAAACAGAAAGATAAACTGCAGAAAGCACTTTAAAAGACTGACAAAACCTGAAGAAAAACTCATTGTGTTTGCTCAGTAAGTTACAAAAGAAATAAACAACCAAGACTCAGAGAATACAGAAACACCATGAGCCTTATATCAGCATTTATGGAACATAACACACCAGAATTCCATAAGCCATTGACTCTCTTCCAGATGAGTGTTGGTTTTGACATTAAGCATCCCTACTGCAATTTCTATTGCTCTCAGCAGTTTTGAACTGAATGTGGAATTTAAGCTTGTGCATAATAAACTATTAAGCATAGGAAAATATAGTAAGATATTTAATGCAGATATACAAAGAAGATTTGTAGTTTTAAGTACTAATACCAAGAAAAATTACAAGGCTATACTATGGATTGCACTGTTTGTCCCGGTTACTAACTCTTAATTGCAATTGCACTTTTTTAAAATTCAGGTGTGTTCAAATTGCTTACACATTTCATACTTGACCTCCCTTGTTAATTTCTTGGTAAGAGTAATAAAAAGAAAACCAGCAATTAAAGGGAGATATTCTGAACATTTGTATTAATTGGACTGTTCTGTTTGGGGAAAAATATAGACAGAATTTCAGACCAAGACAGGTTTGTAACAAAAGAATGACTATGCAATAAAGGCTTAACAAACAGCTAATGTTTTAATGGGAGGTTTTTTATTGCTTGCTTTTTCATCTGCTCTGTACCTTTTCCATCTCATCTATCATCACTTTCAGTTTAATATTAGGTACCAATTACTGTGGTATTACTCATGATAGCAAAGCCAAGCAAACAGATGTATTTGCAAAGCTGGGGCTTCAGCTGCCAAGGTCACCGTGCCATTTGTACAATCCCTGGCACAGTGGACATGCTGCCACGGGGGATTCTAGGGGAGCCACTAAACTAACCCACCACCCTCATGAAATGGGGAGGTGGCCATTTCATCATCTCTCACAAATACAGAGAACAAATATTTGTTCTATCAGGAAGTTGGTCCAGCTGTGGCATGAATAATACAATTATTCAGCATGGTTGAGTTTCTGCAACAAAAATTTCAAACCAAAAGGGGCAAATGTGAAACCTCCCTTTTCAAGCCCAGGCTCCTTTAGGAAGCAGTCCTGATCCAGAGTTTAGATGGGAACTTGGCAGCTCAGTGTTTGTTTTCAGCATTTGAGGTTCCCTTCTGCAACTTGACTCATGCAGAATAAGCAACATATGAAACCTAAGTGAGTCCTGAGAGTCAATCTTCACTGCAGAAGGAAACAGAAAAATAACACCTTCCCTCCACATTATTGACTATTAATCCTAAATGCAAACTAATAAACACATTAAATGCTTAAGTGTTCTTTACATAAGTAATGTGTACAAATACATAATACGGCTGAAAAATGTTTACACATGACTGCTACATCTATTTACTGTCTACAACTAGCAAAAAGATTATTCTAGATGTTGGTGTACTCCATGCATAATATGCCTGTTCAAAGAGACAATATATAATTTAGGCATGCCACTAGACTCAAATATTTATGTGTTATTTAGTATTAAGGATCATGATCATCATGATCATCAATGAATTTTCATTGCATACTTTAAAAAGTTGGAAGATGACACAGCAAGCCAAAACAATTCTCTTTACCACACATTCTTCACTGCAGTCTGCCATTCTTCCAAACATATTCCCTACAAAACTGATGAGCAGTTATTTTCCTAATATATTACTAATTCTCATTTCACTTGCAGCTGTCTGCAATCAAAACTAACTCTTATGAGGCCAACAGATACTATCAGTCAGAACCATTTAAGTGTTCCTTTAATGTACACTGATGTTTGTCATGAAGAAAGTGAGCAGTTGGCCAGCCACATACAAGACAAACACCTCAGATCAAACTGTTTCTAACCTAATATCAGCAGACAACCAGAAGTGTTCACTCCACATGCAAAGATTGGCAAGATAATGCAGCTGAAAAGAATTAACAGACACTATTTCAACATATTAAATCAACAGAGGTTGTATCACTGACAGCAACTGGGAGAAAATTCAGCCCTGTAACGGCCAGGAGTGATGTCTTACACCACAAGCTGTCAGACAGACCCTTTGTGGGGAATATTTTTATCAGAATGTAGATGATGCTTCCCTATGCATTAACATGAACAAGACTTTTTTTTCTCTAATTCCATTGTGAAATTTTGGCTGGAGAAAGTATATAAAGGCAAATAATCTTTTGCTTTGCTGGCTAAATTAAAAGTCAATTCAAATGTAAAATAACTTTAGGTATCCAGAAACCCTTACATTTCTGAGTTTGCTGCTGTTCTGATGTGCCCAACAGGTCTCAGTAAGGCCAGGTGAATTGTTAAAGTTAGCAGTGCACTTTTTTCCCTTGACATTAAGCAGGAAACTCCCCAGTAATTCTTCCCCTGGCAGCTTAGATTTTGACCTTCAACATTTTATTTGCTTTACATGCAAAGCACTTTCAATGCTTTTCTTCAAAACTTAGCAGGGGGAAAAAAACTCAATCCGTGCTTAGGAAAAGTTAGCTTTACCAGAAGTAAAAAAAATTAATAAACTCGACTCCTGATTAAGAAATCATTTTAGGCGTACTTCTGAATATTTAATGTAGACTGCCACTCTTCCAGTAGAGAGCACTGTAGGATGTTTTAATAATAAAACAACATCTGTTTTCCTTTGTCATCACATTTCAATGTTAAAAAAACCCCAGTCTTTTACAGTGCCACATTTCTTTTCTTTTTTACTCTGAAATTCCTGAACATTAAAGGTTCTTTCATGCAGACTTAAATGCCACTATAGGAAAAGAGTACTTACCAAACTCATACAACAAAGAAAGGGAAAAAAGCCATGCAAAATTACTGGATACCTGCTGCCAGCTTTTGACAAATTAGCTCCTTCTACCTCCTCAGTTCTACAGGGATGCTGATTTACTGATGAAAGGAAGACAAATGCATCCACATTGTGAGAATATTAGAACAACTGAGTATAAAACAAGAATGAAAGAGAAGTGGGACCAGTTTTGAACAAATGTCTAAGCTGTTAACCACTCCATAAGCCCAGGCAGACTTCTTGTTCAGCCTTGTTTATACGAGTCTTCTCCATCATTCAAACAGCAGAAGGACAACAGGGACCATGGAACAAACAATACTTTGTATTTTGGGTTCCTTCTCTTTTCCCAACCCACAGTTCAGTTTCTCACCTGCAGCAGCTTCCTTGGTTCTCTATAAATACATGTTTTTGCCAGAGCACATAAATATTTTGATTTTTCCCCTTTGGAGAGCACTTTCCTAGTGCCACCTTAAAAACAACTCCCAGGCATGACTGCCACTCAAATGAGAGCAGAAATCCAACTCACCACATGGGAGTATGAGGCAGCAAAGTGGCACAGACATCAGCACATTCCCTGAACATCCCCTGCTTGTCTGACATCTAATGCTCTGCACAAATGCTGGCCCTAACACAGGAAAGAAAATCTAGGTATTTTTGACGGAGTGTTCAAGTACTACTGGCAAAGAAGAAAGATGAATGCACAATTAAAAACATTAAAAAACGTTATCTATAGGTATTTTATCCATCAGTAGAAAATATTTCATAATTTAGATATGAAGAATGAAAAATCTATGGATTAAGTTACTGAAATACTTGGGGAGAAAAAAGCGAACGCTACAGAAAATAATAAATAATATATCATAAATCATAAAATAATTAGGTTCAAACAGCCCCACTGGCTTAATTTGTACTTTCTTCTATTCTCCACAAGTGCATTAATTAAGAGCTCCCCACCATCGAATGTACAAGAGTAATTTCAGTCTTTCAGTCTGGATCTATTAATCAGTAATAAAAAACATTTCCCTAAAAACAGACATTTCCCTGGAGTAGTGCACCTCACCTGGATGTGGCTCCTGCCCAAATGTCTGGAAACAGGAATCCCTAGAAATATGCTGGCAAAGACACCTGAGAAACTGAGGACATGTGGCAGCCCTAAACCTGTCTACACCTGCCTTCTACCCCATGTTCAGATGTGGTAAGAAGAGAAAATATTGAGCTGCTGACTGGAAGAAATCTGACATGTGGGCCAGGGCAGCTGAATCCTGCTTGGTGTAACCCTAAAGGCCACAGCATGGAATAATTACACAAGGTCACATTACTCCTGAAGTCCCACATCAGGAAAATATGTTAGTATTACCAAAAGCAGATTGTTTTTAAGCAGAACTTCAGAAGAGTTTAGGACACACCTGGTAAATGATCAAAACTTAAATCCTCTCTAGTGTGGTCACATACTGAGGAGGCCATCAACAAGGATAAAATAAAAAATCAAATCTGATTGCAACACAGCTATCAAAGCTGTGCTCTGTACTAAACCATCTAACTCTAAAGATAAAATATTGCTAATACAGCTAGGACCAACACAAGGGAGATAAAAACAGGCTGGAATACAGAAAGCGAACAAGAAAGGTAACACATGTATCTTGTCAAGACTGTCACTACAGAAAACACCAGTAGTACAAGAGAAAAAAGCGAGAACTTCTTCAGTCCATCAATCTCCCCAGCCCTTCAGAAGCACATCTCAAACTGAACCGTGCCCTGAAGAGCTGCCAGACTGAACCTGAAGATCAGAGAGGCACTGGGGGTGGTGGACCCTGATCTCCCACTCAGCAGCCACCTACAGCTACCCAGGCTACAGGCACAGGCTGAGAGCAGCACAGCTACCCCAGACTGACTCCCACCCACCTCAGGCGTGATGAGAACATTTCCCTGGCTCTGCTCCACCCACTTGTTAGCTGGAGCTGGCTGCTCACTCCAGCCCTGAGTGAGCAGGCAGCAGCAGGAAGGTAACAGGGATACATCTTAAGGGTAGTCCAGCTTGGAGCAAAAAAGGGCCAGCAAGCTCAAGTCACTTTTAGAAAATTCTTTAAAAACTTTGATGGATGGGAAAAGGGCTTTGTCAGTGCATAAATGGCAGAGATACTAATAGTATATCATGCTGAAGGCCTGTTTTCCTTTTAATCCCAGGTGCACTTCCCATAGCTGATAAATAAAACCAAGGAAAACATTTGGCATGTAATAAACAAGGGCAAGAGAAAATGGCAGCGAGAGCAAATTCATCACTGGAAAACATAATTTCTCATCATATATTCCCTGGCTCTGACTGGGTCGCACAGGTCCTTTTGACAGCATTCTTTCCTCATGTGCGTTACAATGTTCTTTAACCTTCACATGCAAGAATCCTGTGCTCAGATGCTGGACAAAATGAAGGATTAAATTAAAGAATGGCACATTTCCAAAATATATCTATCGTGCTGAAATTTGAACTTACTCTGTATTTCCAGTTTTGGATTTTTACCCATGTTAAAAGATTGGGGTTTCTTTGGTAGGAGAAACTGTCAGATCCTTTTACTGCAGCAGGAGATGTCTGTGAGTAACCCAAAGGCATCATCCTCAAGTTATTACAGCTCTTTTACTTCAATCCACACACTATTGACACTTGGACCGAACAATAGCATCAAATCACTCTCTTATGTTTCTCTGCCACTACTCATCAACTCTGCAGAGCCTCCTGTGGCACAGCTGGATACTGCCTGAAAGCTTAAGGATAACTACCAGGAGAAAACCCATCAAATAGGCATATTATTGACTAATGTGATCCAGCTTAACCCTACACGTGGCCTGAATTGCTTCTGACCTGTGTAGAAAATGACTGAGCACGCCAACCACAGATGCTCAATAACATCCTTGCCAGCTCCTGCAACCCTTTGTTGCTACTCTCATGTTTATTTAGATTCCATTTAGTTTGTGATCGCCAAAAACTAAGAACTGGCAGCTCTAAACTGATTGGTCAGTCTTAAAATACAGCATATCTTTAGTTCTGTAAGAATTTTCATTGTTGAATCAATATTCAGTGAAGGTGGGCACAAGAACCATTCTGTATCAAGACAGGAAAAACAGACCTAATTATCAAACTGGACACTTCTTTTAGAAAGGATATGCAAATGTGAAAAGCCTCTCATATGCACTGAAGATACATCACACTGCTTGAATGCTTCAATTTAGAAAATTTATATTCCTGACTGGATGGTTTCCAGTAAAAAAAGTATTTAATTTACCTTCACTGAAGAAAGCCACCTAAAAATAATTCACATTCACTATGTTACACATCAAATTTCCAGCTTCAGAAGTAAATAATAACAGAGTGGACAGATTTTTCAGCTTTACAAGTTCATAATTGGACAGACTTAGCTCTGCACCACAGCAACTTGATTTAACTCGAGCATCATTTCTTCATGAAAATTGTAAATTCAAAGTAGGCCCTTAAATGCACTAAAACGCTGCTTTTCACTGAGTCCTAGATATTTTCAAATATCTTAATATAACAGGTTTGATAGCATTTGCTGCTTTTTTTCTGCTTCCATGAACAGATGCCAATGCAATGATTTAATTTATCTTAAACGTAAGACTTAAAAACCACAACAACTCCTACATTCTTTGTACAGATGTGAAATATAGTGTTAGAAACTTCAGAACACAGAGGCCACTTTGCCTCACTTCCCCTTTAAACCTTTTCAGATGACAGCCATCAACCTTGGCCATTCAGTAGGGACTCCACTGCACTGCTGTATGAGAAAACCTTTAATTGTCACTACTTGTGTAAAGCCACTACTCTACCCAAGCTGAGGTTAATGATCATCTTCTTCAGCACTCCCAAATGAAAAAGACAGTTTTCCCACATCCACTGGCCCCTCAAAAAACACACACACACACCTCTCCAGTAAAATGCTAAAGGAAAAGCAGGATGAAGATCCTAAGTGCTGGTATTCTCACAGCAGCTTGAACACTCAGCATAAGCCAGCCAAAGCTGCTCTCCTGGTTTGACAATTTGGCCCTGCTGAATTAACACCTTGAACACCTTGGTTTTCATAACCCCATTGTTCCTTTGAATACAGCACCTATTGGTTGGCTCTATAGTATCATCCTGAAACCATATTTTTTTCCTCACAAAATACAGCAAACTGAAGTTTGAACTTTCTTAAGCTCCATCTGTCCTGCTGACTTTTTTTCCTGTTACAAATATTAGACCTATCTCCCCAAAAAAAGAGTGGACACTGAACTGAGACAAAAAGCCTTTATGAAGAGCCAAAATATGCTGTCAAGTATTTGATAACAAAAGCTATCTTAATTCAGAAAACTGCCAAACCCACTCTGCTCTATCAATAAGGTGAAGCTTTCTAAAACTGGCAGCATTTTGATGCACTCAGAACTTTTGGGGTGCACCTCTGAGCCAGGGGAGAAAACAAGAGGCCACTGAGAGCAGCTGCTCCTTCCAAGAGATGTTTCCCAGATGAGTTCATTGTTAGGAAGGGCTCTGAGCACAGGCTTCAGATTCTTTCTTTCATAATAACATGTACAAGACAAGCCAGGAGTTTCCATGTGCCAGTTCAAGGTGGGATTGTGCAATTCTGAACCTTCAGCTTGTAGCAACTGAAGCTGGACACAAAACTCTTACAGCCTTCCTCTGCAACATGTAAATAAATTCCAGGAGTTCTATAAGCAATTGTGATGGATTGATATAAAATATATATAGAGTATATATATGTTAAGAAACACCAATTTAAAAAGCACTGAAGTTATTTTTTGTACCAGAAAACACTAACAATATCTTATAAAAGCAGAGACGAAATTCCAAAGACATTTCCCATTTTGTGGTTAAAGTTTATTTTGATCTAATTTCTACCTCCCTTGTCCTTGACTAACATAATACTGAACTTGTACTACCACACTTTTGCCATGGCAACATGCAATGACATTATAAACACAGAAACAGGAATTCCCTGTGGGACAAAAAACAGAAGTCACAGTTAGGAACAAAATCCTCATTCCAACACAAATAGCCTCAGTAATAGGAACAAATAACTATTGTCCCTGACTCTCAGTTTATTAAAGACCTTTTCCAGCTAAATGTGAAATAAGAAATGGCCTGTTTTAAGGACACTGCATTGCTTCTGCATCAGGACTTTTAATACTGCGAGGCTTTCTGCACCATAATTAGAATAAATGACTCCTGATTTAATTCTTGATTCAGAGAATCGATGTGCTGTCAAACAGAGGACAAGCAGCACACCAGAAAAGAGCTATTCTGAAGAAAGAGCCATGGATGTGTGCAGCTAATGCTTTAGCAGTTTGGAAATATAATGTCATTTTTGGTAGGCTTTTCACGGAATCCAAATATTTGAACAGAGTCTGAATTTCTTTTTTTAAAGCTATCATTACCAGAGAAGATCACCTGCTCTTTAAAATCTAGTATCATAATTACTTTGTGTATAGTGAATAATTCTGTGGGCAAGATAATAGATACCATGGGACAGGCACAGGTGCTGAGGAGTATTAAAGGACAGGAACACAAAGTGTGAAACTTTATTGTTTTCTCATTGGTAGATTGTTTTTTTTTCCTAAAATAAATTTTCCCTATACTGAGAACCACTTGATTTGTAAAGAAAGAATAAGTCTAATGTTTTAGTAGTAATGTAACTTCAGTGGGAAAATAGGTTGAGTCAGTATGCAAAGTGTAATCCACAATCACGTGGATAATCTACATGAATATGCTAAATTAAATGCTATATTCACAGAAAGTAATATCAGCATTTTGATAAAACTGGACAAAAAAATGTCTGTGTGACTGAAAAGGAATTTGTTTACTTTGCTCCTGGAAACTACTTCCTAAGCTCCACTTACTTCTTTAAATGTGTCAGTAATTTTATACAAATCACACAGACATTTCATTCTCAGTTGCTACATTCACAGAACACTCTCAGAAATTTTCAGAGAATATTAGTATGGAATAGCTAAATTAAAACTGAATTAGTTACATGTGGAAGGAACTAATTCTGCAGAGAGAGGAGGTCCATGCAGCAGATAAATACAGAGGGAACAAAGCAGAGCAGCAGCCATGCCCTTGAAACTGCAACATTTTTGAAGTTCTGACAAAATAGCTTTAACTGGGTATCTCAGAATAAAAGAAAAAGCACAAGGCACCCTGCACTGGTTCTGGGTGCTTTGATTATTTGGACTGAAAAGGAGCAATAGCAACAAGACAGCACAGCTGAGAGGCAAACTGAAAAAGCAAATGAAGAGCAGGGGATGGAGAAGAAATGGCTCCTCAACCACAGCAGTTGGACAGCATTTTCATCTACTATGGGTTCATGACCACAGCACAAGATAAGCTCTTCAAGGATTTTTGGGAATTGTATTCAAGATATGGGAAAACACAAACATGTTGGAAATCTTCCTTTCCAAGGCTGGGAATGAACCCTTACCATACATCTGCCTCATGGTCTGTGAATGTGCTGCTGCACAGAACACAAGCTCTGCTCTAAATCCCACTTCTTCAATTCCATCACAGATTCTGGAAGCAAGTACAACTCAGGCAATGGGCCTCAACAAGAAAAGCACTTCTTACATTGATTTAGCTGTACTGGATCTTTCACTCTTCCTCCAGGGAACTGGAAGTGTCTCCTCTGTGATGATTTGTGTTTTATGAGCCTGTCTATATTCTTTCTTGTTAATCTGTTTTTTAGAGGAAACTCCCTTCTTTGCACAATTTCTCATAAAAGACAGCTATAAAACAGATATGATCACCATAACGCCTGGCCTTCAGGCACTTGGAGAATATCCATAACAGTTTTTTTCAAAATCTGGCTAGGATGAGAGCAATGTACTAAAAAAAAATACTTGGAACACAAATAACTGTCTCTTTTTGTTATTTAACAAATGTGCAGAGCACTACTGAAACACGGGAAATATTCCTCCTGCTGAACAGTGCAAATTAGAAAACTGAAATTTTTTATTAGACTGATTATTTTAGCAAAACACAGAAACATTTCAAGCTGACAACAGCAGACATGAAATGAAACCACCATTATCATGACCTTAGATGTACCAGCAGATGAGACTAACATCTTCTTGGATGAACTGTTTAGGAGAACATAACTGAGATGGAAAGTAATCTGTAAATTATTTTTAAATGGCAATCAATCCAACAAAAATATCGGCTTGCACTTGATAAAAATTTTTTCTAATAAAGGACTTCAATCTGGTGCTGATGTGGTAAAATTAATCTAGTCTAGATCATTATAGTGACACTCATATCATTAGGTGAACATAGAATCAGAAAATTCTGATTCTGTATTTAAAAATCCTTCACATAAAGATCTGGACTCTTCCCTAAATAGCAACCTAATCCTTTTCACTAAGAGAGAAGGTATTGAGAAGACATTTAATCTTGAGCTCAAGGCATGAAAACAGAGTTCAAAATTTGGGGCCTGATTTGAGAACAGAGATTTGGGGCAGATATGTGGAAAAGCTTCAGCATTACCTCAGTTCCTTATCTTTAAGCTGAGGATGATAAGCCACTCATTTCTTATCTACATTATCATCAAATTATCCCAACTGAGAAGAAAGCTCATGAGGGAAGTCAAAGGTCTTCTGCTGCCTACTTACTCTGAGCTTTGATCTATGACTATTTGCATCAGGGTAGCACCTACAGCCTCTCTCTCATTATTCCAGAGGCTGTACAAACATCAAAAAGATAGCTCTTAGCTTCAAAGAATTTATGATCTAATGAACTGTGATAAATTGCAGTAACCCCTTGGAAAAGCACAGCACAGCTTCAGTTCGTACCTCTGAGTGTTACTGATGAAAATCAATAGAAAACATCGACCCTATTCTTCCTCATACACATCAAACACTAACACAAATAAAAAGTTATAACCACTACAAAATTACCAGAGTGCTCTGTTATACAGCACACACTCAGAGTGCTTCAGCAGATTTCAAAGAGAAAAAAAAAAAAAAGTGAAGAAGCCCCACCTTCCCACCTGCCTCTCTTCAAACCCCAAAATTTAACCCCCAAACCCATATCTAGTTTGAAAGATTTAAGAATTAATCTGAACATTAAGTATGCACATGCAATTTTGAGGAATGCTTTTTCATTTTGAGAATGTGTTTGCCTTTAAGATTTTCAGGTCCTCATGGACTCATAAAGTGCAAGTTGTTATATGGTCTCTAAATTCTGACTTAAGAAGACCTATACATTCCTGATTTGAATGGATTTTTCCACAACAAACCTGTATTCATGAGTGAACAAGATTTCCCTCCCACCTAATCTTTTAGCTCTAATTAACATGATTTGTTGAGTTACTTATTTGTCCTCCTAATTTCTCCCTACTCAGAAGCATTGGCAGCTACAGCAGTAGCACAAGATAGGGTTTAAGGACCTTTCTAGTTCATGCTTCAAGTTATCTTTCCCTTCAAATGCAACCCTTGGTTCCACACATTTCAAAGATTTAATGAACATCCTTGTTTCTACATGTTCCTTATTTTCAGTGACGCTACAGCAACACACTGAAAAACAACTTGTAAAGTAATAGGACCTGCCCTGGTTTGATTTTCCTTGAAGATTCAGAATGAAGAGAATATTAGTTATGAAAACACAGAAAAAAAAATAGACCAATGTAACCCATCACTCCCTTTTAGTGGCAGACAGTAATTTCTAGTGAAAATGCAAAACATTTCAACAAAGCTTTACAAATTACTTAATGCAAATATTTCTCCTCTGCTATGTTCCAAAGCAGAAATTATTAGTTCCTCTATTAAGTTGCACCTAACATTTTAATGTTCAAAGTTCAAAATGCTTTTTAAAACAAGCTAAGATTGGTTTTACCCTTTCTGAGCCAGAGTAATCTGAAGGATGCACTGCTGAGAGAAACAATCATTTCAGTCCAGGATCCACAGCTGACTAGTGTACATTACTATTTTATTAAAGTTAATAAAGTCAGAGACTGCAGCTGGTGGCTTGTCTGATGGTTTATTGAGGATGAATCCTCATGGAGATCAGCATATGTGAAACTTTTTCTGAATGGTGAACAGTCTGGCTGTTGGACAGACTCCTGTAGTCTCGGTTTAGTTTTTACATTTTTATTTCCTTGCAGAATTTTCTGTAAAAAATATTGTGCCATTCTCTTATTTTCTATAAACAAGCTCTGTTTCTAGTTTATAGAAAGGCTGAGATTGAATATAGGAGATAAGAAAATAATTCATCTGCAGGCCTGATTTAATTTAAAGCAAACCAATCTTTAAACAGCTGTGGGCACCTAGCCCACAAGGACAATAATCCAGATGTTTGAACCCTACAGCCTGTTAATTGCAGTGTCAGACATGCAACTCACTTGATACTTGAGAGTGCAGAGGCTGAAAGTCCTTCTTAGAGAAACCTCCCATTCCCACAGCTCTCATGGAAACAGAGCTGCAGAGGGAATCCCAGAGGACACGCTAATGAGGCTAATTGGCAGCTTCAAGCCGACTTAGGAAGAGGCAAGGGAAAAAATATGAGCAACAGAGGAGGAACAGAGAGGAATATGGAGGGTTGAGTAAATATGTTTGTTGATTCCAAGGCCTTTATGCACTCTTTCTTGCTCTGTTAATTCTGACTGGCCAGACCTCTGAGCTTATTTAATTCGTCTTGAACAGGCAGACCATCCTTCTCCTTAGTCAGTGAGTGCCTGCTCTTATCCAAGGCTGAAGAACTCATGGCTTTGAGTATCACACACTTCAGAAGATTAATACTCAAATACTTGGTCTTTCTCTGAAGAATGGGAAAATGACACTGTAAAAGCTGCTACAAAGCTTCTAATGGTTTGGCAATTTCTGTCTCAATCTCATTGCTCACCTCTTCTGAGACAATACCAGGGAGGCCACTGATGCACAGATACAGAGGGGAGGGCATGAAAGGGAGACATGGGATAGGCAACACAGGAGGAAGACAGATATATTTTCCAGGCATGCAGGGATGAATTTAGAAAAGCCAAACCTCAGCTGGGGTTGAAAGTGGTGAGGAATGTGACAGAGAAGGTGATGGTCAGGAAAAATGGAGTTGCACTTGTTCAGCCTGAAGGTGATGAGTCTGGTGTACACACGTGGATGAGTATGCGTGGCTGAGTCACAAGCTGCAAAAAACTACAGCTAGAAATAAAGAAAAAGAAGTCAAAATGGTAGGGAATTTGTCCTGGAACTGGCTGCTGAGAGGCTCTGAATCTCTGTCCTTAATTGCATTTAAAGCTCAATTGCATAGGGCTCTGTTTTGTTCCACCTGGCTTTGAAATAATTTCTCAGATGGGAATCAGCTGGATCATCTCCAGAGGTCTGTTCCAACCTATATTACACTAGATTCTTCCATTTCAATTCCCAAAGCAAATCCTAATCCAAATGCAGGGGACAACTCCAACATTCAAGGATACATAGGACATTCCCTCTTCCTAAAATTGATGGTGTTTCAAAGTCTAACAATGAGCTAAATCTTTTGCAGGTTTTCTATTTTCAATCCAGATTACAGTTAGAAATTATATCAACATGCAAAATAACTGATTTTAGAACTTTCTACCAAAAAATCATCACAAGATCTTAAGCTGTTTAGAAATATTTTTTCTCTGATGAGAGAAGTGAAATTAGACTGCTCGAAAGTCAGAGATGATGAAAAAGACTGTAATTAAGCAGCCAGAGTGCTAAATAAATGGATGTGATGGCAATTTACGTGAAAGAAACAAACTGCTCGGATACAAATGAAATCTAAAACTTGCTCAGGGTAGGAAATACATTAGGGCTGTGGTAGATTACACACCAGCTTCAGTGTAGACAAGGGGCTCTGTCTCCATCCTGTTTCATGACATTTTTAATATCTTACTGTATTACTGAGAGAGGGACTCCAATTACTTCTCAGATCCTGTGCTGAATGCCATTAATTGGTATGAGCTACTTGTGATTGCAGCCAAGAAACTCCAGCTCCCACAACTTACTCGCATTGCAAATGTTTCATAGGTGTAACTGAAGTTACGTCACACAGGACTCAGAAATTTCAAGGAAAATGGAGCTTATGAAAAGCCCAAAGGATGAGAAGCAGAACCTTAAAGAAAATGATAGCTCTGGAGAACAGATCAAGAGCTACTGGTTTGTCCTTCAGCTGGTGTTTATAAAGTATTGACAAACATGACCACTGTTTTTTATCTCACCCAATTAAATCAACTCTTGCAATTTTTTTTTGTTTTTCAACTGGAATCTACCACAAATATTGCACTGAAACACATAGGCCCTATTAGATAATTTTCCTGAAAAAGGAAAGAAATGAAACATTATCCATTATACTAAACTGCCTTACATGACTATACACAAATGGAAGAATACTGGAATTGCCCATAAATTTGATTGATTTATTGAAGGAGATCCTCTTCTGGAGAATAAGAACAATAAAACCAAGTCTGTTGAGAGTACCTGTTGCAGACTTTAAATATTTTATATTTCATTCTCATGTTTATTCATCTTTGGTATAATGAGTCCCAAGTTTAATGACTGTAATATATCAGAAATAACTAAGACATTCAAATTTGAACTCCCTTGTAAAATTACAATTTTCTGCTTTCCTATCTCATTTGGGTATTTTCACAATACTAATTTTTCCATTAATTATGATCACATGCAAGACATTTCAGTACTGTAATTTAAGTTAATTTGTATTAAGTTATTAATTCTAATTATAATAAATTTAAAGTGGGAAAATTCATGACTTGTACATTTTTTCTTCTACTGCAGTAGTTTCTAAATGTCAACACTTTTGTGCTCTGTTTGAAATATCTTGCTATATCTAACCTAACCATGTATCTTAAATATTCTTTTTAATAGTGTGCCTCGTAACTCTGCTGACTTGGGAAAGCTACATACAACTTGCTATTTGACATTTTTTCATTACTTTTAATGACAGTCATGATCATTCTGCTGAAATGTTGACTGGATAGAAAAAGGGAATTTCTATAGCAATAGCAAAAAAAATAGCAGTGGAAGTGCAGTTTATGCCACAAAACTGTGGCTTTGATAATACTGTACACTAATGATAGCAAAATACAGATATTCAAAAGACAGTAGAGCCCTGCCACTGTAGTGATATCATTTGATCCTTGACCCACGTCCAAAATGCCTGCTCCACAAGAGTATTATTTGATGATAAAAAACACATGGAATAAGAAATGGCACATAGTTGAAAATCTAAATAAACTGTTTCTTGTCCTACAGTGAAGACTAACAGTTTTAGGTACTGCCAAGGGAGGTCTTTTATTACAGACTCACAGAATCATTTGGGTTGGAAACGACCTTCCAACCATAAAGTATGACCATTACTAAATTCCTTTTTTCCACTGTTCATTTAACTCTAAGCTTTCAAATTGAAACTACTACATCAAGACTCAAATCTGCAGCTGACAATACAAAAACTTTGAAAGTGAGTATGAAGCAAGCATTAGGCCAGTGGCTGTGTGAGCACTAGGGAGCTGTGACATTTCTTGGTGAAGCATCCTCCCAGGGGTTTAATGTGCCATGGAAAAGAGCAGCCCTTCTGCCTCGTGCAAGGTCAGAGCCACTGACCCACGCCTTGCCAACATAAACATCAGGCTGGCAAAGCACAACCCAGGAAAGCTGAGCATGTGGAAGTTTGATATAAGCCAAAAAATAAGCAAGTGACTCTAAAGGGGATTACAGACACAACTGCTACAGAGAGACATAGTAAATAAACATCGTTGGTTGGGGCAGCTTTGGATTGGCAGAAAGGCACCACCCACATAATGACAACCACCAGCCCTTTTCTAAAGGCTCCAGTCTTATTCCATTAAAAAGCCACACTTTAATCACTTTTGTTTTGCATAAAGGAAGCTGGCCTCAAACCAAGAGAATTACCTTAAGGGCAAAAGAGAGCTTTTTCTTTGCAGCACAGAAAATAACACAAATATCTCTTCTTAATTAAGGACCATTACAGAAAAAGTTGACTCAGAGGAGAAGTTTGGGATTGCCTCAGAATTTTATATCTGGGTGATACTAAAATTGTCATGCAACCACATCAAAATGAGTCTATCTTTGATGCTGTATTATAAAAATCCTAAATTATCTTTATAGGTGAAAAAAAAATTGTGTGACCAATATGTTTTCATTTGTAGTGACACAGTTAAAAAATATAGGACCACAACTGATGTCAAAATTCTGGCTTCACTAAACCAAGGTTGCATATCCAGAGCATGCTGAATTGTGAGGAATCTTATTATCATCTCCTTATGAGGAATCTTATTATCACCTCCTTCTGATAGACCAAAAAAATCAGTAAGAAAAAAAAAAAGGACCCAAGACAAAACATTAAACAAACATAAAAAAGACAATATCAGAACAAAAGAAAACAGAATAAAATCGAAGAGGGAAAATAAATATCCCTGTCCCCTTCCTCCCCCAATAAAAAACCCCAAAGCCCCAATCCTCATTGGTTTACACAATGCAAACCATGCCAAAACCATCAAATTTCAAAACAGTGAAGTAGGAGTGGGGGTGTTGGAAAAGGGAGAGAAATTCAAAATACTTTTATATTAACGGGCTTTGCAGGAGACTCATTGCTCCTGGATTTTACTTCCAGAAGAAACAACTCTGCTCATGTTTTCTTGCAAAGAGGATTATGGCCATACATCATCCTGAGGGTGGCATGTTCTAAGAGATAACACAACATTACTAATTCTCTGTTAAAAAGTCCTCTCCAACTGGTAGAGATAAAAGGCCAGTTGTGAATATTGCAGGGTTCTTTTAATTTCCAGGTAACTTTGCTAGGATTTCTTATTTAATAACACTCAACTCATGAACTGCATTTTATCAACAAGCTCTTTTAGGAATCAACACAACCTCATCTTTCCCAGTAAGCTCTCCCTGTGTTCTGATCATCTCAGATTAGTGTCAGAGAAATTATTTTTGAGTCTTAAAAAGAACAGAAACCAGTTTTTCATCCACAATAATCTGCATCCAAAAAATTATGGAGTAGAATACAGCTCACTTGCTCATGGACAAATAACATCCCTGGTATTGCTTTCTATCAAACTGATTTGATTTTCTGAACACGTCATTCTTCACTCACATGATTACTTTTTGAAATAAATCAGAGAAATGTGTTATCTTTTCTTCCCAACAAACATGGAAAATACATTCACTGAATATTAGAGAATTGCAAGTGGAACAATTTGGGCAAAAATCAATGAGTCTTGTTCAATACTTCTGTTACAAAGGTTTTCTGAAGCTTTTAATCATTATTTCAACACATAGTTACAAGTTATGAAATCAATGAGATGTTCCACTTAAAAACCAAAATGCTGCAAACCCCAGATAAGGTACTGATAGATACATACTTTCCTCTTAAAGTGAAAAATACTGCAAAACTTAATGAGGATGATACTTGAGAACTGAGGTGGAAATATAATCCAGATTTATTAATGTTGTGCCTGCATATGCCAGCTAACTACATGAAAACTGTGCAAATTTATTCCAGGTGTCAATAAATAAACAGGATAGGCAATCCCATACCCTTTACACTCCAGTTACAGAGCAGAGCAATTTTTTGCTTGCTTTGAATCAAATAACTGATAGTTCTAAATAAGAATTTTCTACTGAGATCCAAATGAAAAAAATGGGTTAACTTTCTTAAAAACATATGTGGTCTTAAAATTTCAGTTTCCTGCAAGTGTTCTGACAGACCTTAGAGGCCATCAGCACAAAGGTGGAGGAGGCCCTGAAATAAACAACAAACAGGAGCAGAACTGGAGAGGACACTCAGGCACATGCCAGCCTAAATCAGTGGAAAGACATTTTGGACCAAGAGCCTTCCTAACCAGGCTGAGAGCAGTCTTCCTTTAGACTGGAATTCTCCATTCTTTTCTTCTGCTCCAGAAGATGCTGATGCTGTTGTTTCTGCAGTTACCACCATCTTAGCACTATTTTCTTTATTCTAATTCTTTTTCTGCACCGCTTCACTCACACCTACTCACCAGGATCTGCTCTCAAGCAAGACAATGAAACATGAAAGATGAAGGAAGTTTCTTTTTTCTCTCACAGACCAGAAATGAACAGACATTGTGCAGTGCTTTGAAAAAAACCTCACAGCTTTAGCTTGCTTTTAAAACAGATGGCACAGTCACCACAGCAAGTCATCCTCCCTCTCAAGAAGTGCAATACAAAGCCAAGGTGTCTGGCAAGGCTATTCAGTTAAATGGTAATATGTCCTTTGGACAAGAATTCAGCTGGAGAACACACAGAATAAAAACACATTCAAAACCTGGCAACTGTGAGAATGAGACTCCACTTTCCACTACAAACACTTGCTCACTGTGTGGCAATGCTAAGCAAAAGAAAACTGCAAATACAAAAGCAGGGAGCACTCACTGAGTCCTGGCCTGTGAAACAAATATATATATATATAATAATTAAGAATTTCCACATTGATTTTTTTATTAAGACTATTTTAAGTAAGGTTTTTAAATGAAGAAATATCAATCATTAGAGAACATCATCCAGAACAGCCCACAATAGAATTTTATTGAATTGTACTCTCAGTTTGAGCAAGTAATTGCAGATGACTCAATTTACTCTGGTTATGCTGATGACTGCATATTCTCTCCTTTTAGCACACTATCTTCCAAGCTGGTATTTAGGTAAGTATTTAGGACCCTTTGGGTTTTAAGGTACTTAGGTAAGATGCATTTCCTGCCAAAGGGTGTCATTAGACAAATTGAAGCATTGCTTACATAAACTTATCTCACTGTAATTGGGATAAGAAATAAAAGTAAGGCTTCTGGCTTTACTGTGCAAAAATGCCATTATTGTTTACCACATTTCCTGAGTATTTGACATTTCAACATAACCAGCAGAAAGGATTGTTATTATTGCCTTTGATAGTGTTCAAAAGAAGTTTGTGCCTTAATTGTAATAATATTGTAATCATGCAGCCTGATGTTCAATTCCTTATCACTCAAAATTTCCACCCATTTAAAAAAAAAAAAAAATCAAGCAGAGAAGGAGCACTAGTTTGCTTTCTAGTAAGCCATAGTTCAGAACAAGAATCAACTGGCCATTAAAAACAGAACATTTTCACCTTCAAAACAGACATTTACTGAATTTGTCTTCATTTCATCTGGTAAAGATATGTTTCTGCAGTTTTCAAGTAAAAACAAGATAGAATGCACTGCGTTCTAAAGGTATGAGGAGAAAACAACTTCGTATTTTCTTACCTTTGCATTATAGGGAATATAATGCTTTGATAAGGCTTCAGGAGTGTGCATCCATGTTTTGTCTACAGAAAAGCAAAATAAAAGAAGCACTGAATAGGTTATGCAATTGTTAACTTAAGTATAATAATATCTCTGTGGAAAAGTTCAACAATCATCCTCTTATTCAAAAAATTAGCTGTCTGAAGTAGTTAGAGGGACTGGAGGGAAATATCTCACACCTCAAACACTTATAAAAAAGAACTTGCATTTTTCTGTTGGGCACACTTTCAATTTTAACCAACTTGGTTTTCCTTAAGAACTACAACTCCTCTCCCCAAACATATTAATTGGTCTGAGGTTGTTTGCTGTTTCTGCCTCAGATCAGTATTTTCTGCACCCTGCTGTTTAAATTGTGCATCTAATGATGCTTTTTTGATTAATTATGTGCTTTTTCTGAAGAATTATCAAGACATTAAAGGGACAAACTAAAAATTATCCAAGCTGTAACTGAAAGAAGAAAGCCCTAATCCTTATAAAAGAAACAGGATATGCATCAGATTCATAAGTTTCAGATTTTATTTATAAGTTCAGACCATCTGTAATTTTTCTACACATATGCTAAACAAATTTGCATATTCACCTTTAACTTTCCCATAAGAAGATTGTAATTCTTACTTTTCCTGCTGCATGGCCATAATTCTGTAATTATTTGGCAAATATATCTTCTCTTAATAGCCTTTTTGAACATTCTACAGAACTTAAGATAGAATTCCAAGTGTTAAGAAAAAGCTTCTTTTTATTACAATTTTAGAAACAAATTTTAAAGTTTTCATTTGAGAGAGTTTAGGAAAACATAAGTGTTCCAAAATACTAATTTGCATTACCACACATTTGGGAGAATCTGTAACTCCAGTTAATATTTTATACGACATATATTGAACATTTAGTAGTGTTTTCTAACTTGAGACTATCCTGGTTTAAATTACCATGAATCAAAGCCACAAATCTGGAACTTAATTATTGGGTTAAGTAACAGAATAACAGCTTAAAGCAAAATTCTACCCCTGGATATTCACAATTCTCTTTGCTTTTATGGGGAGTTGCAGTAGGAGTAATTACTAACTTTTTTGTTAGTTACACTTAAGAACAATAAAATTCTGTTCACTTTAAACTGTTGAAGAGCAAAAGCTATGACATTGATTGACACTAAAGCAATAATTAAATATTTTAGATAATGCAGAAGTAAGAAAACCATTAAACAAGATATTCACCAGTCGCCACAGTAACAGGATCAAAACTACAAAGCTGGGAGAGCTCTTTTTTCCCTAAGCCAATTTCATTCTAGATGGCAGTAACGTTCAGCTCCATTACTGAGAAGTGATATTATCACTTCCTAATTAAGGAAGAATGATTTGTCCATTCAGCAGCACCCAGGAGGATGATTAAAGTGGCTCTTCCTTTTAACTGGGGCTTGAGATTGGACGGCTGGAACCAAGAAATCATTGCCCAGAATATTTTAAACACTGAAACCTGATCTCTACTTTAACATAATATCAAAGGCTGATGTTATCTGAAAGTGTGAAATAACCATCCCAGTGAATTTGTGAGTTAGGCCTGGTAGAATAAAACCAGTCAGCCCAGGAGATAATCTGAAGAATCTGAAGCCCAACCAAGGAGGTACCATCAAAACTAACTCTTCCTTGCAAATGTTTCTTCCTCCCTTCTACCCATCAGGGCAAATTCAAATCTGAAAAGAAATGTTAATTTAGTTTGGGAGTCAAGTATGAAATGCAGGTCTTGATTCAGCATCAGGCAATCTTTCCAATTGCATTATTATGTACAAAGCTTTACTTAAAATGTTTTTGTGAAATCATCAAGTTGCCTAACAGCCACTAAAAGTAACCTGACAGAGATTCCAACAAGGAGTAACACTGCTAGGCACGTGCTGCCATAACTGTTGGTACCCCTAATTGGGAAGAAGGTAAGGAAATATGGACAGGTGCTCTCAGCTCAAAATGAATCAGTAACTTAGCAGGGTTCCAAAAGGCACCTGGCTCCAGGAGTCTTGTGTTATTGGTTAAAATATTTCAACATTCAGATGTAGATCCACAGACACAGCTACTAAAGCTTTCCACTGATCATGGAAGTCCATTTCTTAGAGGCAAGTAATAATTACAGAGTGGTGGTACTTTGGAAAGTGCTCTTAATGCTAAACTGAATCAATACAAGGCAAAACTCAGGCTGATAGCAAAAACACGCAAAAAAGCATGCAAGTTGTTATGGGGTAGTTTGTTATATCTCCTTCTGAATTGTAAGGTCTGGTTATGGACTTACACCACCCACAGCAGCTGTTTGAAATACTGCTTAGAATTAGTTTGATTTCACAGCAGTTGAGAAAGACCAAATTTGAGACATTTTGCATGCAATAAACCAGAAAACCACCAAAAAAAAAAAAAAAACAACCTGTAAAAGAGGTATCGGTCAAATATCTGATGTAGATATGGCTTGTGGTTTGCATGATTCCTCACCTGTTTTAATTTTTAAAGAGTTTTCACAGCTTAAAACTTAATTATTCATTCAGAAGCAACAAGGAAAATATGAAACCTTACAGTCAAAATCACAGTTCATATTATTA
>JANRMJ010000107.1:6631590-6660272 GCA_025584955.1 Alethe diademata | reverse complement strand
GAAGCAACAAGGAAAATATGAAACCTTACAGTCAAAATCACAGTTCATATTATTATTTTATTAGTTACACAGAAAAGAGTTCTAGACACTTCCCAGCTAAATAAAACAGTAGGGCCTAAAGAAAGGATTGAAAGCCCAGATAAAACCAAACCTGACAACCTTCATCTAAAGTTAACAATAATAGAAAGTTAAAGGACTCATGCTGTTATATCAGGTGAAAAGCAGAGTTATTTTAATGTTGTCTGAAATTCTTAATGCAGGTTGCCTTAGAGTTTACATTAAGGTTTTAAAAAGTGCTCAGTTGTTGAGAATTATGAGGTTTTGAGTACTACGAGTTTGAGCCATTCAGAGTCCAACAAAACCTATGCTTAATTGAGGTATGAGAAATTTTAAGAAGTCTGAGTATGTGCTGGTTTTGCCAACTCCCTAGCACTGTGTGGAACCAGAGGTGCAAAAAGGGGTCACCACTGATTTCAGGGGCATGGGGTAAAGCACAGCTCTGATTAACCAGGATTGGCAATCCTGTGTGGAGCCTCTCCACAGCACCTCAGCATGTGCTCAGTGTGTGGCACAGGCAGCCCCTGGAGCAACAGCACAGCAGCCTATCCAGTTTTTATGGGAATTTGACTCGGTGAGAGCTTCTCAGGTTTTGTTCCCTGCCAGCACACAGCAGTCTGCTAAGAGAAAACTGCATCAAGTTCACGCTGGGAGACCTAAGGGTCTGAGAGCCTGAATTGCAAGGGTGGGGGTGGGAGCTGGGCACTTCCACGGGCAGAGGATGAATGCTGCTCAGAATTGAGCCTTCTCTCCTTTCTAAGCTGCCTGAACCAGCACCATTAAAAGGGGAGCTTGCTTTCCAACCTGCATTTCACAGCACCTGCTCTGTCCCACACTGCTGGGTCCCCTGTGTGATCCCTGGCAGAACCCTCAGTGTCACCAGGAGAGCCAGGGCAGAGGGACACTTGTGCTGATAAATCACACACTGAAGGAAATCAACTTAGGGACTTCATCAAGAACCCTGAACAACTGTGCTGCACTCAGAGAAGGATGACATTAGGTTAGATAACAGCACAGCTGACCATTTATCTACCAAAAAGGAAAGTGCTAGCAGTGCCAAGAAATTGGTCTCCCTTTCAGATTAATTTCTCTGCATATTACTGCCCAAAGAGATTGTGGAATGGCATTTTCACAGTGCAGCTTTAGTTAACTGCCTCCCTAAACCCCAGCCATTATTAATTCATTAACATTAAGTAACATTAATTAATTAATGTTTCTAATGTGTTTATCAAAGCATATTAGACCTAGTGACCATACATTTAATATGATGAACAGAAGGAGACTCTGATTTTAACTTTTATTTTTCAGTGCCACAGTGAAAACACAGTAATTTCTAAAAGCTAGAAACTAAAGCTATTCTTTACTGGATCAATATGATTTGAAGTCTTGGAACTGTTTTCTCTTACTGTTTTACAAAACCTGGTATGAATTTTTTAAATTTTTTTTTTTTTGAGACAAGCGGTCTAATAAGAGTCTCCTGAAGAAGATGATATCCTAAGAGATCCGTAATACATCTAGGTATTACTGCCTCGGGAAAAAACAGCTTACTTGCTTCAGTGTATGCACATAAGTACTCTCTCTTTTGTTATTCCTAGAGTATCTATTTTTCTGTAAAACTTCACAACAGGACAAAAAGAACTGCTACCCTGTTAAATAAATTCCTTTATTCTGACTGCAGTAGAAACATGCAGGTGCTCACAAAGCCTCCTTTATGCTGGCCAGACAGTAAGGTAAAACCTATCTTCTTGAGCACTGCAGGTAACACATGAATGGATAGGCTGAGGCCTAAGACTTAATGCTTGGCACCAGAGCTTTCATCAGAATGTAATACTGAAATATTACTAACAAACAAATCTACCCATGTTATTGCATTGATCAGCTGCAGCATCTGTTCCAGCCACCTTCTAGAGCAATGACTGAGTAAAATCTGGGTGTCTGATAGCAGCAATTCATTAAAGTTATTAACAGTTATGACTAAGCAACTGAAATTATGAGTCAGAGCCTTCCCTAGAAACATATAGAGGAAAATGCCCATCAATACACATAACTCAAAAATAGTTACTTTTGTTATTTTTACCCCCACCAAACATAAGATATGCTTTGGATGCATATTTATTCTTTGCCAAGAGAAGAGACATGTCTCCCTAGAACAGAGTGATCTTGGCAGAATTCTTTGCCTGTGTCCTTCTCCCCTAATATTTAGAACCTTGTAAATGGTTTTAAACAGCTGATTGCTATAATTGCAAAATGGTGTCACAGAATGTTGGGTTGGCATAGTTACAAAATGAAAATAAGCCTAGTATTTGCATTTCCTTCGACAGTAACACTTGCTGCATAGCCTACATGTTATACTATATGTTTTTGAGACATGGATGCTGATATGTAAGTTTTGACAATAAAGAAAAATAGGATGAAAGTGTGAGTGCAACTGACCAGTGATCAGCAAACCTTAGCTTTTGCTAAAAGCGTCTATTTGAAGTAAAAAAAGAGATTACTGGCATAAATAATTTAAGTGGTCACATTTTTGCAACTTGTCACTAAGATATACATAGAGATGAAACCTCCAACTCCATATTTCACTTTTGTAGTCTTGTCAAAAAAGTTCAGTGAACTATTCCAGTATTACTATAAATAAATTTGGAGGCGTATCAATTAAACTTGCAAAAAATGTTTAAAAAGCAAGCTTTTGAAGAATTTCTTGCTGTTAAAGAACATTATGTAATTAGGTCAAAACAAAGGAAAAGGAGCATAAATGACAATCTCAATATACAATTAAAATAGAATTTTAATTTTTCTGAGTCCAGAATACAGAAATAATGTGATATAAAAGTTTAAGTGGAGCTTCCTTTAAAATTCCAACTGGAAGAAGAAAGGTGTTTGAGCAACAAATGACAGCAATTAAAAATATGGTTATCTATAGCTTCCTCTTGCTTATGTATCTAAGGTACATCCTTTTATGTGCCAGAAGGATTTGATTTCAAAAATCAGTGTTTTCCTGAGTGATCTATTCTGGATGTTCTCTGTAATTTTCCAACACTTTTATAAGACAAATTCTTATGAAATGAAGTAGCTGTTGTGATTCCTATCAAGGTCTGGTTGTTACACCTCTAATTTATATCGCACAGGATAAGATATTTGCCTTGAACTAGATACTCATTCAGTTATCTCACAGTATACCTGTGTAACTCAAGTATTCAGGCTGTGTAAATTTTAATAGGGTAGAAGCCAAAAAGCTTCAGACTCCTTCCATTCTGTTCCCATTGCAAAGCCAGTGTTTGTGCCTATGGCTCAGCAGCAGACACGTCTTCTGGAAAGGAGCTCCTGAGGTTTTGGAGAAGTAAAAAATAGTTATGGTTGTAAACTGCACTGTTAACCTGCCTAGAATATTCCTTTCAGCAGGCAAGAGATAAGATCAGTTCTGCAATACCTTTCTGAAGATAATGCAGATAAAATAAGCAACAGGAAATTATCCTCCTATTCGCATGGGACCAGAAAGAAAAGAAAAATCAAGCTCAACTGCACACACCCAAGAATCCTTTGGAGGTTTCCAAAGCCCCCATAGTTAATGTTTTCTGTTTTGTTTATGTGAATAAATACCATGACAAAACCAAGTCTAAATTAAGAACAAGTAAGTAATTTAGTTCAGATACAAATACTCCTCATTTGTATGCCTCCTCTGAAAACATACTGAAACTTTTTTACTTAAAAAAATAGAGCAGTCCCTTCTGTCTTCAGAATGTGAATATACTACATGTGTAATATAATACATGTCCAGTTGCATAGAAATGTCTGCAAACACACACAAAATGTCAGACTGAGCACTTCCCTGTCTCCCACCAAGAGAAAACCACTGGCTCCTTGCCAAATGAAGGTGGAAACCCTGCAGGTCTCCTGGCACAGCCTAAGGAGAACAATACTACAAAAAACAGAGTCAGAAATCAATCCTAAAAAAGGGACTTGGCCACTGAATATTGGTTTTCCACATGACCCCACAATTAGAAAGGCAAGGAACAATACTTGGAATACATATGACCACTTGGTGAAGATATTATAAAACAGGTAAGTGATTTTTGTGTTAAGACAGTTGAATACAGAAATATTTGTTATACCACAAAAGCACCATCTTTTCCTCCCACACTTCACTCCTGAAAAAATTTTGTTCAAAAAATTCCTACAAAACATCAAGCAGCAGCTTTTTTGCTGTGGGGGCAGAAGAGGAAATTTAGACCTATATTTGGTTTTTTGGTTTCTGTTTTTGTTTTTTTTCTCTCTCTCTCTCTCCTCTAAGTTGAATGCTTTTATGAAAGAACAAAGTGCAACCACAAGAATATCTGAAGACCACAGTGGGGGAGCCCATGCCTGCTTATGCTCCTTTAAAACTATACTCATGTATATCCTCTTTATGTTTTTTTATTATTACTCTTAATGGGGAAGTCCAGCACACAATAGGCCTTGGTTAAAATCACTGATGTGAAATAGACCCTGACAGAAGGAAAGTACTTACTTCAGGACTACACTTATCCCCATCACTCTTTTGGACCTTCACCTATTGTCTTCTTATTAAGAGATAAAACATAAAACATAATATTTTTCATCTCGGGAATGCAGCATTTGTTTATAATAAAGATCATATTACAGGAGCCCATTCACATAAAAGAGCATCCTATAACCTTTGATTGCAGTATTTTATATGCCAACCCCTGCCCATTTAATGCATCTGTCTACCCTTCCATAAATAAGACTAATAAAAAGCCATTGCACAGAAGTGTTATTGCTGAAATTTATTATTTAAAACAAGTAATTACTTCGATATATCCTATTTAGCATTATAAAGACCATCTACATCTCAGGAGCTGGCAATTGGCAGCAATTATCCACCTTATTAACTGCTATCACATGGAAAAAAAACCCAGAAAATTTAGATTCCCATAGACATTGAACTTCATCTCATTAGAGAACTAAGGGTGACATTCTTTATGAGATGAAGGAGAATCATTGGGATGCAATAAGAAAAAAACTAAATTCAACTGCTACATCCTCTACAACTTCACTCAATTTCAGCCATTGTAATTCAACAGACATACATATCTACATTTTTAGCACTGTTTTGTGTCACTCAAAAAGTTTCCATCTTTTGCTCACAGAGGTCTTGGATTACAGTCATTCCATATTTAGATATCTCTATCTGGAAGGAACAGTAGTTTTCATTCACATTTCTGATGAGGCAAAAACCAGGAAATACCAGGTTGTTTTTTTTTTCCTTACTTATATGCACCAGTTCTTACACTAGCATCTTTTAATAGAAGGATGCAGGATCAGTAAAATGTGCCAAACTCATTTGTGCCAGGCAACTCCATTCACTGAAAAAATGAGCAAAATAAAGCCCCCATAGTTAATGCTCTCTATTTTGTTTATGTGAATAAATACCAAAGCAAAATCAAGTCTAAATTAAGAACAATTAAGTAATTTAGATACAAATATACTAAGAATCAGAAAAATTTACGTAACAATATAGCATTTAGAGAGATCTCTTACAGAGAATTACATTAATATCCCTAAGCTACTTAAGAGAGTGAGTTTATCAAGATGCAAACATATTTCAAATTGAACAGACTTCCATCTGCATTACAGACTTTTTGCACCACAGCATTTCAAAATGAGCATGCTACCACATGAGAATTTAAGGGAAAAATTGAAAATAAAAAGTAAAGAGGACTCTTCAAAACCCCTTCCCCAAAACTGGAGCACCTACAAGAGCAAACTTCCAATAGTGTGATAAATACACCAATGTTTTCACAAGCTTTGTGATAACAACAAAACAAGAACATATATACTATCAATTTGTTTTTGTGGGAGAAGGAAAGAGATCCTTAAAGAAAATATAATTCCTTTTCAAAGTAATTTACTGCACCCATTGATCAATGAAAAGAGAAAGCTTGCTTTTGTACAGTTTGTACTTATATAGTATTTCTGCAACAGAGAATTTCCTCCACAACACACTTATTTGTTAATCCAACCAAACTCTACTGAAGTAAAGAGAGAGGCTATGTTGCTTTGAAAGGGGTTTCTTTCCACATTTAAACACACAAAACAGCAAGTGCTGATATCAGTTTTAAACTTGAAATGAACCTTTTTGTCAGTATTGATGCCTACAGTTGGCTTCCCTGTTATACAAGCTCATGGGTAACAGAAGAGACCAGATATCACAACCTGGACTGCTGAAAGATTCCATTTATCTATCATTACCTGTGTAAGTACTTTCTGAAATTTCTGAATTTGTTTAAACTTCATATTTTTTTTATATTTGTCATTGTCACTTTTAGGAGGAAAGATCAAAAGCTTGATTTTTTGCAATTTGAGATTTAAGCATATCAATTAAGCCTTCAACCAAAATGACTACCAGACAAGTAAAAATAATTCCAACTGAAATACAAGCAAGCTCACCAGCTCTGACTTGTATTAAATCTTGGGCAGTCAGACAGGCAATGGCTGTTCCACTTTTTAAAGTGCCAGAGCACTCAGCACACCTTGTCAGCTCAAGTGGCTATTTCATGCCCAAACCATGACCCTCAAAAATAAACTTACACTGAGTAGTGGCTGCAGATATGATATCTGCAGTAAAAAATTGTGCCTCAAAATGAAGTACTGCTAATGCTGAAAGTGGAGATGTGTGCTCTTAAGGGCACTGCTCTAATTTATGACAGAGCTGCTGTTCCCATAGCAGATTCTCTCCATAAACACTCATGCCACACATCTTATCTATAGGAAATTTTTGCCTGTAAAGGATCAGGATTCATTTTAAAAAGAGCTCACTTTCTGTCTTAGCAACTCACATTTCATGGCAATTCTTTCGTGAAAGCACAGATTGCTCCAACAGAAGAAAAAGGGGGGGAAAAGTAAAGCAAGCTTGCTTTTAGTGCTTCTTTTCTTGCTTTGTCTACCAATGTCTGTAAATTAAATGGTTTCCTGAACATTTAGAAGAAAAATTTCATTGCTTGAATCAGGTGGTGGAACGAGAAGAGAGCTCATCAGCAAGAACAGCACAGTCCCAGCCATTGTAGTGCCCAGTTCAAAAAGATGGGAGCTAAGGCACAAAAAGACCTTCTCTATATGCATCCTGTTAAAGGACTCAGAGGCTGATCATCACAATGAATGTTAGGGAACATCTATTCTGTCAATCTGCCCAATTCAGATATAATCTCTGGCTATTAACAAAGTATCACCTACATCCATTTAAATTCCCAGCACAATCCCATGGATTTAAAGCTATTGTTTTTGTAGCTTCAATGTAAGAGAGCACCGAAAATTTGTAATTCACACAAACACTACCCGCACAGCTGGAAACTGGTTTGAGTTCAGACTGCTTGAGAAACCACAGCAGTCACACAAGTTAATGCCTCAAATCATCCATACTGTTGTGGACAGAGAAAACCCACAAATAACCCATCAAGAACTGGAAAAAACTGCTTCTATGAGATCTGAGGGGAAAAAAAATCAAATACTATAAAGGAAGTTCAGCAATTGAAACTGTTTTTAAATGCAGTTATTATGCATGAACACTGATAGAGCCAAGTTCTACTGAACTTAATTTGCATTAAAAATATGTAATTTTCACTTATTCTTGACAATTACTTAACTGAAAATCATTTTCTTTTTTCCTAGGATATGAGAATGAAAATGTCACAAGAGTTACTATGAGTAAAATAAATGGATGACAGCACTGAATTCCTCTGCCTCCTCTGGCTCTGAATCGTTATTAGGAATCCACACTAATGGCATTTCATTGTGCCTGACAGCTTTTATATGGTACTTTTTTCTTGGGGTAAAGGAAACAGCACACAAAATTAACTGAACAACAAAGCAAATGTCTTTGAATACAATGAAATTCCAAAAATTTAGGTAAGGATTTAGTAAGAAATCAGTAAGAACTTTCTTATGAAGAAATGAAAACAGAGAGAAGTTAATTGAGACCCTTGAAATGATCCCAGGAAACTGAGGATACAACTTCACAACCTGATGGTAAAGGCAAGATGCAGAAACTGCCAAGGGCAATATGAAATAGTGACAGAGTATTTTAACATTCTGGGTCCAAGTCAAAACTGACAAAATATCCAGTAAAACACAACTGGTCTGTTTCTAAAACATGGCAGGCTGAGCTTCAACCATTATCAGAAATCATTAGAGGGAAAAAAAAAAAAAAAAGGAATATAGTTACATGGTCTCCTAGACAAAACAATCTACAATCCCCAAGTTTCTTTCTCAGTTGTGATAAATCAATCCACAATTAAAGAATAATGAAATGGTTCCTCAAATGATCCGGAAGACACCTGGCAACACTATCAAGCACCTGGACGGTATAGATCTGTTGATAACAGTGTTGCAATCACCTACAAAAGGAAATTCATCAGTGCTTAAGAAGAGCACAGCCTATGGATTTAAGCTTATTTTCTCCTGCTATCAGGGTGTTAAAAGATCTTTCATCCCATTTTGCAGCCTTTGTGAGGAAGTGTGTCTTCCTTTAGTGATCATGTGCTGATAGTCTGAACTATTTGTCTTACCTTGATTAATCTGGCTTTAACAAATCAATGCACTAGAGACACAAGGATGCAGTGATGCTGTCATTTCACCTTGGCCTAACTATGCAGATTCTTTTTATTTCCACATTTGACATTGATACTAAAGCAGAAATTCTTGTTATATAAACAAAATATTTGCACTCAGTCCAACTGAGGTTGCATCTACTTCTTCCTACAAGGGTTTCATCTCAGTGTGTGCCACACTTGAGGATCTTAAGAAGAAAACATGGAAAATAAAGAAATGAGACCTACTGAGTATTTTGTACCTTAAAAACAAATGGGGAAAATATCAACAAAGCTGTCAGCAAAAGAAGCTGCATCCCTAATGCTCCTTCTAGACTTACATTTAACCATTAACAGTCCATGAAAAGAGACTAAGCAAGCCAGAGGAGCAACATGCTTTGATATCCTTTTGGAAGGCATGCCATTTCAGATTGCTACAAGTCCAGAAGGGCTTCTTAAAGCTAAAAATATCCTTCTGCATGAGATATTTCAAGTATATGAAACACAGTTTGAAGACTCCAATAAACATATATACATAAAGAAAAGTCACTGACTTGTAGAAGTCCTAAAACCTTCCAGAATCTCCTTTGGTGTGTGCAGGCAAAATAAGAAAACAGAATGTGTATTTTATGTTTATGTATTTCTCTGTGCGTGTGTACACACATCCTGCAATTAAAAAAACATACAAAATTCAACTTCAGCCTTAGAATGCAGAAAACTCTGTAACTACAAAGCTAGAATGCTTTGCACTGTACATCTTCTACAAGGCTGCTCATTGTTATCTAGATAATTCAGTGCAATGATTTTTTTCCTTGTATAATTCTTAATATTCTAAAGAATTTTTATGGGGCATTTAAGTCTCCATGAAATATAAGCTAAATTACTTACCTTTCTTCCTGCTAAAAGCACGATTCATGTTGAAAAATCTACCCAGTCAGTGATGCTTCTGGGTTTGGTTTTTTCCTCCCCACTTTAACCTGCAGAACAATACAGAGAAGAAAACAGAAAATTCCATTATTATAGTTGAAGTTCTATTTATCTTCATATTGAAGACACTACAAATGATTTTAGGAATTCTGAAATAATTCTGGGAAAGAGAGTATGTGCTTTGCTGAGGAAGAAATGTCAGCATGGAGAAAATCTATGTTCAAAACACCCAGCAGTGCTTCATACAGAAAGACATTTTAAGGTTCCTTTAAGCTGTTCTCCTGAAGATTTCAGAGGCACAGAGCAGGTGGCATTATACATATACATGAAGACAAATACCACACACAAATAGGTTGGAAAGAAACCTTTAAAATGAATGCTGACTACAAAACTGCTCAAAAACACTCAGTTCACATTTTCACTGCCCTGTTTTGTGTCATTTAGGCTGTCACATTATTTCAAGCTAGGCTTTCGTCTTCAAATGGGCTTGACATTGGGGAAAAAAAAAAAAATCACAATATATAGATTCTTCTTCACTCAGGGACTCAATATGATAAAATTGCCTTCTGTTAGTGCTACTACATCCTTGCTCCATTTTTCTCAGATTGTGCAGTAATTTCCATATTTTCTTCCCTTAAAAACATAGATCCACTCTTAAATCCTTATTTAATTTTTGATCCACAACACTACTTTTGAATTTTATTATTTACCAACATAAAAAAACCAATAAAATCCACTACATCCAAAGCTATTCAACACCATCCCATTCTGTACAATAGAGCTTTTACTGTTACAAACACACATGAAGATATTTCCATAACTACTTTTCATTCTGTTCAGATCTTCCAAGCAAAAGTTGCACCAGTGCTCTTTCTCTGTTCTCCGAGCAGTCCAGCCAAAAGAAAAGGAAAAAAAAAGGGATGGTAAAAAAAGAAAATCAAAACACTTGGCTATCAGATTTTTTTCAATCAACTAGAACAGTGCTTTTGCTTTGAATAAAAACAAAACTTAGGCCAGTATTTCAAATGACAGCATTAAGATGACAAATTTATTTAAGATATTTTATGCAGCTCATGAATGCTTCTTGTGCTTACCACTCCTTTTCAAGTAAGTTCAATAGCAATTAAAGCAATTCTATCCAAATTTCCATGTAAATATTTGATGTTTTTCAGCTCATGTTCAATATTTGATGATTGGAACACATGTGAGACTACAGCTAGGGGGAAAAAAAAAAAACCCAAAACAACAAAGCCCACCCCACAGCCATTCCCTGCCCTCGCTGCAGGCAGCAGCACACAGAAAGCTGGGCAGACACAGGGGACAAGGAGACAAAAAAAAACACCTGCAAGGGCTCTCAGGTTCTAGGAATGGTTTTAGCAGCATCCCTGGAAAGAGCAATGGCATTGCTGGGGGAATTCAACACACATCAGTGTCCCCAGGCTGAGAATGCACGAGTAGCTCTCCCCACCAGTTCAAGTGAGAACAACCAACTCAGATGAAATAAAGTAGTAAGGAAAAACATTAGAATTTCAGCCTTTTTAAGCAACTACAAGTATGTTTAGCTTACAGGTTTAACACAGGGACCCTATTAGATGTGCTTAAAATATATAAGCGGTAGCACAACTTTACTCAGGATGTTCACTCTCATGAATTATCACAGTTTTGAGTAAAATACTTCCTTTCCCCTCTAAGATACCTCTGACAGCTGATCTTGCACAGCATTAGACTAAACATTTTAGCTCTCCATGATGGGATCATAACATATCCTTTTTTGGAATGCCTTTTTTTGTGTACTCCTGTCCTCATCCAAGAGACTGCTAAGGAACATATTTGAGATGATTACTGCATAGAATATTTTCTAAATAGAAACTCTGCAGGCACATCACAGGGCAGCTGGTTGGCCACATTTCTAGAGATCACCATTCAAGTATTCTGTTTAAAACACAGGGTAACTAAGTGTATGTTTCTTCCTCATGAGCAAGGATATATTACCATTGAAGAAACCTATGCAACTAAAAGCCAAAACTTATTAACTGCTTAGCTAAAAATGGGCAGTATTGCCAAAACTATCT
The DNA here is from genome assembly GCA_025584955.1 of Alethe diademata. Taxonomy (NCBI): domain Eukaryota; kingdom Metazoa; phylum Chordata; class Aves; order Passeriformes; family Muscicapidae; genus Alethe; species Alethe diademata. Next base: position 6,648,637 of record JANRMJ010000107.1, on the reverse strand, counting down.
TCATAATTTTAATTCCAACAAATTAGGAGTAGAAAAAAACACAGATGTGGTTTAGGCAACAAACAATACTGAAACACTTAATCAGTGAACTTCCACTTCACACAGAAAATGTAATTAAATAGGGAAACAGAATGTAACATGTAACCACATTTACATTCCCTCAAACTCTGATATGAACAACACCAACCTCTCAGATGCTGAAAAAGCAGATGATTAAATGCTCCATAAAATTTTTCTATTTACAAAAGATCACGCCAAACACCACAAGGTTCATTTCAATTTTCTCAGTGGGGCTTGGGGCACAAGGGCAATTATCAGACTGTCGTACACAGCACTGGTAAGTTTTCAATCAGAAAAGCAAAGTCATGTTTACACATATCCTCCAATATCTTTGTTCACAATATTCCAATGACAAAGAATAAAACTCTTAGGAACAAGCAAGCTATTCTCTGGTAATGGAAGGTAGATGGGGTTTTCTGGCAGAAAACAATTGAGTTTCTGACCAACCTCAGCACACAAAACCACTAGAACAGACCAGTCTGTTAAAAACCTGTAAAAGAGCCATAAGGAAGGAAAGTCAAAGAATCCCACTCTGGTGCAGGGACCCTTGTGCACAAAAGGAGAGTCCTCCCTATAAATCACTTGAGTTGCAAGGGCAAAGCAGTGGTAAGAACCAGAGGCATTAGGGAATAGGAATGTGGACCAAGCCATTCCATTACTCATCACTCAGGAAGACACACCTAGGTAAAGAATGTTTCTCCACCTTACTCTGAAGAGTTTTCTTCAGCTTTGTCCAGAAACCAAACCCCACCGGGAAACAGAAAACCTGCCCAGGATTCCACAAAACAGTTAACTGATAAAATGTGAAGAGTTCTGACAGGTACAAAGTAGAGAAAATCTGGGTAATATAATGTCATTTCCTTCAGGACAGAGATAAAAGAAACAAAAAGAAAAAATGAGAGAAAAGGCTAAGAAAATAATTTATTACACTAAAATATTTCAATGACAGATGAATACCCTGAGCAGGAGACATGACACTGACACTGCCATATGTCCTGGGCAGGTGTGTTTAAGCTGTCATATCAAACTTTAAGCAGTCACACAGAAAGCAAAGACCATCTCCTTTTTTCTTCACTATCATTAATGTTTGGTTTTCACAGTGGGGTCTTGTCACAACAAGGAAGGAACTTCAGAAGGGCAAGGGCTGCAACAAAACAAGTGGCCTTGGTGACTGACTGTGGTGTTGGCAGGTATTTGGACAGGGCAGTGCAGGAGTGGCGAGATTTGAAGCTGAGATTACTGAGTAATTACTTTTCAACACTGACAGTCACGCTGTTGGTCGCTGTCTCTCTGCTGTGCCCCATGCAGAAAGGCAGTGAGCAATGGAGTGCAGTGGCAGGCTCCAGCTGCCAGCACAAGCACCACAGCCCTCCCTGCCTGCTCAAACAGCACCGCGCTTCCAGCCGGGCGCCGGCAGAACACTGGGGCTTGATGTGTCTTCTAAATTTAGAGCTGGCTCACACAAGCCAAGAGAACACGCTTAGGAGGGGGAAGAAACAAGCTGGAATTCATCTCCTTGTCTCATTTCCTCTTAGAAATAGTGCTGAGGACTTATTTGGGGTTCCCCCCCTGCCCCCAGTCAGTCCCTTTGAATGGCGTGGCGATATCTGGTCCGAATCTTGGATTTTATACCTCTTTTTCATTCCACAAATAATTACAGCAAAACCTCCCTAAAAAAACCGACTTGCACCCAACCACTCCCTGTAATAAAAAATACAAGTCTGATCTGTCCCTTCCTCACACACACAAACAGTTGCCCTACAAAGGCAAATTTAGCTTCAGAAGACATGAAGATCCAGACTCTTCCCCCTCTCAGATCCCAGCCTTTAAAGCATACTGGGTAACATTCCTTAAAAAATGAAGCACAAAATGTCTTAAAGCCTATTTCAAAAAGGCCACAGCACACAGGAATGTGTGATTCATAGACTTGAAATGAAACCTAAGCTTATAAAGTTATTTCTGAAAGAAAGATGAGAAACTGGAATATAATAACAGCTCTGTAAATATTTTTCTGATTTAGACCAAAACTCCATGTAAATATTGCCCTAATGTGACATGGGGCATAACAGAGAAAAAAGGTTATGATAATACAATACTGCATTAAGTAATATGCAAATCCAAGTAAGCATCTTAATATCAGGAGGCACTTCCCCTTCCTTTTGTATGAAGGTAATTAGAACACTAACTTGCCACAACTCTTTTCCCTCTGAAACAGTAAAATCATTAATAAATGAGACATCAGTGAACATATATTGATGCATACCCAAACTTGCACTGTCATGCTAGGAAAGCAGCAAGCACTTTCAATCACGGCTATGAAAGCACATTTAAAAGCCCTTTAAGTTTATAAACAATAATAGAACAGTCTGTAGGACTGTAAACCACAAGAGCATTTCAATAGAATTCAGCACTACAAAAACTTGCAGGAAAAATAACTCTAAACCAGCACAGCTCTATGGGCTTCACCAAAATTGAAAATCTTTCTGCCAACTTAGCCTTATGTTTGTGCTTTACAATTCACAGAAGCACAAATGGAGTATAAAGGAAAACATTCAGCCACTGAAGAACTTTACTTTTAAGGTTTTATTCATCACCACATTTTCAAAAACATTCATTAGCCAGAGCCAAGTGACAGCCATACTTTCCTCCTGAAGGTCAATCTGCACAAATACAGTTACTTCCTGCAGTTTTTCAGCTTTGCGGAGGATGGGGAAAGGCAAACTGGTAAAGAGCTGGTCTTCTATCTAGAATTCCCATCTTCCCACCACCAAAGCAGGCACTGCTGTTGAGATGACAGTATTCCCAATGGGACAGAGCCCAAGCAGCTCTGCTGGCCCTGGAGCCTGCAGCCAGGGCACCGTGTGAGTCAAGTGCCCAGAGGGGGTCACCTGGTGAGAGTGAAGAGAAGACAAAAGATCTGGGCAAACACCAAAACAGCTGGAAGCCACAGCCTTAAAAAAGAGCTCACCTTCCAACATACTGATTTTCCTTCTGTGACTGGAATGGGCAGGAACACTCCAATCTGAAGGGTAAAGACCCTCCTGTGGTCTGAGATCACCCTGCTCTTCCCCAGGCTCCTGAAACCACCAGGAAGGTACAAGAGTCACATATGTCCTGTATTTTTCTTCCCCTCTCTCAAGCAGTATAAACCTAGTACTGTTTGAGAAGTGCTTTCCAGCCCACAGCAAAAGTCTTTCAGACTACAGGTAAAGCATTTCTCATCCAGTAGACCTGCCAAAAAGTATTCAGTGAAACCAAGGACAAGCAGACAGTAGTGTTTTGCTATAAACATCAATATCAAAGAGAGGCCAGGAAGTAGAAAAATCTATATGAAACTCAGGCATTTCATAGCAGTTTCCACAAAACTTTTCTAGGTGATTTTTCACTCTTCCATTTCCTAAAATAATCTGTTCCTTTTAATAGGAAAAAAAATGAAAATGAGATGAGTAAACAGGTGACAAGAAGATATCACTCAGAGAGCTGGCAGCAAAAACAATTCCTTAGGCAAGGTTATCACTAACTTTTGTTTTACAGCAAGAAGAAATATCAACATCAATAAGTAGAACCATAATAAACTTCAGTATTGAACTAGAACTATGAAGAAGATGTGTTTAAAATTGTTGCAAGCACCAATAAATCCTCAGACAATTTGATAATGGAACAACCTTTTAAAACCTCAGACAAATAAAAAATGTAATTGTTCCACAGAAACAATTCTCTAGATGTCTTGGAAAGCATTAGGAACAATGTAATTTTAAAAAATATTGCACTTCTCAGCGTATTTACTTGCAAACAATTATTCTTATTATGCTTAATTATGCTGATATGTATTAGCAGATTACATGACTCATTGAACAAACTGAAGTTTACACTGTCCAAACAGAAGAAGTAATTTCAAACACAAGAGCATAGTCTTCCACAGAAACTGGTTCCAGAAACTTGGTTCATTACAATAAAATAACCTAACATGTAAGAGCTTTCTTTTTCCTCCAGTCCACAAGCACCAGTGAGTCAAACATGAAGGATTCAGTCTTGTCAGCCTAATTCTCACTCCACTGTACAAGAAATTACAAATGTCAGATGCTCAGTAGAAAGGCTCCAGGCATGTTCTTCCCCAAAGAACTCAGACACGTTCATTTGCTTCCAAAGGACAGACAGATGGCAAACATCTTGCAGACAAGAATATTCTGTATTACCCATCCCATTAGCCATTTGATCAACTAGATGGAATCAGAACAAGACTTCTGCCTGTCCCACTACTTTCAGATGGGTGATGGAACACCTGGGGAACTTTGTGAGTGTTCTGTTTTTAACAGCAACAGAGCTCATCACTGGGGTCTACCACAGACAGGTAGACACAGAACAGCTCCTAAAAATAAACCAGTTATAGTGGAAGGGATAACTGGGCACCTGAGCTTTTGACTCACAGGAGGAGTGATTTTTCAGAATTTCATACAGTCCTTGCTTGAATGGATAGATAGAGTCAAAAGAAAGGTATTCCCTGACATGCAGTATGGTTACTTCTATGCTGGCATCACTGTTTCTCCTCTGGAATAGCTGATTTTCTACAGCAATCTGGAAAACCCATTTGTTTAATTACCAGCAGATGATTTTCAAACCCTCCCTTGTATTTTATTTGAGGGGCAGGGAATGTATTTGAAAGTTTCAGGTCTCAAAACAACAGCAAATTTTTGTTAGCCTGCTGATTTTTTCCCAGTTACATTTATTGCATCCATTGCATTTTCATAATCACATTGCAAAAAGTGCTGCTGACAGAAAAGGCAGAGAGCAAAAGACTCATTAGGTATTCTGAAGGTAAGTCTCCAAACAAAGCACACCAATTTTAGAAATAGGATTAGATCCACTCAGAGTAAAAACTCATCATATTTAGCAGATCTGTTATAGAGGCTCAAGAGTTTAACAAAAGGTATTTTTTTTCTCCTCTACCAAAGTACATTTAGCCAATCCTGACAAGTGCATCAGACATACCATTGTGCACATATGCTCAACAGGTCCCAGAAGACCACTTCATGTGCTTCACTCAATGTGCATTAACCTTAATTGAACTTTAAAAGCTGATTACTGGTGTTCCAAAGATGATTTAGAAGAAGTGAAAACCCCAGATGTCTGTTTACACAAAAGCAACCAAGAAAATTCTGGGCAGGTACAGGGAACAACCTGCAATGGAAGAATGAGAAGAGATGTGCCTTCATCTCCCCATACAGGCTCCTGTATTTTCATTATCCTGTACAGCACACACTAGATATTTTCTTTGCTACAGTCATCTCAACAGGCTCATTCCAATTTATTAAAAATGCAGAATTAAAAATGCAATCATCTGTTCCTCAAGGGATCTGAACTATGACATTCCAAATGGTTTCCTAAGTCTCTGAAATTCAGTTTGGGCTTTTTCTTCTAATTGTAAAAGCTTTGGGGCTTTTGTTTTTATTAGGGTATGTTTTTTAAAGTAAAAAGTTGATACAAAATTAGCAGAGATCATCCTCTTTGGAAATGAGGCATACAATATGATGTCATTATTTAAATCTAATTTATCTGCAGGACTTAAAGTCCATACTTTTATACTTTAATTTGGTGTCCCTTGTCCCACAACTGTCCCTCAAAGAAGAACCAGAACCCTGTATAAACTCTAAGCATACTGACTGCTATGCAGGCTTTATATACTGGCTTTCTTGTGTCTTAAACTCCAATTCCTACCAGCATTTAACTCCAATGTTAAAGGTTATATGATGAAAAAAAATCACTATCATAAAATAGTGATTAATAACTTAGGTTCTCATAATTTATTAACATATACTTCTGAAACAATGACATTCACTTAAGAGTTTAAGAAGTGTCATTCACTTCACAAAGACTTAAAATCCATGCTACTGAACATAATCCCATACTATTAAAATCAATAGATCTCTCAGTATTAATGCATTCAGATTCCTCACTTTAACCGGTTAGCCTCAAGAACAGTATTAAGTTGTATTTATACATATCAGATGGGCTTTATTAAGTGATTTCAGCAGTTTCCAAAATCGAGGAAAGTTGGCAATATCCACTTTCTCACTTGGACTAATTGAATCCTAGAGGGAATATCCTGAAAACAAGATTATATTGGTTTTTAGGCTTTATCACATTACATTCCTTTGCCTTATCTGAAGAATCCAACCATTTTGGTAAGGGTGTGGTATGAAGTTAAAAGCACAGATATCAAAGTGACACAAAAGCATGGGAACCAAAATCATATTTATAACAGATTAATCTCCTCATCTCTGTATTTCAGATCCAGTGTATATTCAAATGGTGCATTACAGTGTCTGTTCAGGAGAAACATGCAGGTTTTGCACACCATTATAGTCATTACTAACCTTATTTCAGGATTTTGGCAACTGATCCATCCTGGAGTAATTTAGTGGAAAGTACTGAAGTACAGTCTAATACATAAGAGAGTTTCTAAGCTAGCAAGTGCTAGCTGTATCTTCTATTATGGTTGGGACTAAGGAGCAAATGTAAGTTTTTAAAAACGTGAGAGATCATCAGGTTTAGACTGAAATGTGGATCACATCACACACAGAACTGGCTGCTGTGGACTGGGACAGTTCCGGTCCCTTCTCCAATTAATATCCATGTACTTGAAACGTGCTGCAAGTCATGTTCACAGTTTGTTCAGCTTCACATAGTTTAAAACCCTCAGTGAGGCAACTTCAATATTTGGCAATGAAAGTCTGCCTTGTCCCACCCTTCACAAGCACATTAAACCACTACACACAGCAACTCCATCCCCAGGCAGGCACCAGTCTGGGCTCAACCTCCAGAACCAGAGGTGAGAAAGAAATAGAGAACCATCCTCCAAAGTATTGGGAGGTAATTTAGGCAACTGCTAACATCACATTCTGTGGCTGATTCCACAACTTCATGACTGGATGTAAAAGAAGGGGGATGTGAAAAGTAGGTACTAACACCTGTCATGTTTTCAAATAAAGAAATTTTTAAGCTACCCTCTTGAAATCTGAAGGAAGTTGGAGCATAGGGAGGAAAGAGGGAAAAAACCCAAAATAACAACAACAAAAAAAACACAAAACACCAAACCTCAACATTCAGAAGTACAATGCTTAAAAAATGGAAATGAACTCGTGCCAGAGTTTCATATTGAATAGCTTAAATGCCTTTGCCAGGCATTTATTTTCCCTTTTTTTTTTTTTGCCTACAGATCTGAGATACCAAGTCTAGGCTATGCCTCTGGATATACAAACACTGAAGCAAAACTGTGATAGTTTCACAGCACCCTCAGTCCTCTAAGAAACTTCACTACCAAGGTTTCAGGAACTCAGTGTACAAATTCAGAGCGTATCAAACGTGACCCCTTTAGAGTGAGACTTTCAAATCTGTTTGTGCAGGTGAAGACTGCAGGCTAACTGTACTCAAACTCTGCCCATACATCTGTAACATCTGTCCCTGTGAGTTGGCACGAGCACCTGAGCACCCAGAGCTGCCCAAGCTCCTTCCTTGGGAAGCACAGCTCCATCAGCACCCACTGACTCCTTCAGGACACCCTGCTAACACACAGCCACACTGTCTCCTACACACCTATCAACACCCTGCTCCAGGGGGCAAACCACAGAACAATAAGTGCACTCATGGATTTGAGAAAAATGCTTTTTTCAAAAGCCAAACCTAGGAATCAGCTGATCAAACAAAAGCAGGACCGTCAACGTGAAACTGCAGCCTGGATCACACAATTCCACCACGCCATGTGCTCATCTTCCCTGCTCCTTCTCCCAACATACACTGGCACTGCTGATTCTATCAATCACAAGTAACTGTTCAGATAACTTAAGTTACTTCCAGGACAATCACATGCAAATACTACTGGTAGTCACCAAAGAAAATTAAATTATTTGATGTTTTGGATTCATATACAAACACAACTTCACCAACACTGTGTCAATACTGCTTTTCCAAAAGCCTCTAATGTTGCTATACAGTCAAAGAATGCCAATTCAAGAGAGCAATTTGAGCATTTCTACTGGTATTTATGTATTTTCACAGTTCATTTCAAAAGAAATAGCTAGGATTACTGAAAAAAAACAACTAAGCTTGTGTGAAATTACCATCTTAAACAGTCTTGCTTCTACTGCAGTTGCAATTTTGTTTTGGTAAAAAATGAGCATGAAGCTAATAATTGAGAAATAGAGAAACATATGAGGATTTATTTAATAGGGAATAGTCATTGCAGGCCAGTGTTATAAATATCCTGCTCAAACACCTCACATCTTCAGCTACAGTTTTCCACACTTGTCTGAAACCCAATCTGTTTTAATAAAAAAAAAGGTATTCAAGAAAACTCCAGCAAAGCTCATTCCTCTTTGGCAATTGCTTTACATACATAGATAACGTGCACTCCCCACTGTCTCCTGCAGGTGAGCAAAAAGGACTGCTACTGAATTCTTACATCTTGGACTCTGCTTTTAAAACAGAAAAAAGGAGGCAGCCAAAGAACAGCAGCATCAAGTTCACCTGAGAAAAGCCTTTCTTGAAGAACAAAATCTCAAGGTAAACACTAATGTGAACTGCAACACAAATTTCTATATATAAAGAAAAAACATGAAATATGGGGAGTGGAGGGAAGAGATGAAATTCAAAGTGAGACTAATTAGCAGTTTCTTTGGAAACTGAAAGCATGAAGTATTATTTAAGCTAGGAGAGACAATTACATGTGAAAATACATGCCTTGATAAACTGAAGAGGAAGCAAAGTTGCAAGCTGGAAGTACTGGAGCCATGAGGTACTACAGGGTATTTGTGGACAGAAATTCCTATCTCTGCCAAACCTCTGCTTCTTTTCCTTCACTTTGTTTATGACTGACATGCTATGCCTTCCTTGACAGAAGTAGGTATTCCATCTTTCCAATGGTCCTAGCTGACCATCCAAGCTAACATTAATCTGTTTGATACTGAGGGCAGCTCATATTCCCTGCTGTTGCTCTATGAACACTCATGCAAGGTCCTGGACAAATGACACTCTTATTTTTCATTTAAGAAATTTAAAACCAAGAGGTTCTCCTCCAAATGCCTGGAAGAAAAGGAGGAGCAATAGCTTTAAATCTGTTCAACTAACTGCTTTAGGAAACAAGCATATATTTACATATATTTACTCTCTTCACCTATTTGTGGCTATTGTGAAAGTCTGGATTAATTGTGGTTTTATCACTGTTTGATGATGTTAAGTCAGTATCTTGCCTGCCACTGAATTATTTAAAATATTAGCAAGATAAAGATCTTGCAGACTGGTCTGAATACATGATACAAGTAACAGGCTTGCCCTGTTACAAAGCTCCCTGGCAAAAGGATGGCATGTTGGAAAGTCTTCTTTTTTGCTTTTTTGGCTAAGGCAAAAGGGAGCAAATGAATGGACAAACCCAGTAAAAGTTAGCTGGGTATCCTCTCTTAGGCTACTCTTCATGAGATACTCAGTTCTGCCCTGAAATCTTCAACTCTGTATCACAACTCCCATTATATAGGGGGGGTTACGGAGTCTTTTTTGTACATAGCTGTATTCCAGCACTATGTCCAAGTTTTCCAGCTCTGAATATTCATTCACATGAAAGCAAATCTTTGCTTTGCTCAGGGTCATTAACAACCTCACTTGTGACATTTATATCTATTGATGTGCCTGCTTCGTGAATACTCCCTAACAATATGCTGATCAAAATCATAAATTGGTATTTCATTGCATTAGAACATCTGCACTTTTCATCTCCAAGTCAAAATGACTTTTTTTTACTCGTACAAAGAATCGTCCTTTGATACTTGTTTTTACTTCTCTGTATTGTGATAGCTTCAAATTGGTATATTTTCAAGGCTCAAAAAGTCAGTAACCAAATCCTATAGAATTTCCTTGGTGATAAAGGGAAAGTTGCTGCCAGACACTGCTACCTCTCCTTGTCGAAAAAGTTAATTTTGAGAACTATCTTTATTCAACAGACTGCTAGCCAGAGATCTGTGCATCTTCATCAGCAAAAGTTAATATGCTGCATTTCTGCTGTTGAAAAGATACTTACCCAGCAGCATTCAAATTTGAACACAAAGGATGACCATGAGTGCAGTCCAAGGTGTATAACAAAACAGTCTGGTGATATCAGCAAATAAAGTCAGTCTTATGTTATCAGTCAGGGATATTTTTACAAGCAATGTGTTCCACTCTCCAAAGCAGAGAAATAAAAAATTATAGACTTGCCATTAAATTCGTAACAAATTACCACTTTGACTCAAGGTTAAAATTCCATGTTTATCTTGTACTTGTCAGTAAGCCATTATCTGTGCAATTAAGATGGCTTATCTGATGAACAGAAATTCTCTCAACTGCAGTAAATCATTTCTCTAAGGTGAATAGCAATTGACTTACTAGAAAATCACCTGGCTTTGCTATCAGTTCTTAAATATCCATAGAGCTGCCATTATCACAGTATTTGACACTTTCTTTAATCACATAATAAAGGCTTGCTGCCTTCATAGCTCACTTTCATTTTATAGATGGGAGGGCAGAGACACAGAAACTGATCTTCAAGAGATGACATTTCTGCCACCATTTAGCACTACAGGATAAACCAGTGCAGAGACCATATTTACCAGCATGTATAAAAATGCAGAATCAGGTGCTGGGAAGCCAACAGCTGGAAATACACTCTGCTTTGAGTGAATGCCTACAAATTAAAACACAACCAAGAGGTGTGGAAGAATATTCAGAGACATGTTTTAACTCTTAACTCCTCAGCAGAGGGGAGGAATAAATGGAGTTTTAAGACAGGCAGTTTTAGATGAACACTTGTTCAGGGATCTGTTGGAATATTGTGTGAATGACAATTCAAACACACAGTGAGGGAAAACTGCAGAAGCACCGAGCCATACCATTTATTTAAAGGTGGCAGAGAACCCTTCAGATGTCTGTAACAGAACAGTCACCCTTCAGGCTGTCACCTCACACCAAGCTGCTGACACTGCTGCCAGAGCACTCTGGCAAAAATGCTTTTCTAAAGAGTCTTGCATGCTAATGTCCAGTATGACAGAGCAAACACATGATGATGGACATGCTGGAGAGCTGCTGTCAGAACAATAAGTCTGAAAAAAAAAAAAAATATTAAATGAATCCAGGAAAATAAAACCTTCTCAAAGAGCAAGGGATGCAGGCCGAATGAGGAAGGGGTCCTTTGAAAGAATCCCTACTTAGCACAACAGAGCCCTGAGCCTCACAGCAGAAGCTAAAAATTTAACTTTAAATACCATTTGTCTTCATGTTCCTGATTTTTTTAATATTTTTTTTTTCAAAATGCTTTTATTAGAGGTGTGACAAACTTCAGAGAAACACTTCAATATTTTTTCAAAAAATGTCCTAGTGTAAAAAACAGTAACACAGCAAGCCTTTATTTCCTGTTATTATACATCATTGAAACATGACCTATTTGAGTATTCAGGTCTGAGATCCTTTAATTTAGGGTTTTTTTAAACAGACCAAAACTTTAATGTTCCTGTCAAAGTAGATTTTCGATTAAATTCAGAAATATTAAAATTACATTTATTTAGAATTCTCCTTCAGTAGGGTTTTTCATCTTCATCTCGAAATCCCATAGTGACTTAAAAATGCAAAATATAGATGTTTTAAAGTTTATATGTTTGGAGAGGTAATTAAGTAAATTTTTATTAATCGCTAAATCATTTATCAAGTTTTTGAGTTGTCAAAGGAGAGACTCAAAACTCCCACATGTCAGCTCACACTGTTTTTCAAACATTTTTAAGGTTGGCTGCCTTTGTATTTCCACTCCAGGAGCAGGTGAAAGTGTTCCAAATAACAAAAAAGCTAATAAAAATCAGAAAATAAGGTTATAGAAGTGTGGAAATATCAGTCCTTGAATAAGCTTTGAGGAGCTGCAGTCGTCCCACTCTTGCAGTACAGCATTGTTAAAGCTGAGCATGAAGCAGCAACTTCCTACAAAAATAAAGTAACCCAAAGGAGGGTTAAGGGCGCTTTACTGGTGCAATAATTATCTTAATAGCAACCTTGTTTTAATTTAGTTAGGATACTTCTGTCTGTAAAAGAATAAAAAAGCCTCCAAACCTGGATTGACACAATAATAAAATGTGTAAATTTTCCAGTTCTGGGAGTAAATTACATGCAGTGATTTATAACTATAAAACAAAGTACATAAGCAATGTGAGAATAAATAAAAGAGTAATTACAAGACAGTACCTTCAGTCTTAACAAGAATATTATGTGTTTTCATGCCAAACAGATATGAAATGTAATTCTTTCCCTCTCTCAAGAGCAACAAATAAAAGACTGCAGTTCATCTTTTTCTCCAGGAAAACAGGAAAAAATACAATCCCTTCCATAATTGTTAGGAATGTTAACTTTGGGGAGAGAGATCTTAAAGTAATTTATAAATGAAAATAACAAGTGGCAACAGACTGCATTTGGAAGTTGAGAATGAATTTTTCAATTTCACATATCATTTAACCAGTGTCAGACAAAAAAAAAAAAAAAATGACCTGATAAATGATATCTGCAGTGCAAAGCCACTGAGCTGCTGACCACATGTGGATTGGCTTGGACATGACTCAGAAATATGGAAGAGACTTTGCAGTTAAAAACCAGATTGAGGGTTAGATAGAGGGCAGTGTGCAACTCCTCTGCCTACATCTCCACTGCAAAGAGTAACACAATACAGAGCTGTCTCACATGTCCATTTGAGGTGGCCTCTGATACTTTGATTCATCTGTTTACTCCCAGAGGAAAGTACAGCTCTTTAAATGCAAGAAGTGCAAGCCACCATGTATTTTTAATAAGCAAAGAATAACACAAGGAGTTTTGAGGAGCAGTACCAATAGCAGAATGGAATTAACCCAAGCAAGCACTGAAAGAGAGAACAGGCATATGATGGGATTTCTTCCAAACACCCTTCCAACTGTATTTGTGGTTTGTGGAGGGCAACTGGGAAGAAAGACAAACACAAGAACAAAATCCATCAGATGCTTGCTTGTTTGCTTCTTTAATCACTAGTTTTTTGGCAACCACTCCAAGCACACTTATCTCCACCTGGAAATGGTCATGGCTGGGACATCATTTCATTCCTTGTGTCCTGCATAACATCAGCTGGGCTGTTCTGCTTGATTACAGCAAATTGTAAAGGTGCAGCAGGGCATCCAAAAGTTTTATCAACTGCAGCTTCCTGCTGAGATTCCCTGGCTGCTGACACTTCTGAATGACAGAGCACATCTAGATATTGATGAAGCCCTTTCTTCCATAGGAGAAGCCTCTGTTCTTATAATTATTTAAGTTAAAAGGGACAAAGCAACTACAATTGCATCTCAAATGTACCTTAAACTAAAGGGTAGTTATACTTTGACCTTACACATTATGACAAAAGGCACTGCAGTGCACACATTCATCTAAATAATACACCAAAAAGTTGGAGATAAAAAAGTTTTAAAACTATACAACTACTTGACTTTAAGAGATGCTAAAGCCTAATGCTCAACTGAAAATAATGCAACCTAGATGCAGGTTAAAAAAAAAGATAATTGCCTATAAAGAAGAAATTAATTAGAGATGTGGCAGAATCTCCACTCCCCCACAAACTTTCAAAAGTTTAATGGCCCTGTGAAAAGGAGTGACTCTAAATGGCAAGATGCCTGTAGGAAAGGTGACTGCAAGAAGCTCAAGGTAAAGCACTGAAGCAAACCTGGAAGACATTTTACATTCTGAATCATTTGGCTGCAGCCTTGCCTGGCTCCCTGCCCACACCACAGGCAATAAAGGAACCAAGACAAAGCAGTGCTAAAACCGGTCTGGCGGCTGGGGAGGCAGAGATCCAGCAGCAGACAGACAGCAGGGATGGGGGCAGCTCAGCACACACAGCAGAGCAGAGAAACAGAGTTAACAGCAGGGAGCACACAGAATTTTATGGGTGCACTGAAACTCCTGTCCCCTATAAACAATCCGCTTTTGAATCAAGAAAATCAAACACGCACACAACAAGAACAGAAAACCAAAATCTAGTCATGTGAACACCTTGCAGTTAAGACTGGACTTCACTGTGGTTTTTATAGGCTTAAAGATATCCAAGAAAGATTCTCAGAATCCAGACTGTAAATAACTCTGCCCACCTACTTGAACACTATATATTTTGCTCAAACTCAGAACACCATTCACATTACCTATGCAAGTGTTTTTAAGTGCTTTAAGGGAAAAATACTATTTGAATGCACATATTTACTAGTTATATATGCTTAATATTGCTTATTAAAACATACTACTACATGTTTTTCCTGAGTTGGAAGAGACCCACGGGGATCATTTAGTCCAACTTCTGGCCCTGCATGGAAGAGCGCCAAGAAGTTCACCATGCTTGAGATAATTGTCCAAAAACACTTCTTGGATTCAGGCTTGGTGCTGAGACCACTTCCCCCTGGTAAGCCTGTTCCAGTGCCCAAGCACCCAACCACCACCCATCATTTTAGTCATCACCCTATGAGAGAGAAGGTTTTGACTCAATCATGTTAAAGTACAGCTACTTTAAAAAAAAAAAAACAACCACAACAATCTAGATGATAGCTTCTGTTTCTTTAAAAACTTTGCTAATGCACTTAAATTACTCACCACCTCACAGGCTGAAAACCATTTCACCAAAACACAGCCATTCAAACACTGCAGATCTGATGTTACTCTGTCATGAGACGCAAATAGTTTCACATTTGATTTAACACTCTTGGAGCAGTTATGCTCCTTGCTGCCTTCTGTCCAAACATTTACTCCTACACTGCCCTTCTGAACTGGCATAAACAGCTCCTGCAAGGAAACTGTGCAGGGAAAAAATGAGCAAAAAAAGCCCTGCAAAAAACTGTGTTGAAGTTTTCTCCAATCACATGCTACTAAAAGTTAGGTCTGACAACAAACACTGAAAGGCAGAAGAGCAGCAGGTGTCTCTGCCACCTTCTACCTGCTGTGTGCTGTGGCACTGAACTGGAAATCCCAGCCCCTGTGTACATCAGAAACCTTTCAGTAAACAGCAATCTCTTCTTAGGTGCAGTGACAGTCACACTTCAGTCCACAGATAGGTTGTGCCCAAATAGTCTGAAAAGACATGAATTCAACTCATTTATGCTCAATTTGCTGCCTCTAGAGGCATTGTGAGACATCAGCTCTGCTTGACAAAGCCATTTAGATGCTATAGCAGGGACAAATTCCATATATCTTAAAAATTTTTTACAGTAACTGAAAGCAGCTCAGCACTGCACAAAATTTAGAACACCAATATGTGCAAAAGTCAGAGCTCATTAGCTTGCTCTAACCACATTAAGACATTTTTATTATACCCATTATTATGAAAACACATCCAAATACAGAGTCTGGGCAAACAAATATTATGGCAACGCTGACGAAACAAAGCTCTCCCAATGAAACGTTAAATACCAGTTTTGCTCTAAGTGAAATTGCTTTCTTAATCTTCCTTGAGATTTTTAACTTCACTTGCCTGTTGAAAAGGGAACACAAGGGGCATTAAGTGTCCCACTGGCCTCTCCTGCAGGTCTCTAAAGAGTGCTTAACACAAACAGTAATTTATGGTATTACACTCTTGGACTACAAGTACCTCAAATTCCACTTCAGGGTATTAGGCCAACTGCTGTTTAAATTATGTGTAAACTAGCTCAATCATGACCCTCCACTGGAAAAATCTGCCTTATAGATCATGTCCTTAGGGAGTTGAATGCTGTAATGACAACTTACCACTGAGCTAATCAAGGATCAGAAAACAAAGTTACAATTAACTAAAGCAGAGGCACTGAAAAAACATATCAATAGTGCTACCCAGATGAACCAGGTCATGCATGCTAGAACCTCCTACTATTTACTACTTCAGTTCCTGACTCCCACTGTAAAAATCAACTCTAACCTTCTGCAAAAATCACAGAGTTACTGAAAGATGTCTTTTTATTCCACTGCAGTGAAGTCAGAACTTGTTCGCTATTTTGGAGTTTTCAGTTGTTGACCCATCACTGGTCAACACCTAATTTTGAAAATGTCAGTGATTAACCCTGGCCCTAAAAGCTTCTGTAGTGCTGGTCTGTGCATTTTTGTGTAATTTCTGCCCTAACTTTGCAAAGATACATGCTTCATTTGCTCAATAAATGATGGACTCCAGAAGCAACACACCTTTAAAAGCCCAAGGACTCATTTTTTTTTTAATGAAGTCTTTATTCATAAAACCAGATTTGTCTTTAAAATACAGAATTCCACACATAAGCATAAACCTGCTGCAAACCAGCAAAAGAATTTGTATCCAAGAATCTTATACAAATCTGTTTCAAATAAGTCTGTATTTACAAAATGATTCTGTGCTTTGGACTGGTAATGAGTCCTACCAACAACAGTTTCTACAAACGGGTTTGGTTTTGCCCCTCACTGTGGAAAGGCAGACCCATCAGGAAGTCCTGAGTGTAGAGCTAGAAGGTGAATCCAGAACATCCATGGGAGAGATGTTGAGTTGCTGTTGTCAAAAAGAATGAACAACCAAGTCATAAACATTGCTTATCCCTGCTAAAGATCAATAAAACTTGAATACATTCTTTTAACTCGCCTTCCATTCACAAAGCTAAACAAACATTCCACTTTCCAGAGGCTCCCAGTTCCCCACCCACACTTAAAAATAATTTAAAGCATTTAATGCTTTTCACAAGTATATTAAAACCCCTTTTTTGAAAATTCTTTTATAAGCAAACCCCACAAGTTGCCATTTCTTCCCCAGTAAATCAATGGAAACTCACAGCTGCTGCCTTCCATTTATCCAGGCAAGCCTTTCTCTGTAAGCTACAGAGAAGTGAAGCAAGGAGACTGCAGCTCCAGTGGGCTGTAGCAGTGGCTGCACTCTAAACCCTGAGTTATCAGCTCCAGAAAAAGAAGGGGGAAAAAAAAAAAAAAAAAAAAAAAG
>JANRMJ010000107.1:6600373-6631243 GCA_025584955.1 Alethe diademata | reverse complement strand
CTGAGTTATCAGCTCCAGAAAAAGAAGGGGGAAAAAAAAAAAAAAAAAAAAAAAGGAAAACAGCCAGTTTCTAAGTGTCATGCCTGCAAGCATTATTCTCTCATTCAGCAGGAGGGTTACTGAAACAGATGCTTAGACTGGGAGAGCTTTGGCTCAACAACTCAGTTCTGATATATGCTCAGTGGGCCTTGTGTCAGGGGTGCTGTTTAATTGTGAAAACAAACATGAGCATCTCTCTAACCTCCAAGTATATAAATCTCTGGCTTTCTTACAGGCACGTTATATGGAAAAGAAAACCAAAAATCTGACTTGAGTCAGTCACTCCAGTCTTAAAAACCTTCTACTCAACCATAAAAAAAAAAATTTGCTTAATCCTTTTCTGCAAAACACTGCACAGCAACACAACTTCACCAGCTTATTCTTCTATATTCAAATTTCTTGCCAAGGTACAGAGCAGACACTAATTCTCATGTGGAATAGATCACTCATTTGCCAACATTTTTGGACCTTTGTTATGCTGCTTTATAGTTTTTGATGTAGCAGAATAAAAAGAAGCAATGACAGATATGAGTTCTGAACTAGAGTATTATCAAAGCACAGTAATTGTTCTCTCATTTTAAGAAATGTAGTGCCAATAGCTCAAAGGAAATATATTTCCATTTCCAAAATGTAATTTAATACAGTTCTGCTGGAAAAGTGTAAATCAAACTAAAACACTGTGAGCAATAGATCTGGATTTTCTAATAGGAGTTCTGATATATATACATTTCACCATAATTTCCTCATCCACATTTGCCCTACACCAACAAAATAACCCTTTAAGACATGGAGCAGTAGCTTGACCACTTTTGAAATTAATTCCACTAAATATGAACTGCACAAGACATCCAGAATTAGACAAGAACTCCTGGTCCTTTGAGGAAAAACTGACTGGCAGTCTCAATTATTAAGAAGAGGAAAATAAATACTGTACTCCCACAGCTTGTGGGAAATTTGTCTGTAGAAACGGTACAATATTGTTTCAGCATAAGGAAGTTCAATCCCCTCTAGTGCAGAACTGAGGACTTGAAAATATGCTCTTTACTGAATGTTTCAATAAGCCATCCTAGTGTGTAACTTGATATTTTTGTTGATTCACTCGGAGCTATTTAGTTATACTACTTCCTTCAACCCTCTTGGATCTCTTAACTTTAAAGTATCAAGACATCAAGACCTAGAATTTTACCTAATCAGGAAGGGAATATTATTTCCCTGATCCATGAAATGAATAAATGACTTTACATCCTCTATATATTCCTTTCATTAATTTATCTTTTGCTTCCTTAGTGTAAAATTTTTCTTTGCGAGGGATGTGAACTCATGCTATTTCTTCTCCTTCATTTCTTGTTTCCCTACTTCATTCCTCTTCCCCTGACATGGTGCTTTTTCCCCCTCATCACTTTAAGGAAAACACCAGAAACTTATATGCAGTCCTTCCTTGCCTTGTACCATTTTCTCTATTAATTGCCACGGGGTTGTTTTTTTTTTTTCATTAGTTCTCAACTGAGTTCCACTAAAAATCAATCAAATTAATTATGTTTTCCCTTTCTCCTATATCATTAGTCAAGTTGGCAAGTAAAGCTAGGTGACACCAATGCCTCTAGCACATTATTTAACAATTTCCTACAATTTGATATCTTGTTTTGTTTTTTTTGCAGTCAGTTCTTACCAAAAAGACAAAGTTCCTGCATTCTAGGATTTCAAAATAATTTTTAACCACAAACTGGAGAAGCACAAATATCCGAGGCATTTCAGCTACAGCACAGACCCCACCAAAAATAATTACAACCTGATACCTACTCCAGTATAATGAATGAATAGGTGATAAAATTTGCAAGTACCCAATTCCATAGCAAACATGTAATTCTTACCATTAGATCTTACCTTTTCATCTTGACAAGAAAAAATAGTAACAAAACAAATTACAAACTTAACAATACATCATAGTCTGAACTATAATTTTATTTTATTTTTGTCATCTTTAAGACTTCATCATCACACATGCACTTGATATTACGAAAGGGGAAATTCTGGTTTTCATTGTGGCCTCAATTCAGTAAGAAAGTAAAGATCATAGTAAACTTTAACCTCTGAAGCCCCATGACCAAATATTACTCAAATCTAGACCTATATTCTTACCTAAACTTTAGCTGAGGTAAAGGAACTTTTCATTGATCCAAGAAGCAGAACACTGGCAGCAAAAAGGCTTCAGGACATGGCACCACGTGCTTCATTATTCTATTTATACTACCAGGGACAAAAGTCAGAGCTACCAAACAATTCACTATCTTTGAATCCTAATATCCCAAATAATTTGCCCTAGCAAGTTGCTGATAGGCTCCATTACCTAGGTATTTGCCTCATCAACCAGTGGTCAAGACCACAAAAGTGTAACTAATGATACAGTTTGCTATTAGAACATAAACCAAGTGCTGAAACATCAGAAAGCTTCCCTAACAGGCCATACACTGCCCCACAATGTTGTAATTTCACTGCTGTGCTATTCTGCCAAACAAAACGTGGCAGTTTTAGTAATTACACAATGCATCACTCTCACCTGTTTCACTTGCTTCTATCATGCATTGGGATACCAAGATAATAAATGCTGAAGGTCATTTGTCTAAGAGAATGTGTTCTGGAGCTACAGGATACTTTTTCCCTTGATCTGATGTGAAATGCATCCTGTACCATTTCATCATCATGACAGTACTGAACTCAGCACACAAATGCTGCACTCTCACTCTGATACTCTACCACTCACATTTTTCCACTAAAAAAAGTGCAAAAGGCAAAGGAGTGGCAATTTCAGCTTTCTCACTAAGGGTTTTTTTTTTTTCCCTAAGCTCTATTTGTGCTTTTTACAAGTTTTATATACCAGGCAGAAGATAAAACCATTAACTATTCCACACATCATGACTTTGTGACCCTACTTGAGACCTTACAGCTGAGCACCTCCTGTTCCCCTGAAGACAGCAGAAGCTCTAAATTCCCAGCATCCCCCCTCTGGAAATCTGAGTTTTAAAGAAAGCATCCACCCTAACATTTTCTTGTCAAGTGACACAGGATCTGACCCAGAAGACAAGTCTAAAACACGTATTTAAGTGTCATTCACACCTCACTCATGAGATTCAAATACTCTTTAATAAAAAAAACCTGTAAACACTTTTTCTTGGCTCTCCCAAGTTTGGTTTTTTTTTGTAACTATATGGTAACAGCATTCCAACTGAGCCTTTCATATCAAAGTAGAACAAGAGAAAAGGTCATAGGACACTCTGGAAGGCAACACTCATTAATGCAGTGTTCAAGGTTAGGTCAAAAGGAGCAGTGGAACTGGGATTACACTGACTCAAATGGCTCTGCTCCTTTTTGCTTATTTTCTGTTCACCCCACAGTGCCTGAAGCTGTTGACACAGCTGCCTGCCAGCAAAATTTATGTAGTAACTCCTTCATATTGTACTGTTCACAGTCACTGTAACCAATATTTCAGGAATTATATTTATAGAGCAGCTGTCAGCAAAAGGACTTGGTTGTGCAGCAGAAAGTTACAGTAATTCACTGTTTATATTCAAGGCACAGACATCACAGAAACCATACACAGAGAGGTTCTTCAGCTAAATTATCAAAGAAAGGCATAGAAGTACCTTGGCTGTGTTTTGTTCTCATACAGTTGCCAAAAATCTGTCTTCAAAGACCAGTATTTTCTCACTTATACATATCCAAAGCAATCCTGCACAGGTTCAGTAATACCCATATCATAAAAACACAAGAAGCTCAGCTTTCAGAATACATTTCAAATGATAGTATAACTTCTTCCTAAATGCTCCATTTTTCTTCTTCCTTAAAGAGAGGGAGGATGCTTCTTTATAATTATAGCTTCACAGAAGCTATGCCAGTTTTAGAAGACAAGAAACAGCATTTACTGGAGCCTATAAAATCTGTGAGGTACAGTATGCTTGACATCATCTCAGAGCAAAATTTTCCACATCATTTCAACCTGTCTTTTTGAAAACTCTGGATAAATTACGACACTTGTCCTAGTGGACTTATACAGCACATCTGGGGCAAATACCCTTACCTTGATGATGCCATTTAAAAAAAAAAAAATAATTCCAAACCTTAAATCCACAGGAAAGTTTCCACCATCCCCCACAGCCACAGCTAAGCAAGCAATCTTTCCTAACACCCCCCCTTTTTAAATTTGTTTACCCCATCCCTGTTGTCTATTTTCTTCAGCTCATAGATGAATTCCCTATTGAAATCTTAGATAATTTTAATGTGATTAATAATGTCCTCTTTGCTCTGCAAAATATTTAACCACCTTCTTTTGCAAGGTCATAAAAAATAATTGTTATAAATACTCTGGTTCAACAGACCTAAGAGACCCTGCTTTTCTACAGATAAGAATAGAAGTATTGTATGTCTCAGGAACATGATATCTATGTATTTCACATAACTGGATTTACTGACATACCCACAGAGTAATGCTGACAACAGTTTAAAAAAGAATTCCATCTGTGGTTTAACTTGAAATAATCCTGGAAAATTAGTAAAGCTAATATGTAAAGGCCTAAAGTAAATTCTACAGTGGGTGATAAAAGAGAAAGCCAAGCTGTACTCAAAGGAATTAAACCACCCTGCAATATAAGAGGAGCTCCATAAAACAATGAGCTATAGCAGATTGTGGAAGGAAGCAGTCAGAACTCAAATTAGATATCAGAAAATGTATCCAAAATGAAAAGAACCCTCACGACAAGCCTGAGCATTGTCTACACAACCTGCTGCCCACACAGGCTTTTAATAGTGCACACAACATGGTGGTAAGAGCTTTCAACAAAATAAAAGAGAGTACACTAAACAGTAAAAAGACTAAAATAAAATAAAATAAATTAAAATCCACTAAGCCAAACTAATTTCTTAAGGTTAATTCAGGGACCAGGAAGTTCGAGTGCTTCTCAAAGAAAATCAGCTATGACTTTTTACAGTTCAAAGCCACATTGTCCTCTATAAAAAGAAAACACTAAAGGGGAAAGAAAATAAAAGTTCCCAAATTAGACATTATAATCCCTCACATTTTAGGTAATAAAGCATCTGCAACGCTGAGACTAAAGATGCAGTCAGTCTTACACAGGGCAGAAACATCCAAGTAGAATATTGCTTAATTCCTTTGCATGAGGCATTTCTGCCAGGGATATTCTGAAGGTCTCTAGGACTAGAGAAACAAGCAATATACAGAGATCTATCCCAGCATGCTACCACTCCATTTTAATCCTACACTTTGACACATTCTGGTTTGTCTCCCCAGGTATTCAGGCAGTGCATCACCACTGACAGCTGTGGGATTCCAGAGATCATTCCTTTGTTCTCCCCTACTGATACTGGGAAGGAGCACAGGCCACTTCAGTCAGCTTGTAAAAGTCACTGGCTAATGTGAAGTACTGTGCTCTGAACAGACAGGCCAGCTCTGTGTGACTCACTACCAAGCCTCCAGTGCTGTGACCAGGGCTGAATTAACTGCCACAATGAACAAAACACTCAGCAAACCCATCTTATTATCAGACAAAACATTTTATATTTTGGTTTTTTTTGTTTTTCTTCACCACCATATTTTTTTCTTCTCTTTCTGTTCTCATTCTCACTAAAAAAAAACCAACAACGTAGACAAACTACCTGCTGCAAGAGTGTTGGACAACAGAATTTTTCATAAAAACATGAAAGAACAACAAAGCATAAAATGCATATTTGAGAGTTAAGATAAAGTACTACACTTCTTATTTGACCATTACAAGTCATCTGTGACAGACATGAAGAATGGAGAGGGTATGAGCATATCAAGCTTAATAAATAAGCAAAACACTCCTGGAAATACTGGAAAGAGACTCAAATGAATTTTCAGCTATTGGTAGTTGGTATTTAATTCAGAGCCCAAATTAAATAGGAGAAGTGACAAACTGGATTATGTTCAGCTGTATGATATGTAAACACTACGTACAAATACAAATCTTTTATTACTGTATCTCATTTATTAATCTTCTCAAAAACTGTTTACAAGGAATTGAATCAAATCAGTTATCAAACAAGAACTTCAGAGTTCTACCAGGACAACCAACACACAGCTCCTGGCCTTACAATGGACAGCAAGCCTAGAGCTCATAATCTAAGAAACAACCACACAAGTTCTTCCTCCACAACCAGCCTGTGCACACATACAGAGCCCTTATGCTCATGTAAACCAATCTGCAGATATACATCTAGTCGAGACAGTTGTTTACAAACAAAGGCAAAAGCTTGTCTCGGTGCTTTTTAATGGGTATTACAAAAGATGCCACAAAACTATGAAAAAGTCCCTGACCAGCTAATATTTATATTTTGCTATAAAACAGCAGGATGACAAATCTTAAAATGCCTATGTTATGAGCAAAAAACAAAACAAAATGTTGGACTGTTGGAACACGTTAATCCATGCAGAGGTTTTAAAGCTTTTTTGATCTATGCCCACCCACATGCCTGCACCAAAACATCTAAGAGATGAAATAATTTCAAGCGGATCATGACAGACTTGTGATTGAAAGAACAGTGATAAATCTGGACACGACATCACTCTAAATACACACATAAGGCAGTGAATTACTTTCCCTTGTGTCTTTAGGAATGGAGTATGTGCACATGCAAACACACACAGTGTGTATACATGCAGAATGCACCAATACAAAATTTCTCTGTGTTGTGTACTTCAGTCTGGATCTTAGCAGTACTGTTTCCAGAAGAGTCACAAAAGAAGGCAAGCCCTCTTTCCTTCAGGTAGTCTATTCCCTGACTCCAAGCTGGAGAGGGAGTGAGACAGGAAGAACAATGCAAGGTTCAGAAGCAGTTGTTATGCAGTCAAGAAAAAAACTTCCTGATTTAGAAGTCGGGATTCGGAACTCCTTCCTCTGTACAATTTATAATGTAATTACAGTATTGCTAGCAGCTCCAAATGACTCATGCAGGACCATTTTGGAAAAAATATCTCTGTCTCCTGGAGCAGCTTTTCCCTCTAAAACTTGTGCACTGTGCTGAATTTATTCCCACAGGGCACCTCCTCACTGTAAAAGAAAGCTTAAATTGTGACCCTGGGCACTGCAGGATTTGCCATTTGGCAAGGATGGTTTCCTCATACAGCTTGCTTGCCTGGCAAGTTCCTACACTGCTTGCATTCCCCTGAAATGCTCCTTACACACATGGACTGCAGAACTCATGCAGGTAGCTAAAGTCAGCCCAGAATGTGCCACACTCACCATGCAAACATCAGTCCCTGCAGCAGCAAACACCAGTGGTGCCATGAGGACACACTGCAAATCCATCCCTCTGACCAAGAAATTTGGTGTAGTGATAGGAAAGTCACATAACTGTAAAACCAGGAATCAAGTGTTTAAGAGGAGCTGTTACATATTTAATGGGAAGTTTCATGAAACACCACTAACAAATTTCATTTTGAGATGAAACAATATAACAAAGCCCCAAACAACACTCTAGTTGTACTAAGCAAGATTTCAGTGTGTGCGCCAGACATTATTTGTTATGTCAGTAAGTAAAGAAGACAGTGATTATAAACATTGTCTGAAGACACATGTAGAGCTGGAAATGGAGCTAGTGGAGACAGGAGAGGTGAAGAATAGACAAACAATGCAGGAAATTTGTGGGAAGGCAATCTCAAGTACATGACTTGACTAAATAGATTCCCTCCTACCCCACAAAGCATTGGGAAACATTCTTTTAGACTTCAAAAAGGACAATTATGTGCTTAGTATCTTAAGTAAACAAAGCTGAGAGTTAAGTGAGGAACGTCCAAAAATCACCAGCTTACTAAACTGACATGCAAATAGAAATACAAGGCTGTGGTGAGACTCAGCTACTCAACTCTCACATGAAACATCCACTCCTCCATGGCTTCAGGCTTTACTGAAGCCCAAGTTACTGTACATAAATCAACACTTTTGAAATAGCCAATGCAAGCCTCATCATGTATCCTAACTTTTTGACTGGACTTCAAAACATCTGCACACTGGAGGCAATCCTATGTCCTCACAGTCCTCCTCAGGCCTAAAAACATATTTCAAGGCATCACACAGACTAAACCTGAACATTTCAGGAAGCAAAAGCTTTGTTCTATGACTTACAACAGCTTCATTATTTAAAACCTTTGAAAAGCTAGAGAATTGATTGACCCCTGCTCCTCACCCCTAGAGGAAGAGACCCATGCCTATATTTAAGAAACTGGACACACTAATTTTTCACTGAAGGTTCTCTAAATGTAGTAGTCCCATGAAACCAAAACTGGAATTCAAGCCTCTCTTTGTAACCCTGCCACCTCCTTGCCTTGAGTTGATTTAAGGAAGTACAGCCTTTTTTCCTCCTGTTTAGACAGCAATTTTGATTTAAATGTTTTGACAGGTTACTAGTTCAGGGCCAGTTTTAAAGAAAAGCATTCTTTTTATTTGGTGATAAAAGTTTGATTATGTTTGTGATTTTTAAGAAATTATTTTTTAAAGACCAGGTTGCAGATGACAGTCTGCCTACATCCTACAGCCCACAGCTGCAGAAAACAGAGTAACTTCAACATCACAGTCTTTGAAACATGACTAATGAGGATTTCATCTTTCCACAAATGGGTATAGAAAAAAACAGAATCATTACGCCTGGAAAATATATTTGCTAACAAAAATATTGTAGCCTAAGTCATTTTCTAAGTGGACATGTTACTTGCCTGTAATAAAATACACTTGCTCTATATCCAGACAAAGCAGTAAGCAAATGCATTCAACATCAAAATATTATTTTGTTTAACTCTTCAGTCCTGGGTTTACTTAGCAAAAGAATCCAAACAATTTGAAGTTTTCCAATCAGAAAATAAAAGATTAAGATCTCTAAATCATACATAACTCAACCTCAGCTAACTGATATCTCTTATCACAATATTGATAGTGAACACATATTGATACACAGTTGCATTTGGAGCAGCTGATAGTGCCATCACTTCACACAGGAAAATGCACTCAGTACAGAAATCACCCAAAGAACAAAATTCATCTCTTATGATGCATCAGATGCTACTACTTTAATTGATGCTGCTATCAAAACTCATGAATAAAAGTGATGTCAACACGCAGTAATAGTCCTGATTATTGATCAAAAATGCCTTATTAAAACTAGAGAATTTTGCACATTGACACTCAGCTACAAAGGATTGGCAGGATTCAGAGATGAGCCCCTGCCATCTGCACATGAATATGTATCAAGGGTTCATTTGATTAGTAACAAACAGCTTACAGTCATTACAGCAACCATAAAGAGCACCATGTAAAGAAGGACTATGGCAGTTATTTCAGCCTGCAGGATTGCTGTAGGAAATAGAGTGACACCTTCAGAATATGCACAGACACTCCAGCAGCATATCACTTCTAATCAAGACTTCAAACAAACAAAAATCAAATCAGGATGGACAGGCTGAGACAAGTAGTTGCCAATATGAAAGACTAACAATAGTGCATCTGTCTGAAGGTAAAGAACCCATCCAAAGCTATAATCTAATCTATTATCTTGCCCTAAAATCTGAATCTATATGATTCAAACTGGAGAAAAATTCTCTTAGTAATTTGAGATCGTATAGTGGACACTGGTGCCACATACTCATCATGAAAAGTCTTCACCTGAGCTTTCAGACTGTCTCACACTAAGTTCTTCCCATGGCCAAGTCTCTGCTAGGCTGTAATACTGCATCCCTCCATATTTTTCTGATACACTAGGTTAATTGCTATTTCACTATACTCAAAAACACTACTGGTTATATTACTTCTGCCATCCTATAATGGTCTAAAGCACACCTTTGTACACCTCTGCAGTTACAGCCTAAATTTCTCTAATGCTTTAGAGTACCTAAATTGAGATTAGAATCACATAAGAGCACTCTCCCTCTTCTGAACTGCTCCTGTCGATCAAGACACAGTGGACAGCATCTAATTTCTCAATCTCTATTATATTACTCCATGTTATAACCATATAATAACACAAAATTGATAGGTAAGAGCAGGAAAATATTCCGCAAGTAATTAGATGGAATCCCAAAGAAAACAAAACTCAAGTACACAAGGACAAAAAGCATGGGGTATCCAGTAAATAATAAATTACTCTGGAAAAACAAGGGTATTTTCTCCACAAGGATCATGGCTTTTAAAAACTCTCAGTTGCTCCTCTCCATGTGTAGGACACAGTACTATGTGTTCTTGTCTCTATCCTCACTGCCCTTAATTACAGGCATGGAGCACCCAGCTAAGAACAGGACATGAACCACAATGGCCTTTGCAGATGGAACCAATGCAAGGAATGAGGGTCATGGGCTTCACTTAAAATGTCAGGGTTATGCCAATCACAAAGGCATCACATACAGAACTTAATCCCCATCTGAAGGAAGATTGCCTTGGTCAAATTAAGACTTCAGAAGCATCACCCAGCCTCATCCTGGGTAATTCATCCTGTATTCCTGGGTAATTCATCCTATATTCCTGGGTAATTCATCATGTATTGCAGGAATAATCCAGGAAAGAGAAGAACTCAAGTGCAAAACTACAAGTTCTACAGCACAATGCATGGAACACTGGAGCTGCAACATCTCTGGCATCCATGGCAACTTCTCAAATTGCCCTGGTTATAGAGACATTCTCTTTTAAGAAAAACCCTAATTGCCATTAGACATGTGGTGAATAACAGTTACACGACAAACAATGCAAATACTTACTGTTTCAGCTAAGAAACATTTTAGCATTCATTTGTATGAGGTAATATGGTAGAGAAGGTTATCTGCAGAAATTGAATTTTCTATCTTGAGATCTGTTTTAAATATCAATAAGTATTGAGGAAGAGGCAAGGGAGGCAATACAAAAAAAAAAAAGACTGACAAAATATAAACCTATAACTAATGCTCAGTCACTAAAATACACTATATACAGATCTTGTGTGTTTCACTGGATATTTTAAACTAGAGGTATTTCATAGATACTAACAGAATGGAAAAACCCCTTTACAAAGAATATACCACAATTGTCTTTATAGAACTATTTTGGATGGGTTTCTCAACCATATCATCAGACAGAGATTTTTACCAAGTATAAATACTTAAGGTAGGTAAGTTCAATTTTGATCTGAATTTTTAAAATCTCTCTCAGATTTTATTTGCCAAATACATTCTATCACAAGAGCTGTAATCAGTGACCTAAAGCCAGATATTCTCCAACTTTGTTTTGCAAATCATATTACATAGAGCAAAGATAAACCTAAGCCACAGTGAACAAAATATCTTAGATGGATAAACCACTTTTAGATAAGAGGCTCAAAAATTATTGCTGAACCAAAGCTATTAATAGGATTAAATTTAAACATCTCCCACAAACAAAAGTTTCAAGCAAAGTCAAGTGTAGATGCTACACACAGGAAGCTCTGTATAACATTCTTTCAACGTTGTACACATTTAAGTAAGGATGCCATGGGCAACCTGAGTGCAGGTACTCAGCAGTGCAGACTAAAGGAGAGTTGCACTAGATGCCATACATCACTCTGCCCCGCAGACTCACCATGAGAGAAAGCAACACCCATGAGTTCCTGTGAAGGAAGAGGATCCTGTATGTTTATGTGTATCTGGGAGGCTGTTTTCAGATTCCATGTAGATGACATAAAAATGCTTCTCTCCTCCTCTTTAACTCCACTGCAGTACTGACCTCTAAGAAAACAGCACAAGCTCTCCTGCCACCACAGCTGCACTTCACATGGACATTCTCTAGTTCTGAGTAAACCCACTTGCACCAAAGTGAGCCATCCCCGGTCAGGCACAGGCAGTACACTTCATCTTACTTCAGTTCCAAATGAATACCTAATGTATCCCATTGAAACACAGCATTTGGTTTAAGCCACAATTTAGATGCAGAGACCCCTGCAATGGCTGAGCAGGCCAAGGTCATTTATCACTGTAAACACATTCAATCTCACCTGTCCTAGAAGCAGGAAGATGCACGCTAAGTTAATTAGGAGAGAAAATAAAGTACACATTAAACATCTTCCTTCCACACTAAAGCTTGTTTTGATCTTTTAAAATGGATCAAAATTATATTCACAGAAATTAAAAGCTCTTACTGTTTATGTTCTTCAGTAAATTTACCTTCCTGAAATATCATCCTGATTCTAGAGTTCATTTTGCAGCCAGTAACTGATTTCCTACTCTTTTTCTCCACAAAACCATTTTAATCACCTCGAACTTTTCCCTCCTTTGTTTTCTTGGTTAAAACCTCTGTCTGTTGAGATAGCAGAATCAACTTGTACTGACTGATGATGGGAGATCAATACACACAACAACCCACAATTTCTGGAGGGGACCTTGCATTACATGCTCTGCACCAGACTGCCATTACTGGCTTTGAAAAGCACATTACTCCAGTTAAACACCACTATGGTGGAGTTCTGCTAAGGTCATGCTTCACAAACACTTAAATTAGGGAATATTACTTGTAAACACTGTACAAACACAACTCTGCTATAAAAAAGGTCCAAAAGTTGTAGTGGCTGTACAGAGGGACAAATAGACTCAAAACCTGCATTGCCACTCCACAGCCTTCTGTGGAGTAATGTTAGTAATAACTTCAGCCCATCAACTTCTTGCCAGGTTAGGGTTTGGATGGATCTCTCCTTTCCCAATGAGATCAAAAGTTTATCAGGTATTCTTTTATTTGGTAAATTTTATAATTAAACATTTTCCCCCTAGCAAAAAGGGTTAAAGGACACCCCTTTTCATGTGCATGTTACAGGGGTGTCTACTTCAAACAGAGGTTCAACTCGGCAACCATTCCCTTTCCTATAAATATTGCAGAGCAGTAAAAACCTGCTGGACTCATTTGGACAGTTCTATTTTGCTTTTCTTAAGTCTGTTGCTAGATTTTCTGTGATGTTCTTTAAGATGTGTATTGCTTTTTCATGCCTAGAGGCAAAATGCAATACCACACACCAGAAAAAAAAAAGAAAATGTTATAATGATAATTCAAGTTGTATTACAGAACTGCAGCCTTGCTAACATTTCCTAAATTTCAGTTAGACAAAATATTGAATTCACTTTCACAAAGGCTGGTATTTTATTATAACAATGGACAATCCTCTTGCACACACACAATGAGCAAAAGCACTACTGCCAAGTGGGAAAATATTTCTGAAGCTTCTCAGAAGCATGTGTACGCCACGTAATTACTCCAAACCAGGAGCAGATGGAGCTCCTCTACTATCAAGACATTAGTTTGAATCTCCAAGGTCCAGATGTTCCACTCTGAGGGTTCCCACATGGAGGGCTGGTGAGGTGATGGTCATACAGGCACTGGAACCAAACAGGGAAGCCCATACAAGCCCAGGACCAAGGGGATAACAATGAAACCAGCTCCAGATCCTCCCTCCAATATGCCTGCAAAAATTCCATCTGATCTCAGTTCTATCTTCTCTGGCTGTATACAGCTCTGCAGGAAATAACCACATTTAAAACAAAAACAAATTTAAAAAAAAAAATCAACAAAACAAATCTCTATTTTTCCATTTCAGATTAGAAACAACCTAAACCTGCAGTGGACAGAGCAAACATTTACATGTTCAAAATATCCAAGAATAAAACCATAATTCATTCTTGTCATAAGGAAGAAAAACATGGATAGATTTTTAAATATGTTGTGAGGTGCTTGTATGTATTCACAGTCTGACAGCTCCACAGAAGCCCGGACTACCTAGTCCAGGTTTTTCATGCTACTAGTGTATGAAAAACCAAAAATACTGAAAGAATGCAGCTGACCTTCTCCTAGGGCACAGTAATGACCATACAGTCACAGCCAAGAGAAATGTAGCCCAACTGCAAAAACACTAAGATATGTACACATGGGGAAAAATCAGGATATGAGATACTTAGTAAAGACTAGCAAAACACGGAATCAGCTTTTTGTAACAGTCAAGTCTTTGATGAAGAAAGCTTCAGAGTCCCATAGTACATTTTCCACTTGTTTTACTTATTTTTCTGGCTATTAAGTCACACTGTCCACAGTAGGGAAGAGGATAGGCCAGCAGGCAGAACTGCAAGAACTACAAAAGCCATACCTAAACATTCATGAGACCAATATGGGACTAAAAATAAAGCTCCCCTGCCCTCATTTCATCAGGCTACTTTCCATTGTAAAATACTAATGTAGCTTTTACAATTTGAAAGCACAAACACCCACACCCAAGCCTGTTACAACCAAGATAACTTCCTACAGAGCTCCTAACAGAGAGCCAGCCCTAGGCAAGGCTGTTGGGTGAACAAAGGAAAGACTGATGTACCACAGCAAGGTGGAATGAGACATGAAAACCTCTCACCAGCTCAAAGCCTCTGCAGGTTATCAGCTTCCCTAAGTGAGAAATGCCCTGGATGTCAACTGAAATCATTAAAAAAACATCGGTTTTAAGCTCCCCTGACAGGTAACTGGGGTGTGGGAGGAAGATGACAGGAGCCTTTCCCTCTAGCCAAGGATATCTGAATCCCACTTTTAATGCACTGCAGCCCAAGAGATAATTTTTTTCCTATTAACAACTCTCAAAGTGATTGACATATACATGTTGATAAACATTAAAAAGTTATCTTAATTTGAAAAAACACTTCTCATTTGGTATATCTGTTGGATGAAATGATCACAGCTTTATCAGTTAGTGGCCACATGTCAAAAGGGGTTTTCTATAACCAGACTTGTAAACAGAACAGAATCCCAAGGACACTCTCGTATATCACATCTATACTACTACCACAAACAATCACAATAAAATAGGCTATTTGCTGGGCATGGAAACAAACAAAACTAAATGGATTTATGGCAAGAAACATTGACTTAGCAATCCAATGAAAATACAAGGTGTGAGAACTTGCTGTGAACATTGAATTTCCATAAGTGATACCAGTTCAATCGTGCACTGGCTTGTATTGTGCTGAAAGAGCTGGAATTCCAGCATAAAGCTGTTCTGCATGGTGAGCTTCTGAAGGCAATCTTCCTGTATTATACATGAAGTTCTTCCAGTACAGCCATTCTGAGCAGGGTTTTGAAGATCAAGGGGTTTTTAGTTAGTGCCTTTCTCCTACTCCTCCCTTCCTATGGCTGCTACAGGAACTGGGAAAAAAAGATGTGACAATAACAAACTTGCCTAAATATCTTTTTGCCTTCTTTCTTGACACCTGCCAGGAGCACAACATCTCATCTTGGCATTTACAATAAATTCTTTTCCAAGCTTCCCTTTTTTGGTAAGGTGTTTGCTATATAAGGGTTCTAGATATCCCTGCTCACATACCAAAAACTTCGGAAACTGCTGCAAGCCCATTTCTCTCCTCTCTCATTTTTGCAAAACACTCCCTGTACAAACCAGAAAAACCCAAGTTTTGGAGTTTTTTCCTGGAACACACATACTTCATCTTTTTAGAGTGATAGAATTTTTGGAACCTCATTTGAAGGTTAATTAAATTGACTGAAAATAACAAGCCAAGTAGCAAATAAATCAAACTAATTCCAATATTCCAAAACTTAAGTCAGGTATGACCCTCTCAATTTTCTATCAGCAAATTCTCCAATTTCAGACAGATTCAGTTCAAATGTACATTTACATATAATATGAGACACTGATCAAAATTATTTCTAGCAAATGTTTGATTCAAAAATCCCACAAAGCTTCTAAGTCAATTCTAAGATGTTGCAAGCTTCCCCCTGCATTCTCCTACAAAGACATGGTATGTATTTTACAAATAAAGTATGAACTGTTCATTTTTCATGGTGCATAGAACTGAAAAAGCATGACTGCTTTGATTTTTTAATGAAAAGCTGAACAGCCACTACAATACCTCTGTTCTTTCACAATGCAGCTATTCACTAGATTTCCTACCCAATGGAATTACATCCAATTTGCATTATTGTGCTCAATTTCTTTTAGAAAAGTTCCTTCCTCCATCAGCCTCTCATTTCTTTGGAAGCAACACACCATTTAACTATGTATGTAACTAGCTAAACTTCAGAGCTAGTTACATAATGAATGGAATCATTCATTAATGATTTAACACAAACAAAAAAGAGTCATATTATGCCTTGGAATAAAAAGGCAAATTTTTTTTCCAATTTAGCACTATACAGCATACAGCTAGGACCATCTATTAACCAATTATTTCAACTGGTGTGCTAGAATGTTTAACACACGTCCACCAACCCTCTAAGCAGTCAATTTAAACCCACATGCCAAAGCAAAGAGTACTGATGTTTGGCAACTTTATCAACACCATCACAACAACAACACCCCCAATGTATTCAATACCTATGCACAGAGACTTTCTAACTCGGACACAGATAAAAGCCCATGGTTTTTGCATGTTCCAAATTTTCAAGCATTCAAGAAGTGCCTGATTCAACCTATAGGGGTAAAATGTCCATCCAGCTCCCTTAAGCACAAAATAAATCTTTGATCCAAGTTGTCCTTGACTTACACATCACTAAGAAAGTAACTGTGTGCTATGTCGTTCTTACCTTCTTCCTCAATAAAGAATAAAGGAGAAAATCAGTCCACACACAGGACAGCACAAAGACAATTCATCTGATTCCATACAACTATTCTTAAAATTTCTAACTCTTGACATAGGTATATCCCACAGCAACTACAGCCTTTGTTGTCCAAGTCCTCCAACACCTTAGTCCACTGCTCCTACTTAACTGCTGTGTGATGCTCTCCTAGAACTCCAAGCTGGCCTGGGTTAGGATTGAATTTGTCCTACAACAAGCTACCAAATATAATCTAGGGGTTGCTAAAGCCAAATAGCCAAGTTTCATCAAAGCATGTGTTATTATAATAAGTCAGCTGAGTAAAGAGAATCCACTGTGAATGATCAAAAAAAAAAAAAAAAAAAAAAAAAGAGCCTTTTCCTGCCCTCTGGTTCCCTGCCAGTGAATCCTTTTGGGCTCAGCAGGTTTGTCAGTCTGTAGATTAATTTAGCTGCCTCTCTTCCTTATGGAGTGTGCAGTCTCTGGGGCTTCTCTTCACTGTTCCTTCTGTCACTTCATGGGAGCTGTGCCTTTCTGCAGCACTTGCCAGGTGTCCTGCTGTCTCTGGGAAATCCTCTCCAAAAGCAGACTCCTGTGCCTCCCATTTCCCACTTGGTACCTGTGATCCACACTCCCTTGACAAGGATTGCAGGCATACAACAAAGTGAAATGGAAAGAAAGCAGTCTGTCAAGTCCACAGCCTCCATGCCAGCCTTCTCAGTTCTGCTGTTAAATCTCAACTACAGGAACTTAAACACTACCTCTCATACTACATCAAAATCCACACAGTGGGGAAAGAAATAGATCTCTACACAAAAAACTGCTAAGATGTTCTATCCCCTCAATCTCCGAAGTCCTTTTTAAAGATCATAGCTGAGCTGTCAACCTTACAATAACGAGAAGAGTCCACAACATGAAGAATTCAATGCTACTGAGTGTTGTGCTAGGAGTCCAACTCAATGCATTGGTGAAGGCACCAAAATATTTCTCTGAGTACAGCCTGAAACCATAAATAATAAATAGTTAAATTATCAGTAAATTAAAGGCCACACCTGGTTTCTAATATGGCTTATTACAACAAGAAAAAGGACAAACAATCTACACCTGTTACAAGCCTAAGAAATGGCTTTTCTAAAACATTACCATAGGAAGTTAGTTAGTTTTGAACAATATGAAAAAATCAAGAAGTACAAATCAAAGAGAAGCTGCCTATTGAAGACATTTCCTGAGAAGGAAGAAGCTTCTGCAATGCCATTAATTGACCAGTTAAAATGTTCTTGGAGCTTATCTCTGGACCCTTAAACCAACATCACACTTCAGAAAAAAAAAAAAACCACACAAGAATAAGCAAGGGAGACTGTTCCAGATGAAACAGTCAACAACACATCAGAATGCTAAGCTACTAAGCAAGAGCATTTCTAAATTTCATGACCAAAATTACCTGCTGCACCTGTCACAGGCCATTAAATTTCATCTAGGAAGGATTTTCATCTCTGAAAAGCTATAGCAAAAATTTACATTTTCAATTTCAATGTCTCAATGGATGGCTACAATGTTTTCCCAAATGGTAGCTTGTCCAAAAGATGAATCATCTTCATTGTCAAAAACATATGCCTCACCTCCAAAGTCAGTTATTAAGCATCTGTTTCAGTGATTGATACTTGTTACGTGTCTCCCTCCAAATGAAAACAAGTATTACTACCTGCTGGTTTCCTATATAGTAAAGACATTTGTAATTGCTCTTTCTGAAAAGTATTAGGTCTCTAATTGCCAATCTTCCATGTTTTTTATGGCTCTTTTTTACAGTCATACAACTAACTGTATGTTCTCAAGAACTTTGTAAGCAGGCATCATGGTCATGGCTGTATTTCAAAATCAAACTTTAAGACAGAGCCAAAGCAAAAATCACTTACTCCATTTGCATTTCACTTCCATTTTCTCTCCCATCCTTCACCACCTCTCACTAACACAGAACAATGATGCACCTCCAGCTGAGACTCACATGTGTCACAGAGTGCAGTCTTTCTACAGATCCATTATTTCGGACATCAGTGACTGACAAGACCTCAAAACTGTAATTCAGACACTAACACACCCAGACACACCAGAGTATCTCACATCCATTTATATGGGCCTGAAAAATGGCCAGATATTCTGAAGGACAGTAAAAAACCACAACTGCTCACAAACAGGTTAGGAAAGAGCTGGCCTGAGACTTCTGGAACAGGAACAGTTATTTCTGCATGTCATCAGTCAGGGGTTCCATCTGCTACAACTCACCTGTTTCATTTAACACCTCTTATGTAAGGTTGACAGAAACAAACTATTTTGAGAGAAACAGTGCACAGCTGTGCACTAAAATTCCTTGGCTTCCAACATTGTCAAAAACACCATCATATACTGTGAGACACAAAGTGGTTGTAGTACTGCTTAGCAGAAAATCTTCATTCCTTTATATCAGAAAACCACTTCTACTTCTCTAGTTACAAAACACAAGGCACATCTTTGAATACATACTTCCTTTTTTGTATTTTTTTTGGCAGAACACAAAGATCTTGCAACTAAACAGCACGAAGCATGCCACCTAGGAGGCTACAAATGAAAAGGTCCTTAATGGAATCAGTTGCCAGGATTCATTCGCCTGGATGATGCTGGACCCTATTAAATTTCATTCAAGTGGAACACAGAAGATCATGTATCTTTTAACAAAACAAAAGCACACATACTGTGACTACAACCTTCAGGCTGCTACTTTCTTTAAACAGCAGGGATAGTGCTAATCCTAGTGAGCCATGGAAGTGCATTAAGCCTGCAGCAGCACTCCTTTACTTCTCCTCTCTTCCCGCTATTCCCTGTTCTTTCCCAAAACATCTTGAAAGAGATCAAAGCTCCTAGGTTTGGAAGCCCAGCATTTCTCAGACTGTAAAAGGTTCAGAAGAGTATTTCCATGGCTGTTATAAAAGTCTTAGTGTTCATCAAGAGGAAGAATAACTGATGAGCCTGAAGAATTGTGATACATGGCTCAAACTTTGTGTCACATGGAGCTGTTCCACTTTGCATTGACACCCTGTAGATTTTCAGCTCTAGCTCGGCCTCTAGAAACACTAAACACACAAGACAACCTTATGACTAAACCTTTAACCTGTAAAGAAATGCAAGAAGAGACAAATTGGATTAGCAGGCTACTTTTTAATTATTACCACCTCTGAGTTTCATGTTTGATAATGCACAGAATTTTTATGATGCTGAGTACACAGCCTTGAGAAAGAAAGGAACTGTTTTACATGTGTCCTCTTAATTGCCTCTAATAGGAGTATTTCCCAATCCAGCAGCATGGGGTTTCTAAGTGCATGTTGGGCAAGCCCTTTTTGTACACTAGTTCCTGACAAATCATGTCTACAAAATTTGTATAATAAGGTCTTGAAATTTTACTTCTGCCTTCTCTTTACTACAATGAAAAGTAAAAGGCTCATCCTTTATTTCCATAAGTTTGATTATCTCCAGAAAGGGAGGACAGACGTCTTGGAGACTGAGATGTCAAATTTCAGTGACCTTAACTACTGCAGTTACAGCAACACTTATGTAGCAATTACTGTGATAACAGAAGATCAGTAAAACAAACAGATTTGTTCATGTTCCTGCTATCATTCCTACTACTGCATGAGGAGAAATCTATGATAAGGAGCAAAAACAAAGCACTAAGTAGTGTCTCCTCCAGGTGTGGTTAAACCCCAGAAAACACCAGCAATACGATATAGATACCAAGTTAACATAGTTATTTGCAAGATATATATTCTTTCAGCTTCTCCTGAGTCTTTATGTACTTGGAAGGAGAAAAAATGAGCTACCTTTTTCAACTGCCATTTAATTGTTTTACCAAAAGTGTTTCAGGCATCACTGTGGGTGGGTGATCAGGGTCCATGTTGTGCAGCAGCAGCCTCCTGTTACCTTTTCTTGTCCAAGTCTACATCTTTGCTACCTGGGATACATCTGAACCCTGTTAGAGATTACCTTTTTTTCCCATAGAAGTAGAAAGCAAAGGGCATTTTTGTTAAGAAAAAGTCTGGATAAAGCACCATTGCCCTTTTCTGTTACATGTCAGTATGTTTTTGCCACACTTATTGCACAGCAGGACAAGAGTCTATCTTCCACAAGAGGCAAGGGACAACCCATCACCCACTCTTTGTAAGTAAGGCAACTTTTTAAAGTCTCAGAAAATAAATTTGTTAAAAGCCATCCTATTCTTTCCTCGTAACCATCCAGGAAGATTCACAATGAAGACTGGTTAAAAAAATCTGGCACTTTACCATAAAAAAAACCTCATAGAACTCGCAGGAAAAGCAGCTTGGGGCTGTCACATTCCAAATGCAGGCACACAGTCACATCCAGGAGAAATGCCAGCCATACCGAGACACCACAG
This sequence comes from Alethe diademata, assembly GCA_025584955.1. NCBI lineage: Eukaryota > Metazoa > Chordata > Aves > Passeriformes > Muscicapidae > Alethe > Alethe diademata. The sequence continues at coordinate 6,610,192 of JANRMJ010000107.1, read as the reverse complement.
CAGACAACTAAGGAGTATTCCCAAACAATATTCATGCTTCTTACTTGAGTCACATCTAATATCTGAAGAAACAAAAGTATCTGCAGAAAGCATCTGGTACAAACAAAAGCGAAATGAAAGAGTTATTTTCATAATCCTTCACAATTTTTGGCTAAGTCATTACTTGGCAGGTATTAGTAGCCAGCATTCTCTGAATTTATAAAAATGAGGAAGCATTGGTAAACCAAAGCACACTAAACAATGGTATGGCAATGCCATGTGCACTAGCAAACTGCATGCCTTATACCACTCCATTGCTTCACTGAGAAATAAAATGTTGTGTTAACTTTTTGATTAAAAAAATGTATTACAATATTAGCACCAAGTCAGTCAAAGTCTGGAGCATCAATCCACCAAAAGGTAAAGTTATGAAAATGCAGCAGGAACATTCCATATTCCTCCCTCCATGCATTGGATTTGTTAGCTCTTCAAAAATCAGAGAGGAATCCTAAAGAGTCTGGTAAACTTAAATCAAGCAAAAATGACATATCCCATCATCCATCTTGTTGTTCTAACTCCTAGTTAAAATTTAATAGTATGACTATGTCTTTCTTTCACACACAAAAAGAAAGAAGAAAGATTTTGCCGAAGGTCACCCTAAACTGGATGGATAAATTTTAGCTAAAGCATCACCCTGAACATGTCAGATTTCTACTTGTTAAATTTTGAGAGAACACAATATTTTGCATATAAAACACTAATATATTCGTTATTTCTACAGTCTGGGGGATCTGACATCCATGTTGCAAGCAATCTACTAGTTGCTCCACTATTTATTTCCCATAAATCAGAAGTTTAGAGTTGATCACCTCCCACCACAGGCATATACCCACATTTTCTGATCTCCCTAAGATTGCTTATTTAGTTAGTTCAAAACTGCTAATGTGTCCTTCTGTTCAAAATATTTGTAATGTTAACAACAACCAAGGCTCCAGTAGATAAGGTTGCCAGTTCCTGATTAGGAGTACATGGTTTTAGCATTATTTCAGTTAAGTCACACCAGCATATTCCATCACTAACTGGATGTTCTGACAAACTGTACAGGCAACACCTTACACTGCACCTGGCACTATGTTAAACTGGCCCTTTCAGGTGAAGTGATGCAAACCACTGCTCTCCACAGTCTGCTGATCACAACTACTTGAGTAAGGAAAAATCCATTCTGCGTGCAAACAGCCTAGTCTTACACGGAATTTCATCAGACCACAGTTAGAACACGATACAAATACCCTGCAACAGGGTTTCAGCTGCCTCATAACATCAAGATACAGAGCAAGAAAAGAGGCAGGAACGCATTTGCAAACTAGGAATAAGATCTTAAAAAAAACCTACTTCCTAGGATCATAGAAGCACTTAACTCCTAAACTCTAAAACTTAACTTTATAAAGTAGAACAAGGAATTTGAAGCAGATTCCCACCCTGTACTGAACTAACATACAGCAAGTTAAGAACCATATTCAGTTTCATTGAATTCAAACTGTAAGGGAAGTTCATTCTACAAGAACACAGTTCACCTTCCTGGCTGGTCTGGAAGTCTAAATGAGGTTCCTACTTCACCTGAATACCTTATCAAGCCACTGCTAAGCTGAAACACTCTTAAGAAAACTGCATAGAGTGCACATGTGTATCAAGATATGAATATGTCTGTTGCGAGAAGTATTTTTTCAAAAACTGGATAATGAAACTTTTACTACAATAAAGATGAAAACTTTGCATTTATAATTACTGTGTCAACACATTCCTGCAAAACTGAACTCCACCTTCATGATTAAGAAATCAATTCAAGCATCACAGATCTTTGTTGGTAAACACAGGGAGTTTCAGACAAAGTACTTATTGTCAAGATGTTACTGTTTTGTGAAAACAATATCATAAAACCTAGTTGTGAAGTCTGTGTTTCAAATAATGCACTATTTTGTTGTAGAAAGAACAGTTCTCAAAACCTAACCCTTTAAACAGAAGTAAGCACAGCACTTAACAAGCAGTTCAAACATTATTCATAGAGCAACACATAGTGTGCTAGTGACTGAGTCTCAAGCCTATCCCCTAGAACAAAAATCAGCATTTTAGAGCCGTTTAGGACTTCGTTGCACATGTAGATACTCTATCATTATTGGACTTTCCATATAAAAATTCTGCCACTCATCTTAAACTCCAGCATCAGAATAAAGCAGTTGATCAAAGTTCAGATCTCTTCAAGAAACTGCTCTGAAACTTGCAGGGGTAAACTCAGTACTTGGATATTTCCCAGGAAGCCTTTCCTCCAGTAGTACCCCAGACAGGATTCTTCTTTTATCAAATTAACAGTAAATATGACAACATAAGCTCTCCAAAAGCTATGAATGCTGCATGTCAAATTAGACAAGTGTCTTTTCCAACTGTTATCCTGTATGAATCTACCTTCACTCCACTATGGATTCTCCTCTCAAATCTCACCTCCTCAACTCCCTGACCATTTATTTGGGAGCAACACATGATTCTCTGTCCTAGACAGCTGTCAATTTGCTCCACAGAAAAGTGCAGGGTCAGTATTTTAACAACTGCTCAGCTGAAATGTATTTTTTATCCTGTATTCTTAACTGGATATGCAGCAGTTAAATAGAAAAAACTTTTTAGATATTAGAGAAATTTACTGTATTTAAGCATGTTAACTGTGTTTTCTTTAAGACATTTATGAACTTAAAGAAAAATGATCATGTAATATTAGAAAAATATTAGAATTACTAAACGCTACAATCCACAAAAAAAGCTACTAAACCCAACACACTAAAGAACTAAAAGTGAATCACTTGGTGCTTGTCAGGCATAACCTGCCAAGCTATTAGCTCTCATTTTGAAGGCTTGCATTTGCTCAATGGCTGACCTGCACATTGCAGAGTCTTAGCATGAGAAATGGCTTTTAGGCTCAGCTGCTTTCTAAGTGCTATCCATCATCAGGAAAAAGAGATTATTCCTTTTACAGTCGGCTACTTTGCCAAATTCTTCTGGCTCTGTTCCATCAGTCACACCTACGACACCCTGGGGAAAAGCAAACCCTAGCTCTGTATCACTCTGCTCTTGCTGAAGTGCAGAATGAAAAGCAATTAGCATTTGATGCCATTTATGAGCAAACTGAGGCAGAAAGACAGCTCTATCATTGACCAGCCCTGCACCAGCCAGCCTTCCACAGGGGCACATAAAGGGAAGCTGGGAACTTAAACCGGAGGGGGGTGGAGTTGGGAATATCCCATGGTTTGCATAACAGAACCATAAACAAACCCACATGCAGCAAGAGGCCCTTTGGAAGCCCTTCTAAAAATACATGTACACATACATTGTCACTGATGCAAAACACCATAAGGGTTATTACTTGCTCAGCCAGAAGATGGTCCAGGAAGGCTCTTCTGCTTTCCAGTAAGGCTTCCTACCCACAGTTTGTTTATACTCCAAATTACAAACAAGATTCCCTTTCAACTCAAAACATCCGCTCTTTCATTCACAGTACAATAAATACATTGCAGAACAGATTTATCTGCAACAACAAAACAAACCCCAAATGCCTCCAAAGGTGGCCTTTGCCTGCCCCTTATGTCCTAAAGACTCTGCTAAAGGGTATGCCAGGTTAAGTCTTCACCCTCAGTGTCCTGTGAGCACAGTTCACTGCAGAGCTACAAAACCACCAACACAGCAGGTTTTTGCACCCCAGAAAACAGACACTGAAACATAGATGCACCCCAAGGGTTCTAGTTCCTTCCCCTCCCACAAAAAGGCAGAACAAGGAGGAGGTCGGGACTATCAGCTCATTGTCCAAAGCCAGGCCAGAAAATTGGCCTTTCAGAATAGCCTTTGCCTTTCCTAACTGGACATGTAAGAGGCTAAGCAGGATGACTACAGTCACCACTTCTCTGTTCATGGTCTGTACAGTGCAGTCACCGCCATCTGGCAGAGTTCTCTGCTTCCCTTTAAATTCCAACTTCATTCTTGTAGCCATCAGCATGCAAACAGTTTCAGAGTAAGTTAAGGATGACAAAATCTCTTTGGGTCTCTTTGCAGTTTCACTGCAATCTGTCTGAGTAACACACACCATTAACCTGCTTAGTGAAAACTCAGCAAGAGAAACTTGAAAATACTACCCATAAACTGAACAATCTTTCAAAATGGTCTATCACTGGAAACACAAATCTGAACTCATGTTCCTCTTTTGAAAAATATATGCCCAAACCACATTCCAAAGACATTTCCAACTTAAAATGTTACTACTCTTTACTGCCACATTTAAACCAACTGTGCCAGCAGAAAACAGAGAAGTCACAAGTTCAAAGGATTCTTGACACCCTGACACAACATGCTTTGAAACCTAAAGCTGCCACTACAAGTATGATGTCATCTACTTCACAGTCAAATAGCAAAAAGCAACTAAAGCAGCACTGTGAGCTTGGGTTTTTTTGAGGGAGGAAGGGATGGCACTTAATCCCTCCTAATATGCAAAGCAAGGTGTTTTCTGTTTTCAGCACCAAATTTCTTACCTGAAAGTCAGGCAGTGGACAAGAAACCAGCTGGTATATATCCTAGCATGGCCCATCAGCCTCCCCTGCTCACTGATGAATGAGAGGGACACTCCATGCTCCACCAGCTCTACACCAGCAGCCACAGCCAAGGCTGGGCTTACACTTGTAGGAGAAGCTCAAGGCACTGAAGAACTCCTGTGCAGTGCCCTGAGAGCACCTTTCTCAGCAGGTGCAATCAGCACCAAAAAGCTGCAGCCAGGGCAAACAGGCAGCATTGGACTGTCCCTTTCTCACAAGGCCATGGTGAAAGATTGATCTGAGAACTTTCCCCTCCCCACAAGAGGTTGATGTCCTGTGCAACTTGTGAATCTTGACTCGAATCAGCGTGTGGAAAATGACTCCATCTCTTCCTCAATCCCAGACAAACTGCTTGCCAGATAGCTGTGCTGCAGTTATTGGCAATTCCTAAGTAGTAAAGAGGAAGTAAACAAGCTGAGAGGAAGCAAAGGGCTGGAAATCTCAAATGTAAGAAAGGAGGGGATGTTGTCTTATCTCCCTGATTGGTGCTAATTAGGAACTAAAGCTGAATCCAGCCAGTTTTGGCTTTTTTCTACCAAAAGCAGCTTTCATTTCGAGAAAACTAGTTATCTTTGAATTGATGACCAGCTGCAAGAAGAAAGTTATGCCAAATTAACACGTTACAGTACAGAGTCTGAATTAACATTTTTGATAAAAATCCCTGTACTCAAACCCTTTCCCAACCTGAGCAGACCATGTTAATTTTATTGCTTTCAAATAATTAAATTCCACATTAAGTGGGGCTAATCTATTCTGTTTCAGCCTAATTGCTATCTGGGTTCCAAAAGTTGACGACTTTTTTCCCCAAAGGAGATTAAAACAGAATTTATTCTTTACCATTTTGAATCTCCAGTGGTCTGTCACACGTACTGAATGAAGCCTTGCAGCACAGTAATGTGGACACAGCAGAAAATTCAAGGCTAAGCCAGTCTTGCTCTTCCTGCATTTATTCTGCATTTTGTTAGTTATGCTAATTGAAGCTGTTAGCAAATTACTTCAGTACACTGTTAGTAATTTATGGTTTTCCTTTGTGGAAACTAAACTAAATTGCCTATAAATCTAAAGGATTAGAGTTGACAATCCATATGTTGACATTGAAAGGGACATTTAGGTTCTAAACACAGCTTATCAACACTCATCCTCCCTGTGCCAAGGAATACTGCCTACTCAAAACTTTACTACAACTCCAAAATCATCAGGAGCTGCAATTCCTTAAGCTAGTCAGTTGTTTACCACCTTGTCCTTAACGATGCTTTAGTACACCTACACATCCCAAAGGATGAACATAACTTTTGCAAAAGCACATCTGTTACAGTGAAGGCTTCCCTTATGGTGAGAACATCTGGATCTGTAGAAGGGACTGGAAACTTCCTTTTTCATCCCATATAGGCTCCACTTTCTCTCACCTTAGATAAATGCAAGCACCACTTTGTAAAAGGAAAAGTGAAAAAATCAGAGCTTATCTTTTCATAAACTTAACAGATTTCTTTCCTTTCCAATTTCAACCTAATAAGCATCCAGTATTACTGTGCAAATTAAGATTAAAGACAGATAGGAAATGCCATGACAGAGCTCCAGATTAATGCCACTTACAGCATATTAGCCTACCCCTATGGAACCATAAGATCACATCATCACACCAGGCTTTGTTCAGGAAATAAATAAATAAACCAACAATTCACAAGGCAGTTTTTCATTAGATATTTGGCATGCTACTAAGAGTAATCAGGGAACATAGATATAAACAACAGTTTTCTATTCATCCTGTCCCAATAAATGAGACCCTGGAAGAGTGCTTACTGTAACTAAATGTATCTAACAATTTTCACAGTGCAAGTACTAAAATTTGAGGCTTTATCCTTAGGCAGAAAGGCAAGAGCCAGAAAAAAAAGGCATGTAAGTGAAGCTCACACAGACTCTTACACAAAGAGTGACTGTCCCATGTGACAAGCACCAGCAGAAAGAGCCTATTTATATTTCTCTGTCTCCAACAATCACAGCTGAAATGTATCTTTAGGAGCCTGATCTGAAGTTTAGAACACTTTCAGAATACTGCAGATTCTGCAGAACTCATATTTCTGGGTTCTTTCTCACATCCCCCAATTTATGCCATAGACCAATATATTCTGATGCCCAGGAGCACCAGGGTGAGGGCTGAAGACACACCAAATTCTGCCTTGAAACACCACCTCTTTACAGACAAGATTCAGCTACATTAAAAACAAGCATCAAAACCAGGAAAAAAAAATCCACAAACGCTTGCAAAACCCCAGCAACCTGTTTCCTTAAGACTTTGACTAAGCTAAGAGGCCAAAGTTCATAGTTTGTGGCAGAATATCAGACCATGTAGCCTTTTCTGATTTATTTCTCAGAAATATTTTGATCAAGAAACTTCAGCATCAGCTATGATGCTTTACAGGTGCCAGAACATCATCATATGTTACACAGTGTAACTCCTCACTCTGAGAGCACAGCACATGCTGTTTAATACTGCTCATGACAGAAGTATTGAGTACATCCTCTCACCTCACACTCCTTTATTTAACCACATGCCTTGGATCAAAAATGCAATCATACTCTTTTAGCATAAAGCTTACAGATTAAAATTCTGCTTCCTTTTGAGACAAAATAATTTAAAAGGTTTGTAAGGAAGTCAGGTAATCAAAATATTTGTTTGCATTTTTAATATTAAAAAACCAGTTTTATGGTAAGTCTGAACAAACCCCTACATAGCTACTTGTCTATCTTCAGCACATGAAATTGTTCATCAAGTTCTAGAAGGGATTTCCACTTCCCAACTCCTCACAACACAATCTGCAATTTACACCAGTAACCCAAATCCTACAACAAATCTTAACCAAAGTTCTACTACTTTCAAAATACATCTGACCTAGCCAGTGATACTGGCTCCTTGTACCAGAATGTAACAGCTTGAATGGAAATGAAACCAACAGAACAAATTCAACAGAAGGTCACAAGTGTAACTTTTAAATTACTACACTTCCCCAAGAAATTGACCCAGTAAAAGAGCAGATTTGTGTTCTCTCAAAGCAGTGATGACAACCTCACTCTGAAGACACATCACCTGAAGCACTGACAACCACATCTGCACAGTCTGTGATCTAACCCAGTCAAGCATTGAAATGAAAGTAAAGCAACAGATAAAATAATCAGCCTGTGAAAGTGAGATAAATAATAAGGAAAAGCACATCAAGGAACCATGAATTTGTAATAAAAATGGATGTAGATCTGAAGATATGTGCTGGATATAAAGATTTTTAACCACATTCACCTAGGATAAGGATTAGCTTTCACTATTCCACAATTATTATGGTTTATGTGCCCTGCAGTGACAGCAGAAGCATTCAGATGGCAAAAGGACCATAGCTGTTTACAGATTTCCCCCTGTGTAAACAGCACACTAAAACCTCCTGTAGTATTTCTGTTCCAACAACAAATAAAAATTAACTATTTACATCAGATCACCAACATATGGGATTAGCTGTTTGTGCTAGTAAGCATATTCATGTGATTAAATGTAGATATACAGGAAAACAAAAAAAGTTTTTACTAAACCTGATCTAGTTGTTCCCTCCTCTCCACATGTCTTGCATCTCACCTCCAAGGTATCTGTCAAAGTTCAGAAATCAGTCATTAGATCAAACTCTTAGTAACTCATAAAATTATTTTAAAATTTTCAATCCATAAATACATATATTGATAATACTTTGGACATCAAGTTTATCTGGTCTAATAATTTGTCAGACATGAATCAAAAGATGATCTGCAGTACAGATGAACCTTTGTAAACACAGGGAAAATTTACCAGTGCCAAGGACTAATTAACTCCCAAGGGTTGAAAGCATGTAAGAATTTTGGGGCCATGTGTTCTCTGGGACACATATCCACTACAACTGGCCTCAAGAATTTCCAAGGTTCCTATGAGATCCTATGACAAATCACTTAAGTGCCCTCTTTGGGCAATTTTACCATGTCTAGTACAGAGGCTTTGTGTATAAAAAACACACAAAGTGCTGAATAATCTCATCAAATACACTTTTCCCCAAATATTACAGGTTAAAATATAAGTTTTCATAAGCAGATGCGTTTCCTCTGAAGTTGTCAAACGTGGTGAAATAAAACAGAAAAGACAATTTGCAGTAGCCTGAAGAGGTCCATGCTAAAAAAAAAAAGTATCAACATCCCCAGAGAAACTAAAATCTTTCCAGTGCAAAAAGTGAGGTGCTCACCACAGCACTGTGGGCACAGAAAAGCTCAACAGTCCTTGCTTAGGCACTTGGGATAAGGTCCAGAGGTCATTTTTCACACTTATCACAGGAATTTGTCCTCTGCTGTCTGAACTCAATATCCAAGAGAAGCCCTTGATCTTTTTTTCACCACCAGGAAAAATCAGTATTTCTGGGATCCAGCCAGTGAAGTCATGCAAAAGCAAAACAGTGACAGTTAATTACTTGCTAATCATGCTTTGGTTTCAGGATGAATGCCACCAGAAATACTTCATTCATTCTTTTCATTGATATTAGACATTCATTGTTACAATTACAAAAATTTAATGCAAACAATTCCAAAAGACTAACTGACAAATACTTGAAAACAAGTTCATTTTTGTGTGTGCAGCTTGAAGAGATCATTCTACAAACCCCATGCTGTTCAGAGCTGATGTGCAACTGAGAAGAAGTACAGAATTTGAGAGAAGCCATACGGCAAAAGTTAAATATTTTGGTGTCAAAATACCCATCATATCTTAATTCAAACTTACCACATTCTTCACACTTTTGAGACATAAGATCCAAAGACTGGTCACAACTGTACAATTTTTCCACCAATTTTTATGGACAAGGGTCAATGAGCTATTTTGCCTTGACAAGAGCATGACATTTCAAAATTGCCTTTCACCACAGAGCTCTCTGTAGTTTCAGAACAAAGGGACCGCATATTTCCTTTATACACATAGTTAGACAATCAGAAAACATTCCAAATTATTTCAGAATTAATAAGACAAGCTTTATGTAAGCATCAGCATAATTTTATTTCCAGGCTCACTTATGCTTAAAGAGCTCTAAAATTGAATATGCTCAATACAAAATGCTAAACATTTACATCCCAGTTGACAGTGACCCTGTGTTAAGGAACAACAGAATAGCTGATGTTTCCAGAGCATGGGTTAGAACTGGATATGCTACCAAACACACGT